>JADMNL010000029.1:184115000-184602500 GCA_016271365.2 Neoceratodus forsteri | reverse complement strand
CCATCTACAGACAGTATCTATCTATCTATCTGTCTATCTGTCTATCTACAGACAGTATCTATCTTTATCTATCTATCTACAGTGTCTGTCTGTATGGTTCTATCTATAGACAGTATATATCTATCTATCTATCTATCTATCTAAACAGTATTTGTCTGTCTGTCTATCTATCCATCTATAGACAGTATCTATCTATCTACAGACAGTATCTATCTATCTAGCTAGCTATCTACAGCTAGTATCTCTATATATCTATCTACAGACAGTATCTCTCTCTATCTAAACAGTATTTGTCTATCTATCTATCTATCTAAACAGTATTTGTCTGTCTATCTACAGACAGTATCTATCTATCTATCTATCTACAACCAGTATCTCTATATATCTATCTACACACAGTATCTCTCTCTCTCTCTATCTCTATCTACAGACAGTATCTATCTATAGACAGTATCTGTCTATCTATATGTCTGTCTGTCTATCTATCTATCTATCTATCTATCTACAGTGTCTATCTATCTATCTATCTATCTATCTATCTATCTACAGAAAGTATCTATCTACAGAAGTATCTATCTATCTATCTAAACAGTATTTGTCTGTCTGTCTATCTATCTATCCATCTACAGACAGTATCTATCTATCTGTCTATCTACAGACAGTATCTATCTTTATCTATCTACAGTGTCTGTCTGTCTGTCTGTTTCTATCTGTAGACAGTATCTATCTATCTATCTACAAACAGTATATATCTATCTATCTAAATAGTATGTGTCTGTCTATCTATCTACAGACAGTATCTATCTATCTGTCTATCTATCTGTCTATCTACAGACAGTATCTATCTTTATCTATCTATCTACAGTGTCTGTCTGTCTGTTTCTCTCTATCTATAGACAGTATATATCTATCTATCTATCTATCTACAGACAGTATATATCTATCTAAATAGTATGTGTCTGTCTATCTATCTGCAGACAGTATCTATCTATCTATCTAAACATTATTTGTCTGTCTATCTATCTATCTATCTATCTATCTATCTATCTATCTATCTATCTATCTATCTATCTACAGATGGTATCTATCCAAACATTATTTGTCTATCTATCTATCTACAGATAGTATCTATCTATCTATCTATCTATCTATCTATCTATCTATCTATCTACCTACCTACCCACAGACAGCATCTATCTCTATCTATCTATCCATCTACAGTGTCTGTCTATCTATCTACAGACAGTATCTATCTATCTATCTATCTAACAATCTATCTACAGACAATATCTATCTATCTATCTAGCTATAGACAGTATCTCTCTATCTTTCTACAGACAGTATCTATCTATCTACAGACAGTATATTCCTCTATCTCTCTCTGTCTTTCTACAGACAGTAGCTATCTATCTAAACAGTATTTGTCTATCTATATTTATCTACAAACAGTATCTCTCGCTCTCTATCTATCTAAATAGTATTTGTCTGTCTGTCTGTCTGTCTGTCTGTCTATCTATCTATCTATCTATCTATCTATCTATCTAAGGCAGTATCTATCTGTCCATCTACAGACAGTATCTATCTATCTATCTATCTATCTATCTATCTATCTATCTATCTATCTAAACAGTATTTGTCTATCTATTTATCTATCTACAGACAGTATCTATCTATTTATCTATCTATCTGTCTATCTACAGACAGTATATATCTCTATCTATCCACAGTGTATGTCTGTCTGTCTGTCTCTCTATCTACAGACAGTATCTGTCTATCTATCTAGCTATCTACAGACAGTATCTATCTATCTGTCTGTCTATCTATCTATCTATCTATCTAGCTATCTACAGACAGTATCTATCTATCTATCTAAACAGTATTTGTCTATCTATCAATCCCTATCTATCTACAGACAGTATCTATCTGTACAGTATTTGTCTATCTATCTAGCTACAGACAGTATCTATCTATCTATCTATCTACAGACAGTATATATATATATCTAAACAGTATTTGTCTATATATATATATATCTATCTGTCTATCTACAGACAGTATCTATCTCTAGCTATCTATCTACAGTGTCTGTCTGTCTGTCTCTCTATCTACAGACAGTATATATCTATCTACAGACAGTATCTATCTATCTCTATCTAAACATTATTTGTCTCTCTATCTACAGACAGTATCTATCTATCTACAGACAGTATCTATCTCTCTACAGACATTATCTATCTACCTATGTATCTATCTGTCTATATATTATTCTATCTATCTATAGACAGTATCTCTCTCTCTATCTTTCTACAGACAGTATCTATCTATCTACAAACAGCATCTCTGTCTCTCTCTCTCTCAATCTATCTATCCTTCTACAGACAGTATTTATTTATCTATCTAAACAGTATTTGTCTATCTATATATTTATCTACATATAGTATCTCTCGCTCTCTATCTATCTAAATAGTATTTGTCTGTATATATGTCTATCAATCTATATATCTATCTACAGGAAGTATCTATTGATCTACCTATCTATCCATCTAAACAGTATTTGTCTGTCTCTCTCTCTATCTATCTACAGACAGTATCTATCTATCTATCTATCTATCTATCTATCTATCTATCTATCTACAGACAGTATCTATCTATCTGTCTATCTACAGACAGTATCTATCTCTATCTATTTATCTATCTACAGTGTATGTCTGTCTCTCTATCTACAGACAGTGTCTGTCTGTCTGTCTATCTATCTATCTATCTATCTATCTATCTATCTATCTATCTATCTATCTATCTACCTACAGCCAGTATCTATCTATCTAAACAGTATTTGTCTATCTGTCTAGCTATCTATCTAGCTACAGATGGTATCTATCTATCTAAACATTATTTGTCTTCTATCTATCTACAGACAGTATCTATCTCTATCTATCTATCCATCTACAGTGTCTGTCTATCTATCTACAGACAGTATATATCTATCTAAACAGTATTTGTCTATATATTTATCTACAGACAGTATCTATCTATCTACAGACAGTATCTATCAATCTACAGACAGTATCTATCAATCTACAGACAGTATCTCTCACTCTCTATCTAAACAGTATTTGTCGGTCTATCTCTCTACAGACAGTATGTATGTATCTATCTACAGACAGTATCTATCTATATATCTATCTATCTACAGACAGTATCTATATTCTGTGTCTATCTATATATCTATCTATCTATCTATCTATCTAGCCATCTATCTACAGCCAGTATATATCTATCTACAGACTCTATCTGTCTGTCTGTCTGTCTGTCTATCTAGCTATCTATGTATGTCTGTCCATCTGTCTAGTTATAGACAGTATCTATCTAGCTGTCAAGCTATCTATTCTGTCTGTCTAGTTATCTGTCTATAGTGTATGTAGCAGACTGCCCTGGGCACATGGGGTTCACCTCTCCAAACCCCTCTGAGCGGGCTGTCCTGGGTTGTCTAAAGTGGTATAACACTGGCTACTCAGGCCTAAAGGTAGCGTGGTGCCTCCACCTGGGGTAGCAATATGGGGTACCTGGATGCTGACACACAAGGCTATTACCCCTCAGGAAACAGTGCATAACCTTCCCACACAGTCCCGGCCCCAGAACAAGTGATACCAACAGCAGCAACAACAACAACCCCCAAACCAAGAAATGCAGCTCAAACAAGTTATTTATTTAAAAGGGAAGGTACAGAAAGAAGGAGGGTCAGTAGGAAAAATGGGAGCCCTGGGGTAGCAATGAAAACCTTATACTCTTTGCAAAAAAACAAAAAAAAAACAATTATCAAACACAATCTACACACCCTCCATCAGTCCTTTAACCCCCAAGCAGGTGCATTAGACTTAAATCCCTCCTAAGGCCATGGACGAGAGCATTCTGTTTAGTTACAGTGGGTACCTCTCTCGAGAAGCAGTTGCTGCTAGCAGGGTAAGAGCTTGGTGGCACATTTTGACTGTCACAGGCAAAACACACTTTAAAATGCAAATGGTTACTGAACACTGAAACTGTAAACTGTACAAATAAGGCCCCTAGTTGTACTCCATACACAAATGGGTGGCCTGCTGGCATCTACAGGTCTTCTGCCTGGGCCCATCAAAGTGGCAAAGTCCCACCCAGGGCTTCTCCCTCAGTCCTAGCTCAATCACAGCCTTTCCCCTGTTGTGAGGCTGAAACCCTGATGGTTACTCAAAAGTTTTGTATCTTCACAGATACTGCTGGTGTCTGATGACAGAACAGATGAGATGACTGGACATGCCTCTGCTGGAGCGCAGGCTTCCCCGGGGTCATCTGGTGTTCACCAACCAGTCTCGGTTCTCCCACAGTTGGTCTAGCGCTGCAACAGGCGGTGACCTTTTCAGTCAGTCAGTTGATTTTCAAAGAAGTTTGTCCCCCAGAGGGGAGGAAAAACCCCAGCTCCACTCATTGCCTTCAAATTGTTAGTTTTGATAAAAACTGTTGTTTTCTTCACAGAAGAATCGTTTGCTGGGAGCCCAGACGTCTTTAGCCTGCCAGGCCTGCAGTGCCCGGCAGACAGTGGCTCAGTGGCTCACAGCTCCTATCCCTCTGTCATGCTAGCAGAACTGGCCCAGAACCCTGGGAACAGCCGCTTTTATAGGGGTTGAAACTCAACCCCCTATTGGTCAGTCTTGTTCCTGGGCAAGCAGTCTTTAGACTGTTGGCCCAGCTGTGCTGGGCCTTTATGCAGGCTGAAGAGCAGTGCAGGCTACTGACTGGCTGAAATTCATGGGCATTTTGGGTGCCGACCTCTGACCCCTTCCTAGTAGTCTTTACAGGAGTAAGAGGGCTGAGAAGAGGCACGGGTGTCACCACGCTTGCTTACATCCAGAGGATGTCTTTAGTAGCTTGCTGCTAGTTTCCTTCTAGATACTGGAGGCTGCTTTTATGATGCCCTGGCTCCATTGGCTGTACTGGGGCCAGGGAGGTATTTGGTTATTTGGGCACTGTGCCCGTTTAGCTGTTGGAGGCTCTGCTGTGGGAGGCAGCCTGTGATCTACTTGCCCTGTGCTGTGTGTGTGTATATGCACCTTTCACTTTCTGTTCCCAGCCTCACTGCATGCCCAGGGGCCGGAAACACTTTGCTGGGTGCTTGACGGCATGGCTCTACTTTGGTCCTTTGTCTGCTGTCTTCCCTGGAGCCGAGACCCCTGTTAATCTTTGGCACATGGCCCAGTTTTACCCCTGAGCTCTGGCTCCGTTTTGCTGCTGCCTCACATGCGCCGCAGTGCTTACAGTGGCCACCGCGGCTGTCTCTGTACCACAGCCTGTTGCCTTCCTGGGGCCAGCGCACCATCACCTGCACTGTTTCTACCCATCTCAGCCCCACTGGCAGTCTAGGGGCTGAGAGTGCTGATAATGATGGACAGCTCCAGGAATGTTGGGGGAGCCCTGGCTCAGATCCCACCAGGGCTACTGGGCTCCAAAACCACCAGGGCTCCTGACTGCTGCTGCAGCCCTGCCACCCCCTCCCCCCATCTGGCAGGCTCAGGGGACCAGAGGGCAAAATAATGAGGAGAGGGCATGAAGGAGAGTAGAGGCAAATACAAGTAAGCCCCCCAGATTTTGGAGGCATACAAATCCGTCTGTCTATCTGTCTGTATGTAGGTCTGTCTGTCTACAGACGGCATCTATCAACAATGGCTATCTATCTATCTATCTATCTATCTATCTATCTATCTATCTATCTATCTATCTATCTGTCTATCTTCAGACAGTATCTATGTATCTATCTGTCTATCTATGTATCTCTCTATTTATCTTCAGACACTGTCTGTATGTTCGTCGATTTGTCTGTTTATCAGCAGTGTCTGTCTATCTGTCTTCATAGAAAAAAGCAAAGAAACGCACAGTTTAATTCAGCTTTAATACACAGGCATTGTTTTTTCTCAGCAAAGTAGTGCTTTGTCACTTGAAGTCGACCCTCAGATGAAGGCTGAGAGGTTGCATTCTGTGGCATCATTCTCATTAGAAATGTAAACTCCACAGATGAGAGATGCCAAATGCTACAAACGACGCCCCCACTCTCCTATCCCAGGGGACTACTTAATTACTGCCTGCATTTGCTAGATTGCTTCATTGCTCTTTTCTTGGAACTGAGGGCTGCAATTTATGTCTTTTCAACTGCTGGGTTTCAGATACCCTTCACTGCTTCTTTACTTACATTCGTTTTTTTGTTTCTGTACTCCATTTTGTTTTAATTTTTTAATTACTTTTACTTACACTTTCCACTTTTGCACCCCCTGGTATCCTTCATGCTTCATTTTCCCCCACCACTCTACCTGAAACCCTTTGACTGAGCCCCCCACCATGAGGAGTGGCCTCACACAACCACAGCATACAAACTAAGGTAAGAGGATGGGGATGGGGGGTGGCACTCTTCAGTGGTGGATCCAGAATTTTTGTAAGGTGGGGTAGCAGTTTTGTCAAGTGGATAGCTCTTTTCCCAGAAAAATTTTAAATGTTCCCTTTTAACACTTAGTACTGGCTAAAGCAGCCACTGTTTGCTGACCTTACAGCTTAGCATACGTTATGTCACTAGATCATACTTGGAACTACTTACGAACATACGAACATACGAATCAGGTGCCAGCAGATAAAGGCCTGGGAGGTCTATCAGAGTCTGCTCAGATGTGCAGCTAGCACCCTTATTCTGCAGCTGCCCCTCCTTCCACCCTTCCCTTCATTAACCCTCCCCCTTGTCCTGTCCATCCTCGTTTGAAGCAGTCCACTGTTCTATGCATACCACTTCTGCAGGTACGCATTCCACCCAGCCACCACCCTCTCTGTAAAAAAGTGTCTCCTCATCTCCCTCCTGAACCTTCCTCGCTCCAGTCTCATATCATGGCCCCTGGTGGCCCTCCCCTCCCTTACTTTGAACAGCCCCTCTGTACCTGTCTTGTTTATTCATTTCATGTATTTAAAGGTTTCAATCATGTCCCCCCTGTCTCTCCTCTCCTCCAGTGAGTACATGTTCAACTCCTTCAACCTCCCCTCATATGATAAGTCCCCAGACCCTTGATCATCTTTGTCGCCCTGCGCTGCACTCCCTCCAGTAACCTTAATGTCCCTTTTCGAATCACGGGCCTTCAGAACTGCACGCAGTACTCCAGGTGTGGCTCCACTAATGACCTATACAGTGGCAGAATCACCTCCTCCCTCCTTGAGGATACACCCCTTGCAATACAACCCAGCATTTTGTTGGCCTTTGCAGCTGCCTTCCTACACTGTGCCAGTTGTTCATTGACCCTGTGATGAGCACACCCAGATCCTTCTCCTCCCTGTCTGGGCTAGCTGCACTCCCCTAGCTGGTAAGTCCTCCTTGGGTTCTTCATCCCAAAATGCATCACCTTGCACTTTTTGGCATTAAAACCCAGTTGCCAGGTGTCTGACCAGGTTTCAAGCTTTGCCAGATCATCCTGCAACCCTGCCATCCCCTAGGTCATCCACCACCGCCAACCTTGGTATCATCAGCAAACAGACTGATCTCGCTCTTGATGTCCCATGATATGTCTGCAATGAATATCCCCAAACAACACTGGTCCCAACACGAGCCCTGTGGGACACCACTCGTCCACTGCCCTTGGGTGTGAGAGCCCCCACCCACCACCACCCTCTGTTGCCTTCCCTGCAGCCAGTTTCCTACCCATCTCACCAGCATTGCACCTGCCCCTGTGCCTACTAACTTCCTTCCCAGCCTTCCATGTGGCACTGGGTGAATGCCTTACTGAAGTCCAGATACAGGACATCCACTGCATGTCCCCGTCCAGTTGCCCTGTTGCCAGTCATAGAACCCGACCAGGTTGGTTTGGCAGGATCGGCCACGTGTGAAGCCATGCTGTCTGCTGTCCTGTAGTCCTTTGGCCTCTAAGAGGCCACCAGCCTCTCTTTCAGGATAGTCTCCATTAGCTTACCCACGATGGATGTGAGGCTCACTGGTCTGTAGTTTCCTGGTTCATCCTTGGGGCCACTCTTGTGGAGGGCACCACATGAGCCATCCTCCAGTCCTGAGGCACACACTTCCAATGTAGTGAGGTATTAAATAGGGTTCGCCAAAGGTCCTGCAAGGACCTCTGCCAGCTCCTTCAGTACCCTGGGGTGGATGCCATCTGGGCCTGGTGCCTTGTCCACCCTCAGTGCCTTCAAACCCTCTCAACTCTGTCCTCCATGATTTCCCATCTGTCACCACTTCCCCCCTCGTCTGCCATTTCACCCATCTTGGGTGTCACCCCCTCTTCTCTTTAGTAAATACTGAGCAGAAGTACTCATTTAGTGCTTCCGCCTTATCATACCCTGCTCCCCAGCCCCTCCTTCCTAATCCTTACTGTGGTCCTTACAGCTCCTTTTCCCTGATGTACTTAAAGAAGTCCTTCTCCCCCTTCTTAATGCCTTGTGCCAGCCTGAGTTCCGTAGATGCTTTGGCTCCTTACTGCCCTTGTCACCTCCTTGATTCTGTCAAGTACTCTCTCTGTCCTCCCCTCCCTGTTTTCTTGTATTTCCTAAAGGCAGCTCTTTCTTCCTTACCTTTTCCATGACCTCCTTGCTCAACCAGCTCGGTTTCTTAGCTCTAGCCTTCTTGCTCTGGGCTTTGCAGAGTTTTGGTTGCCTCCACTATCCCCAACTTTATGAGCTCCCATCTCTGGTTAGTATCCATACTAGATTGAATTCTGGCCAGGTACCCTTTTACCACTTCCCCCATCCTCCCAAAGTCAGCCCTCCTGAAGTCCAGCACTCTTGTGCCAGATTCCACTCCTTCCTTGCCCATATCCAATGTGAGCCATACTGAGTGGTGGTCACTCCCTGACTTGTGGCTCTGTCACCCTGCCGATAGGCCCCGCACTTTTTCTACCTGTACAAGACCCTCATTCCCAGGAGACAGCGGCATACAATGGCTTGCTCAAGTGTCACAGACAAGCTCTTTCTTCCACCATTTGTAATATCTTCCAGCACAGCCGCTTTTAGGCACCAGCGAACCCTACGGTTGCTGGGGAGCCCCTGATGATAGTGGCCCCCCAACCTGAGCAGTTTACCCCATTAAGTTTACAAATTTTTTTCTTACCATCTTTTCAAAACCGGGTACAAAGGACTGTGCAGCTGACTCTGATGTGGCATCATGATGTTATGAAAAAGCGATGACCTGGTCTGTAAGAGGCGGATGGGCTGCAATGCATGGGATGGGAAAAACAGCCCCAAGAACTAACATTGCTGTCTCCCCCAAAATATTTAAATATACCGAAAAACATAAAGTCTGGCACACACTTACGCCAAGACAGACGCATTTACTTAAAGGCAGATTGTCTTTATTTTGAATTCAGCTCTTTCGCCGCAGCAAAAACTTGAGCAAAAACCTCAACGTTTCATGCAGCCGCACCTGCACTTTGTCCAAGAGACAAAGCGCGAAGTGACATGAAATGTTGAGGTTTTTGCTGTTTTGACCCAGTACTCTGTGCACCACATACCGAGTAGCAGCACGGTTTTGTTTGTTGTTATTTAAATATACCATTGGTTTTACTGAAAATTAAATAAAGGACTACTGTCAAACACATAGGGTGAAGGTCGGCCAAGCTGGGGGGGGCATACCTTCACTTATCCTGCCGGCGCCCACCAAAACCCTAAAGTCAGCCCTGTCTTCCAGTGTTGCCAGGGGCATCATGCACTGGCCTGACTCTTCCATCCTCAGGTGAGATGACTACTACTGTATGGGGGAGGGTGGGGGCAATGACCTCAGTTACCCTAGGCAGGGGTTAAGCAAAATCAGGTAAGCATGTTTTTTTCCCATGATTTATCCTCCCAGCAGTATATTCCACCTCAGGAGGCAGGCAACCACTGAGCCCCATCACCTCCTGACCCAGCTTCTGGGTCCCTCATGGATTGTCCCTCTTCCTCCTCCAGGGTAGGGCCGGGGAAGGGCAGACATCCCCACCTCCTTCACTGGAGCACAATCTGCAGTGAGAGTAGGGTGGTAGGTGCATGGCCTAAGTATGCCATCACTAGTCAGGCAGCCACCGTTTTCCTCCCGAGATCTTCTCCCCCATTAGTCCTGCTCATGATGCCAGGCAGCATTTTAACAGGCCATGCACGCACACACAACTCTTCTGCAGAGGCACAAGGGCCACGCTCATCCACCACATAAATCTCTGTGGTGGTGGAACATGGTGCCAGTCCCACCACAACTGAGAGCCTCCTGAGCCCCCCGATGCTCCCGCGTCTGCTCCTGGACCCAGATCACTGACACGAAAACCTGCCCTACCCATCACCTCTCCGTTCTCCCATCCCACATCTTCCTACTAACTCTGATTCTCGGATGCTGTCTCCTTTATCTCCCACTGCAAAACCTCCATAGGCCAATCAGTCTTCTCTATTCGCCCCCCCCCATCGAGCCTCTGGACCAGGCTTTCCTCCCACATTCCCCCTCATATTTCCTCTTAAATTGCTCCTCAGGGCACACTTCATTCTTTCCTGTACCGGTGTAACCCTCCTACAAATGGGGGTTCCTAAGAGCTTCCCCGGAGCTCATTGAATGCTCCATGCCTGGCTGGTGTTTGGCGTTTAAGTCGTTTTAAATGGGTAGCCCGTGTGCGCTTTTAAAGCCTCCGTATACTGTCTCTTTAAGTGCTGCTTGTTCACAGTCAATTTTAGCTAAATTGAGGGGGGGGCTGTGTGGTTGTATGCCCAAGTCCCGCCTGGGGCTGCTGAGTAAGCATTCCATTCTGCCATCGCTAGTTGTGCAGAGGAACCTCTCTGAAAAGATGTGACTGGTTATTAATAATAGCCTAGAGTACTATTGATAATGTGTTTGTTCTAACCTGCCTCCTTTGCAGTAACGACTGTTCCGACTATCTCCTCCATTTTGGTCCAGAACTGCCGAATTGGACCAATCAGTACCTTGGGACTCTGTAGAGCAGTCGACCAATAGAGACACTGCTTGTAAGTTGGGAAAGGCATTATGGGCTATGGTGCTTTTTTCGCGCACCACTGAGAGCAGGAGCAAATGACTGGCAGGCATTGCCAACCAATGGAGTCGGGTATGCCCGAACTGAAAGGAGTGCCCCAGGCTGTAAGGGGGCAGATGCATTGTGACTGAGAAGGAGAAAGAAACTCTGAGCTTCTGCACCATTGAGTGCTCATGTGGAAAGCGCGCGTGGAAGGCCTGAGGTGGCTGTTTTGAATTGCCAGCGCTATCGGATTAAATCCGTCAGTGGGCGTTCGGAGGAGGCCGTGTCCAGCACAGCTACCTACCAGGCTCAACCTGTGGAGGACTGGAGAATCTGCTGAATCACACTTGGTCCATTGGAAAGTTGAAGCTGCCGTTGTAGCACCCGAGTCTGCTGTGAGTTTGTGTGGGTCTTGGAAGCAGCTGCCTGGTATGGTACCTCTCTGTTGTTGCCATATAAATGTGTGAGGAGGTTTTCGAAGCTCAGGCTCAGCCCTGCATGTGGTGAAGGAGTGGTTATATGCTGGAGGTGTGAGTACTGGATCAGGGTAGCTCCCTGGTAATCTTTCAGACAAGTGGCAAGACAAACCCAATCAGTTCAGTATACTGCTGCCTGCACTAAGCAAGCCTCCTGCTCATTCTGATCTGTTCGGGACAGTAAGGTTCATTTGTGTCAGGGCCCCAACCAGCTGCCATGAGGGACTAGCCATTAGGGCTTGGGTACCCAGGGACAGTATTTACTAGGTTTAGGCCTGTGCACAGAGCCCTAGGTAGGTAAGTATAGTGATAAGCCAATCACCTTGATTTCCCCCTGTCCTTGTTATTTCCCTCCCTTAAATAAATCAGACTGTTTGTTTTGCACGTATACCCTGGCTGGATTGTGTTTTACTGAGGATATACCGTGCACAGTGAAAGTGTAATATGGTACCTTACTTTCAGGGTTCCCGAATTTGAGAGATAGAGCGGAGGGTAAGTGGACCAGGAAAAGTATTGTCAGTACTTGAGTGAGCCACTAGAGGGACAAAAGGGGGGTTGCAGTAACCCAGAGGGCTGTGACCGAGTCAATCTTGACTGTTCTGACCCCGACCTCTGGGTGGAGGCACCCGTCAACGGATCTGGGCCCCTCACCCTGTCACAGTTGAGGCAGGCAGGGGTAGTAGCCCTAAGGGTAGTGCCCCTGGGGGTTACACCTAGATCTGTTGAGAATGTGGAATTCCACTGATGTAATTTGACAGATAAACATATTCACATGTTGTATGAAGTTGCATCCTGGTTAAATTTGATCCAGCAATTACATTATCAGTTTGGTTACTGGGCTTAGAAATTCAAGAATAATGACGCTCCCGCCAAACTAGTCTGTTTCATTATGTCCCCAAATCAGACTGGAATCTTTACTAGCTCCACAGTCGCCTTACTTTTCAGGTTGCCTAGATGTAAAAAGAAGTATGGGACAGCTGTCTTTTTATTACTGTATTGCCTCATTTTGTAAGTCTATGCCAAAACCACCTAAGGGATATTGAAAGATTTTCATTCTTCGGAAATGCTGTAATCTTTGTATAATTGTATACTTTAACTGTATTTATAAAATGGCAAGAAAAAAAATCTAAAAATGTCATTGGCCGTGAGACGTCACCTGATCATGCATTCAATTTCTAGAAATGCATAGTCATGTGCTGACTCTCATTTTCTTCCTAAAAATACCTACTTAGAGTCATTTTATAAGTGTAATAAGTCACTCCAGTGTGTGCATCATAGGATTTTAATGCACTTCCCGGGGGGGGGGTTTGTAAGGGCACTTAGCCTTCGGCCTCGTGCCTTACTACACTCCTGGGGCGTGCATTAAAATCCTATAATGCACACCCTGTCACAGCCTATTACTTACAAATATAATTACGGGTGAACTCATTTGTTGATTGGACTTACACTGCTTTCTAACATTGCAATAACCTGCCAGTTATTAAGGAATATGGAACCCAATTATTACGGCTTGGGTGTTAGCCAGTCAAAGTGTAATTGAAAGCCACTGCTGTCTCACTCTCACAGAAACAAAATGACATGGAAAAAGAAAATGGCCTTTTTTTAACATACAGCACTAAACCAACCAGAAAATTATATAAAATAAAGGATGGGGTGTTACATTATTCATTTTTGTACAGACTCTTGGTGTGTAATGACATCACAAACCACTCATGCGTCACACTCGTGGTTTATGTGGAATTAAACACCTCGAGTGAGTAACAAAATTCATAATGTACAACACCCCATTCATTATTCTCTATAAGATGTCTTATCTGTGCTTCTGACCATGGACGTCTTTGAAAATGGGCAATATTTGTTGAACGGCCTTTGTTTAAATAAAATGAAAGGAAAATTAAATGAAATTACGTTTCCGAAAAGCTTTTTGGAATTTCTTTGTTAATTCTGCAGAATTCCAAAAGGCATTTCTATGTAAACCACGGGATAGTATTCTGCAAACCAGGTAACCACGGTTTTCCAGAAAATGGATCTGCAATTTATCTAAACTGCTGAATACTATTCTGTAAACCATGAATGACTAACCTTCTGGTTACAAAGCATTCTGCTTTTGGAATTCCGCTTCTGATGGAATGAGGTGAAATTTCCCAAATTCTATAGAATTCTGGCAAAGCGGAAATGGAAAATTCGGCACAGCGTTGCCGATGCGTATTGCTTTTTACACAAGCTGATTGACAGGTTCACACACTTTGCTATCTGTATTGTAAGCAATAGGACATGACAGAATGTGGGTAGCAATGTGATTACCACACATTCAAGGGTGCAATAAAGCATGAGGCCAAAGGCCGAGTGTGTTATTGCTCCTGGAAGCATAGATCTAGCCAGCAGGAGTTCTTGGGTGCTCAGAAACCCCTGTCCCAGCTTGCTTTCAATATGTTTTCTTAAAGATTTTTTTTGTACCCCAGGACTAAATGATAAGATATTTTTTGTGTGCAAACCCACTGTTCCCAAATCTTGGCTACCTGCCTGCTAGGAAGTGTGGGCACACTGCTACGCACACCCGGAAGTGTCTTGCTGCACTTATCAAATAGGTTATAAGGAAGAAAAAAAAATATTTAGTCAAAATGTATGTGCTCGCAAAGTCAAAAAGGTTTATATTTGCAATTTATTATTACGCTGAAGGAGAAAATAGTCCCAAAACTTGGTGGTGGTGGGGGAAACTGACAAGAAAAAAATATAAGTATTATGTGATGCAATATTCATTGTGGTTCTGGAGGTTTGGGGTTCAACGTATGCATTTTTAGTTGTGAGGCCGTCTTTTTTCTCACTTTCGGGATGAATACCATCACTTTTACTTCTGGTGCCACCTTTCTGGTTAGTTTTGACAGTTTCGTCTACATACACAATTTGCGCTGCGGCACCATCAACAAAGCTCTCTCTCCTCTGCTGCCATCTTTTTTTGTTAGTTTCAGCGCTTTACAATGCAGACATACTAATGCTGGTTTTGCTCACTGTAAAGGAGCTGGAGGCTGTGGGAGTGTTTTTGGTCAGCACGCATTTTTTTCTTTGCTTGAAACGCAGTACACCTGTAGCATTGTTGTCACCTTAGAACTTCAGCAGTACCTGATCATCAAAGAATATAAAACTGACTGAACTTGAACTTCATGGTTTAGCAGGGAAGTCACAATGGTAGTGACTGGAAACTGTTTTGCAAGACGTGGCACATTGATATGCGTGCTGTACTACGGCCAGACTGCTGGCACTTTTTCATGCCCTGTGGTAGTAGTGCCATCTACCCATGGGCATGAGCCAATGACAGCACTGCTTTCACACAACCCATCTGATAATTCAATCCGACCCTTTATAGCTCAAGTGGAGGACTTAGTATGTGGACGTGAGGAACTACAGAATTGGGACATTAATAATCCTTCAACGAGCCTTTGAAACAACATACAGTGTTGACATCTTTCCAACCTTTCACTCAAACTGGTTTTCATTAATGCAGGGTCAGGCATCACATTCTCAGGCTCCGTGGAGGTCTGTGTGGAATATTCTCTAGTTTCTGAAAGGCTTTGTAATAAATATGAGCTGTGAGCCTTGTGTGCACTAATACCCCCTGCAGCAGTGAGAGTCAGGGGAAGCAGAAATCTATGTCAGTCAGCATCCATTGTTGCTCTGTAGGGGGAGTCTAGGGCATGGGTTGACGTTTCTCACTGTCCCATAAATCATTACTGTCTCGCCATAGTCCTCTCCTAAACATCTACAGTACATAAAAACAAGACAACTACTGTGGGAAAAGAATAGGGACTCACACTGTTCTCACTGGTGTCAGCGTGGCTCAGTTGGTATCACATACTCAGGTCGGACAGAAGATTGTGGGTTCTAGTCCTACACTGGGATATGGCCCATGGTGTGCCATCCTTCAGAAGAGATATTAAACTGAGGTCCCTTCTGCCATCTCTGGTGCTATCCTGGTCGGTGTCCAGACGGAAGTAAAAGAGCTCAAAGCACTTTTTACAAGAGTAAGGGATTTCCTCTGGCACCCTACCAACATTTTTGCTCCTCGGGTTCCCTTCCCCTAAAACCAGTTCAAACAGTTGTCCAAGGCTACGTGTCGGTGTTGATGTGAGAAATGGCCGCCACTATGAATTTAGTCACTACTCTCTCTCTCTCTCTCTCTCTCTCTCTCCTCTATATATATATATATATTTACACACATGAATATATATATATATATAAATATATATATATATATATATATATATGTATACTAATTCTTCTTCTTACAGGGTTTGGTCTAAAAGACAGTTTCTGCAAATTAAAATAATGTAGAACAAAAATGTTAAATACAAAATTGCAAATGCTAGGGCGGGACCACCAACTCCTACTGGCGCTCTATCTAGAATAGCAGAGCGACCAGGGAGTGGAATGGAGGGAGAGCCAATTGTCCTCCCGCAGGACCCATAATTGTGCATGGGTGCCGTCCCACTGGACCCACCCGACCAGGGTTTTTCCACTTTTTCTGTCCCTCCCATAGGCTCGGCTGCATAATGTGCACCAGTGTGAGATGTGCACACTCCCGCGCACGTTCACAAGAGTGCCGACGCAGCCAGTCCCCTTACTGGAGATCCCGACTGCTACACTCCCAGTTTCCACCGGGGGTTGCCAGGCAGTGAGATTTTCTATTCCTCCCAGGAAAGGAGAGCTGTCCTCTAGATGCTCAATCCTTTCCTTCCTCAAAGACCCCAATGATCCAAGTCTGCTCCTGAACCCAGTTCCCCAGCGTGGCTCGAGGTAAGGCATCCAGCGCCTCAGCCCTCTGTGCCACTGGGCCATCACAGGTGCTTTTTGTTTTGTTCTTCTTTTTCTCCCCTCCGGTCATCCCCCATTCCCATCACCCCAATGTTCACCGACACTTACCACCTGCTGTCTTCCTCCAGGGCTTACCCCCCCCACCCCCCTGAGGGGTAGACGAGGCTCCCCAACCCCCAATGTTGATCCAATCTGTTTCTGTTGATGGGCCCAGCTACTCAGTTGCGGGGCCTGTGGGTGTCTGTTGTCATCCTGCCACTGGCATTTTCTACCCATGTTCTCCCTAAGGGCGTGGTGAGCGATGACTTTCTGATGCACCTGGCGCTCCCGCATGATGTACATCGACATCAGTCATATCCGTTTGCTGTCAAGCGGTCCCAGACTGCCATCCCCATAGCTTCTGCTAGGGGACAGGTGTTTGCCGGAACCCAGCTCCCCCCTCCTGAGGAGAACAGGGCTTTGGATGCTCAATACTCCTCCCCCTGGATCACCCTCCAACATCCCGAATCCACTTCTGAACCCGGGTAGTTGGCACCACAAGCAGTAGCACTACCACTATGCCAGCGGGCCAGCCGGTGATGGGGTTGCCAGGCTGCACCATGTCTCTGGTGGGGAAGGCAGGTGAGCATCTGCCTTAGCTGCCGCTACCAATGCTTTTCCTTGATCAACCAGTTGGGCTGAGTGTAAAAGCCAGGCACATGGCCCTCTCCCTCCCCAAGAGCTGAGCACCGCGCCACATTGCCACAACATCAGCAGCTGGGGAAGAGAGGTGCTTCTACCACCGTGTAGGTAAAAGGCTACTCCTCAGCAGGAATAATGTGTGCTGTTTTAGAGACTGTATTTGAGGAAAGCCACAGACAAAGTGGAGGTGTGCAGAGCATACCTCACAGCTACCTCTCATTATGAGGAATGTGCCTCATTCTACCCCTCAGAGCTGCTCAGTCCCTCATCTGTTCCAAACCGGAAAGGTGCTGTCCACATAGCAGAGATTCTGTACTTTCAGAATTTAGAGCAGACATTCTTAACACTCTAGGATATTAAACAAAATTAAACTTTAAGCAAAATAAAAGCACTAGTTTTCACACTGCTTTGAGCTTGTATCTTCCTGTGTGATGGGGTGTCCCTCATTTTGAGTGCCAGAATCTCACATTGTCCTTCATTTTGAGTGTCTGTGCCCCTCATTTCAGTGATGAAAAGTTGACGGGTACCCAGAGGCAGCCTCGGCATGGGATTCCGAGACTCACATCTCACACACAAAAAACATTAGTGCTGCAGTAGTTTTAGTTGAGGGTTGTCGACCTCTAGTGGTGGACATGTGTGTCACACTGCAGAGATTGTCTCTGTTGCAGGGGAAGGAGCTTCAGAGCCATTAGATGCCTGCAACAAAGGGTAAAACAATTTGAGGGAAATAATGTTTTTTTTTTATCCATAGACAATCTTGAAAGCCCACTTGTGCTGTGCTGACAACTTAACTGCAAAAAAACTCCTCCGTAAAATCTCAAATGGTAGACGTGGTTGTTTCACATTTGTGATCTTAGTATTTGATGGAGAGAACAAGTCCTTTATGTGAGGGACCTGGAATCCCACAAAGTGAGTGTGTGTGTGTGTGTGTGTGTGTGTGTGTGTGTGTGTGTGTGTATGTATATTGAATTTCAACAATATTATTCCCATCGTATTGTCCCCAACTAAAGAATTTGGTCTAATAAAAGTCCTGGTCAGAATTTACAAATAAATCTGAGTTTATAAATTGGGCCATGAAAATCCTGTAAACTCACATTGGTTGAACCATGTCACATAACTAATGATTTTTTTTCTGACAACCGCACTCCTCAGCGGAACTAGATATTCTGTGAACAACTAAAGGTCCATTTTATAAGTGGGATAACACACTCAAGGGTGTGTGGTCATATGGGGATAATAAACTGCTCGGGTTATTGCAGCACTAGGCTACACCTTGTGCCTAACAACCACCCGGGGAGAGCATTATTCCCTTATAACTGCACACCCTGTAATGCACTATCCCTTACAGTGCAGTGCTGGGCAACATTTGTGGATACCGCTTCTGCAAAGCTTTCACAAAGTTCCACTGTTTTTGTGAAATTCGAGGAATTTCATCTTAGGTAGTTCTGCTGAGCCAGGATTTTTTGACTGTTTATGACTTGGCCGCCCTGTGAGCTAGGGACCTGGATGCTGTAATGTACACTGTTGGTGGTAGAGTCATTAGCACCTACTGAATCTGGCGAAATTTGGTTACATCGTTTTAAAAACAGAGGGACACAATCCTGCAGTTTATAAAGTGGTCAAATTTAGCTGTGAAAAATACAGCTGTTTATAATCTGGCCATTCTTTGAGTAAGGACCAGAAACATTGTCGAGCACCCCCCCTTTGCAGAATCTTGGAACCTACCAAACGTGGTGAAATTTGGGTAGGTAGTGTTAAAGTTACAGAGGATTAAAACAGTGAAATTCCTGAGTTTACATACTATCACAGTCTATGGAAGTGGGGGCTGTAACATCCCACAGCACGAAAACGGAGATCGGTAAATGCCAGACCAGCTAGACAGGGCATAAGCTGCACAAATTTTGCCTGTCTGGCTTTTGCTGATCTGGTCTGGGTTGTTCAGACAGTCCATTTTTCACCCATGCCTGGGGCTTGGTGAAAACAGGACTACTGTAGCTGGACTGTATCAGATTGGTAAAAGCTGGGCTGGACTGGCCAGACTGGCAAAATATGCACAGCTTGCTCCAGGCTTGGCTGGTCTGGCTTAAGCTGGTCTAGTTCCAGCTGTCCGATTTCCACCCATGGTGTGCTGTTAGTGGGGTGCCATCATTAAGGCGCAGTAATGTGGGCTAAGTAACCTGTTTGCAGGTCATCATCACGTTCGGGATGACACAGCATCTGCATTATGTGCGGCTCCACATGTGTACCCATTCCGTTGATTTCTCCTCTGCACACATTTTGCTGGGATGTGGAGGTGATTATATTTATTTTATGAGGGATGCGGGGGGGGGGAGGCAGGGGTTGCACTGTAAATGTATGGCAGCACAATATACAGTTTTGTCATGCTTGTGGTCACTAATATATTTCTGGCACTCTTATTTATGGCGACCACATCCCTTGCACACCGACATGGGTGAACTTCCACCCATAGCCCTTCAGTCCCTCTGAGCTGTAAAATTTGGGGTAGAAGCTGGATCCCCCCCTTCACCATGCACACAGAAAAAGCTCAATGGCATTTCTATTTCGCTATCCTGGAAAATGTTTTATTTATTTTTTTATTTTGAAATTTGATTAGCTTGGGGGGGGGTAGGCGTAACTGAACCAAAGTTCATTTTAGGGTTAGCTTTTATCTAAGCTTTTTCTTATCTCAATGTAACATCCCTCTCTTGCTGCCACCCTGCTGGTACAGCCACATGTTCAGGTCTGAATGCCCCAGGTTGTGCTTAAATGTTTTGTTGCAAGATAAATGAACGGGCAGAAAAATGATCCCGCGCTGTTACTAAAGAAACCTTTTCAAGGCCTGAGCTATGTGCATTGGTGGGTGTGGGGACTCTTAATCTCTTTACAATGAGAAGGAAGAAAAATGAGTAAGGCATTTACTTAATGTAAGGATAACTTGTATGGGGGTCACCCAATGGCTCAGTGGAACCACGTCACGCTTCCATGCTGTGGAACTGGGTTTGGAAGCAAGACCAGGGTTACCGGGATCGGGTGGCCAGGATGGGTAGTGCTCTCAAGGGAAGCACAGGCCAGCTTGGGCAGGAGACAGCCAGACTCCAGTACAGCAGTGCCCCCCCATGGTGAGGCAGGGGAGCTTGCTCCCTCATGGGGGGGGGAGTGACACTCAACCTAGCATGCACGGCTGAGGCCACCAGAGGCTACGCCTGACATCATGGGGTGGTGGGAGGGGAGCGGGAGAAACAACAAAAAGATGTGTGTCCTGGCCATCAAGAATGCGAGTCCCTCCGGACCCCGCTCCATGTGGATCCCCACCAGCCAAGATAGTGGGGGGGGGGGTGGCAGTTAGGGCTGGGTGTTGGCAGGGACCATAAGTCAGCAGAAGGCAGTGGTTGAAGGGTTAAACTGCTCTACAAAAAAAAAGGAAAAAGGATAACTTGTATGTTATTATGTAACCCCCTGTTACCCGGGGTTACTAGAATCCCAGTAAGACCTAGTGGTAGGCAGGGAAGGCAGCTTGTGAAACTCCAGTTAACTGGATTTCATACTGTCTCACTCTGTTCTCGGTCTCAGCTGAGACTGAGGGATGACATCACCATAGAACTCTCGCAGCTGCATGAGCCACACTGGAGTGCTGCAGTTGGAAGTTAGGATAGAATGTTGGGGATATTGAACAGAGTCTGTGTGCAGTCTTGGAGAGAGACAGCAGCACAGCAGTTTGTGTGCAGGCTCTCAGAGCTTTAAACTATGTTCTAGAGCTACTGTTAAGAAGGTGTGTATTTCCACCGTAAGAGGGACACAGAAACTTATTGCTGAAGTGGTGGAGACCGCTGTCACTGGTCCAAGTGCCCCCTCCCTGAGGGGATGGGGGGGAAAGGTTTGCTTGTCTTCCAGGGGCAACCCTCCTGGTTCCGGCTAAGGGAAGAAGCTGCCTATTTCCAGTTGTGCTGCAGCACCAGAAGCTCTGAGAGAGAAATTCCTGTGGAGGAATCACCTGTGGGGCACCTGCAATCAAAGGGTGAGTTCACTCTGACAGAGGGCCAATGTTTTAACCTGAACTGTTGAAACGTGGAGATTGGACTACTTAACCTGTAGGAGGTCTAGTGTAATAGACATTGGCGGTTAACTCAAGTAGGTTCAAGTCCAGCACAAAGAGTGAAGTAAAGTGGGGATTGGGCTGCTTAATCAGTGGGGGGCCTAGAGCAATGGGCTAAGCCAAGTAAAAGTATGTTTAAGTCCAGCATAATGGGAAAGCAAGACAAGTAGAGGAAATGTGACATACATTTAGCCTTAATCTACATTGCCAAGCTTTACAGTATGAGGTGTTTACTGTCCAGAGAAATGGCCGGGTATGAGTTGTGGAAGCGAGACGTGGGAGACCCCCCCCATCAGTAGTAACCAAATTCACCTCTATGGAGTTGCTCTGTGGCAACTTTACTTTCTCTCAGGCACTTGGCCAGTGCCTGAGGAAAGTACCCAGATGTGGGATTAAAAGAAAGTTTCCCTGATAGAGCTGAGGTGCTCTTAGGTGGTTTAGGGAGCCACCAGAAATGTTTCCATGACATATGGAAGGTGTCTGAGTGGCCGGCAAGGGAGCCGAGCCAGGGAACACCCAGAACAGTGTACAAGTTCGGGCTGTGTACCCAAAGCAGTGTGCAAATCCGGGCTTTGTGCCCAGTGGGTTCAGAGCCTAAGGGCTGAAGTGTTGAAGAAGTGTTCTTGATTCTTTTAATCTGCATTACCAGGAGTGTAACCCCGTGGGGGTCCAACTATGCTCTGTTTGTTCAGTTTGGATGTGAATAAAGCCACACTTTAGAATCCCATTCCTGGTATTGGACATTACAGTTATTGCTTCCTGTGTTCGGAATTACTTGGGTGCACCTGGTCAGAGTAGCCAAATCTAGCCTTTGTGCCGAGTAACCTAGTCCTCCCTGAACCCAGTCCCCACCTGGAACTGCTGTCAGATTTAAACAGCATACCACCTGTCATTTGCAAAATGATGGGGGTGGGTCTTGCAATAACATTTTAAAATGTTGTCTATTTTTAGACTGAGAACGCCATTGTAAAAACACTCAGGGCCGGATATTCAAACTGCTCCCAAAAAGTGTGCAACAGCAGGAGCAAGCACAAGTCAATTGAGCATATGCGCAACAGACGCAATATTCAAACATGGAGCAAGACAAACTGCGCAAGCAGCCAACGTCTGAATATCACACAAACTGCGCCATAGCGCAACCAGGAAGGGGAAGCTGAGCAGAAATGATGCGCCATAGCGCAACAAGGCTAGCCCAGCTGAGCAGTCCAGAGGTGCCATAGCAGCAGAGCCCCCCAACAGAGCAATGGAACTGCACAACCAGGGAGGCAGGCTGGGGCCCACCACCAGCCATGCCACACATGCACAGGAACACACTGCAGAACTAACAATACACCCAGACACCCCAAGCACAGCATCACTGGGGAGGGATGGATGATCCACCGCCCATGGGGACAAGCCAACAAAGCACAGCAGGGCCATGACACCCCAGCACAACCACTGTCAGGCTAAGACTGCCACACACAGGGGGTCGACAACCACAGTGCACATCAGCCCCCCCCTTCTGCACAGCACACCCTGCACTGTGACCCCAAGACACCACCCATGTGCAGTGACTGTCACTGCAGTAAAAACCATGCATCCCCCTGGCACACTGCAACCTCGTGTAGCACAGAACCATACAAGCCAAACCCACCCTGGGCACCCAGCAGTGGGTGGCAGCAGATGGCAAGACCAACTGAAAGTCACTCCCACACCGGAGACACCTCCCCATGCACACACACGCCACACACACACACACACACACACACACACACACACACACACACACGCATACCCAAGACCATACCACCCCAGATGCCATGCACACCACTGCAACTGAGCAACCATAGCCAGCTGCAAATCAGAGACCACCACAGTATTCATAACAAAATATATATATATTGGAAAAAGATATGTACAACACCAAGACCAATAACATAACTATATACATATAGTACAAGACAAGGGGGTAGGGGTACAAGGTAGGGGTGGGTGAGGGTAGGGTGAACAACTGGGAGAGGAAAGGCAGGGTGGGAGGGCTGGGTGAAGTGGGAAGGGGAAGCGCAGTCAGCGCCCGGCAGGCTGGTCCCCTGCTGCCTGTTGATCTTCCCGGTTCCTCCGGTGTCGCCTGACCCCATAGCGCTGCATGTCTGTGAGGAGGTCATGTGTAGCGACTGACACCTGCGTCAGCCGCTGGAGGGCACGGTCCATCCGCCATAGGATGCTGAGACCTAGGAAAAGGGAACACAGTCAATGGCTGTGACTGTCCACAACCCTGAACACCACCCATCCTGCAAGGCATATAGCCTAGTGCCCCGCACCTGTGATGGTATGCACCCACCCACAGTGACCATGCACATGACACGCCCAACCAGGCAGCACCAGCTATGTGCACCACTGCACACACACACTGCCCATGTCCATCACAGCACAAACAAGGCTGTCAAGTGATATGGCAATGTGATGGGATGCCAGTTCCACAGCCATGTGCCCAGTGCATGCATGGACCACCAGTGACGCACACACAGACGTGCAGTGACACTGGACAGTGATGACTGTCGCCTGTGTCGTGCATGGTTGTGTTGTCCATGGCTGGTGGTCATGCCCACCCCCTCCAGCATGCAATAGCATCCATGATGTAATGACACTTACACTCATCAAGCAGCTGTGGCTGCTGCTGCAGCCGCCGCTGTGGCCCACCCATCACGCCTCCTCCGGCTGCCACCTGGGCCCCGCCACGGCCCTCCTCAGCCTGGGTCTGCATCCTCTCCACCAGGCCTGTGGGTGACAAATGTTGAGAAAAACATCAGTGTGACCCCAAGCAGACTGCCCCGCCCCAGTGAGTGTGCCTGCCCACACAGCCAGACCCATGCATCTCACACCTGCACACACTGACACAGCCAACCATGGCAGAGCCATCCCCCATGCACCGCCACCAAAACACAGTCACACTCCTATGGAGAATACAGGTGCATAGATGGTACACCCACCTGGCCTAGGCACAACGCCCCTCCTGGCACGTGACCTGAGGCATTGCAGCACGTCCGGCTCCCTCCTGCGGAGGTCACTATATCTGTGCCTGCACTGGTCAGCAGACCGGCACCGCCCTGTGACCCTCTCCAGTTCAGTGGCCACCTGCAGCCACACATGGGTGTGGGCCATGGTGAGGGGCTGATCCCCAAACAGTGCCCCAAAGTGGGGCTCAACCACTGCCACCAGGTTGGCCACCTCCAACTGACTCCACTGGGGAGCTCTCCTGCGTGCCATTACTGTAGTAGAGCAGGCAATATGGCGCCCTGCAGCGCGGCAACCCCACGTGGAAATGTTGCGCAATAGACCACCATAGGTTCCAATCGCGCTGTTCATATAGCGCCGTCGGTTCACATAGCGCTGTTACCAAACAGCGCAACAGAGCCATACACATGGCAGCCGAACAGCCAGGGGCAAAGGTTGGACACCAGGTCAGGGTCTATGACGCAAGGCCACACAGCGCCATCTGATGTCTATGCATCCCGCGCGACCGATCACCCGCGTGCAGTGCCACAGTGGACTATTGGCGCAGTAGTGCCACAGCGCCATATGGTGCCCAGTGCTGTAGCGCCACTGGCACAATGGTGGCCATGGCCTGAATTGCCGATCGCGCACAGCACGCCTTCAGCGGCAGACGCCCGCGTAAGCTACCTGGCATGTGCAATGCAGTGTACCACACAGTCACAGATCTGGCGCCATTGGCTCAGCCGGCTCAACCATATTGCGCAAAGTGCAACGGCGCGATATTCAGCTGACACATGCAAATCATCTGATCAGCCATTCAAAGGCGCAGTGGCACGATTTGCATCTCATTACAGTTGCTCCACTACTAATTTGCATGCATTGCTCTATAAATGTGCGACATTTGGCTGCGTTGGCCAGATTCGGTTACTGCAGGTGAGAGGTGGTTTGCATGCTGTGTGATGTTCTGGACAATGGTCATGGGATAACGCTGTAGACTGCACAGTGACAGGTGTCCACTTCCACCCATACAGATCGACATGACCGAGCAGAGCCAAGGTGAGGGTGAGGATGGTGGGCGGAGGAGGAGGCCCAACTTCACCACGGCAGAGACAGAGGCCCTCTTCCAGGCTACCTGGAGGAGGAGCCACTACTGAGTGGACGGCGGAGCACCCCTCAGGCCCGTGTGGCTGCATGGGAGGGGGTAGCTCGGGCAGTGAACCTGCATGGAAGCCACCAGCGCTCCGTGCAGGAATGCAAAAAGAAGATGGGGACAGACCGCAGGAGGGTGAAGGAGAAGGTGGCATCCCTCAGGGCGGCACGTGCTGGCACAGGCGGGGGCCAGCCAGCGGTGGTGGAGCTGACCCCAGCTGAGGACCGACTGGCTGCATCAGTGCATTGGAGTGCTATTGAGGGCGCACCAGGAGGTGGATTCCAGACAGGTGGAAGCCCATCACTACACGGTATGACATGGTGGTGGTGTTGGGGGGGGGGATGGTTGTTCACATGCACTCACATGTCCTCTCTTTCTGTTACAGATCCTGTTCGTCTTCAGGGGACGGTGGTGGTGGGTCCAGGCAGTGAGGAAGACCTGCTGGACATGGAGGAGGGTCCATCCACCTCTGTCACCAGCCAGCATGCATTGCACCAGCATGCACACCGGGCTGCCAACTCTGGTGTAGGTGAGTCGGGTGTTGGGGGTGCACAGCCTGTGTCTCAGCACGCTGTGACTGTGGCTGTAGCACGTACCTGCACCATTGATGATGCAAGGACTGCAATGGGCAGTGACATGTGTGTGTCCCATGACGGACACACAGCAGGCCAGCACGTGCCCCTGGGCCTAGCTGGTTCCAATGTGTGTGCCAGCATGTCGGCACAGTCCCAGGCTGTGCCTGTCAGCACCGGTGGGGCAGCACCGGTGGCTGTGCAGGTGTCTGGCACTGTTGAGGCCACAGCAGTGGAACGAGTGGTCCCTGGGGCACAGCGGTTGGAGGGGCAGCAGCAGCAGTCACCCACCAGGTCTGGGGGTACAGTGTCCAGTGGTGGCACATGCCCACCGCCTTTGATATGCCCATTCCTGGTCCTGGTGAACAGCGCCACCCTCAAGGGGTGTTGAGCATCAGGACCTTCCATACCCTGGGGACAGGATGCCGTTTGGTAGAGTACCCATTTGAAGAGCACACCTGCCTGCTGCGGGAATCAGTACAGCAGCAAAGGCGGGTTGCAACGTCCGTGGAGGCACTGTGTGTGGCTGTGGAGTGGCACAGCAGGGACTGTGCTCTGGACCATGCAGAGATGGTCCATATGCGGATGGATGTGACCGCCGCCATTGACAGGCAGACCCAGGCATTGGTCGCTGTCGTGGCTGCATTGGGCACACAAGCAGGTGCCCCTGTACCGCGCACCCCACACAGTACACTCTCCACTCCCCATTCCCGGTGTCATGTGACACCAAGCCTGTCGACGCCGGGTTCTGCTGTGGGCATCCCGAGCACCCCTGGTGCAGGTATGTTTGGCATACTACAGACCCCACTGCGGACAAGGCTGCGATCGGCAAGAGTGGGACCCCAGGTCCATCGGTGCCACCCCATGGCCCCTGCTCAGCCTGCCAGTGCTGTTGGGTCATGGCGGGGCCTCCCATGCATCCGCGGTGGCCGTGGAACGGTGCAACATGACTGACCTGTCTCCCAGTGCGGGCCCTGTCTGGTGCTGCCCTGTGTGCACTGTGCGTCATGGTGGGCAGTGCACTGGTGGGTGCCCTGCACATCATGCCGACATACGGACCACCTGCACACCATCCCGACTGCTGTCCACAGGTGCGTGTGCATGATGATGCCTTCATTGTACTGTACACCAAGTGCAAGGGTGCCCAGCATCTGACACACGTGCACTTGGACAGTATAGGTGGTGTGTGGTCTGTGGATCTGTGTGTTTGCCATGTCTGTTCCTGCTCTGCTGTGCACCTGCCCATGTACGCTTTGTGCCTGGTGTGTGTGTGTGTGTGTGTGTGTGTGTGTGTGTGTGTGTGTGTGTCCATATGACTGTTCACCCCTCCCTGATGGTGTGTTTGTGTGCCTGGTCCCTTCCACTCCCCTTGCTGTCATGCACCCCTGGTGTGTTACTCTGTGTGCCTGTGGGTTGTGCCAGGGCAGTGTTGGTTGCACATGGCCCCTTGACTTATCTGTGTCATGCATAATGCTCCTCCGTGATGGTGTCCCGGTGCAGCTGGGCCTGCCGGATCAGTCGGGGGTCCCGCCGTCCAAGGGGTGGCTGCTCATCACCATCATTACCGGCGCCGCTGGCGTCCCCATCGCTGTCCTCCTCCTCAACCTGTATGGCTATCCCACAGTCTTTGGCCATGTTGTGCAGGATACAACAGGCCAGGAATATCCCACAGGCCTTTGAGGGGCTGTACTGTAGGGCACCGCCGGAGGTGTCTAGGCATCGGAAGTGTGCCTTGAGCATCCCAAACACCCGCTCAATGGTGTTGCGTGTGGCGGCATGCGCCTCATTATAGCGTTGCTGCGATGGGGTCATGGGGCGCCGGTATGGTGTGAGCAGCCAGGGACGGAGTGGGTATCTGCTGTCACCTGTGTGGAGATGGTGGAGATGAGTATCATGTTCAGGTCCATATTGCCAATATCCCTGTGTGCCACTACCATAGCACCTGCGGGCATTCCCACCCTTGCCCCACGTCTGCAATTCCTACATGCGTACTCACCCACTAGATGGCCTGTGAGGATGTCCCCACTCTCAAATCAATGGTACAGTACGGACTGATACCATATAAAGGCATCATGTGCTCCGCCAGGGTGTGTGGCACAGACATTGATTATGCGCCCAGTGGCATCACACACCACCTGGCAGTTGACACTGGAATAGCCCTTCCTGTTCCTATATGCAGCCCCATCAGGGCCTGGTGGTGTGCGTATGGCCACATGGGTGCAGTCTATGGCCCCTAGCACGCCAGGCATACGTGTACCCTGTGGAACTCCTGCATGTTTGCTGTACACTCTGCTACGGTGCTGGGGAACTGGATGTGCTCCACAGCATGTGGCAACGTCTTGAGAGAGATTGGGTGAGGATGCATGGCGGACCGACTGTGTGATGCCTGTGGTGTCCTCTGTTGGCCTCTGGAAGGTGCCCGTGGCGAGCAGGCACATGCAGGCTGTCACCTTGGTCTCCACCGACAGGCGTGACTCCGCCGTGAGGGTGCCTGCATCACATCACTGCACAGCTCACAGAGCCGCCTCAGTATTGCCCTGTTCCAGGCGGTACCGCTCACGATCTCTACATCTGTGTACAGCTCAAGCTGATGTGGGCACGTGCATCGTTGTTGGGGCTGCACCGACAGGCCCTTCCACGCCACGTCCCCTGCAGCATGCATTCTCACCCCCCTCATTACAGCTTCCATGTGGAAACTGGCACTGTCCATCTCCCTGGCTTGTGACCCCCGGCTGATGTTGCTCTGTTACCCCGCTGTCCTGACTGCTACCTCCACTGCACCGGCACCCCCACTGGCCTCTGTACTCTGTGGCCCCACACCTTCCCTTGCCCTCTTCTGTCCTGTGCACTCCTGGCCTGCACTGTATGTTACTCTGGCCTTCTCTGTCTCTCTGCCTCATGTGTCTTCCCTGTCGCGTTCTTGCGCCTCTTCCTTGAGCCTTTTTATTTTGGCTCATTTCCGCTGAGGCGCAACTTCCAGCTGTTCAGCTCTTGCGCATTGCGCAAGTCTTTGAATATTGCATTGCGCTCTTTATGCATGGATCCAACCCCTTCAGTTGCGCATGCCTTCATTTGCATTGCGCTGTTGCTCAGCCTGTTTTGGGGTGGCGCAGCTGCTCCTGCTGAATATCGCGGGGAATGGGCTTTTCGGAGTTGCGCATCGCAACCCTGCACATGGCAACCCTTTTAAATATCTGGCCCTCATTGCCCAAAGGCTTTTGGGTTTCTATGCTGCAGGCATAGGGGCCACTCCTCTTATTAGCGTGCTGTTTCTTTTTTAAGACAGGCTGTGCATGCAGCTGGGCTTCAGTGTGTCTGTGATTATTATATCCAATTTCATGCTTTCTCCC
This sequence comes from Neoceratodus forsteri, assembly GCA_016271365.2. Taxonomy (NCBI): domain Eukaryota; kingdom Metazoa; phylum Chordata; order Ceratodontiformes; family Ceratodontidae; genus Neoceratodus; species Neoceratodus forsteri. The sequence continues at coordinate 184,573,414 of JADMNL010000029.1, read as the reverse complement.
AGAAACAGCATTTGGGAGTGTCCCCGTGTCGCTCAGTTCATTGCGAATTTTACTGCAGCTTAAAGCAGTAAATGTAGAATTTGGGGTGATATTTGTATTGCTGGGTCTGTGTATGTGTTTGCTGTCAGGTGACCCCCTGCTTTCTTGCTGCACCTCCTGTCTGCTGTGTCCTTGGGTATATCCCTGCCACCCCACCTGGGGTGTAAGCTGAGGCTCTGTGGAGGATGGTGAGGTAGGGTAGTTAGGGTGCAGGTGGGGAAGGGGCCAGAGAGTCCCAAGGGGCCAGGGCATTGAGACAGAAAGGGGGCACAAAATGTAAATGAAAAAAGAAATGACCAATTTAGCAAACACAGCAGACAAAAAAGCACAGCAAGTCAAGCAGAATGAAGAAAGAAGTCAGACAGAAACAGTAACATTAAACTGATATTTTTTTTAAATCTGTACTTTTTGCCTCCTGTACCTGTTCCCATCAGCCCCTAGCAATGTCCTACCCTTTCTCCCCCAACTACTATCCTGATCTTATCCCTCCCCCTGGCCTGATCTCCTGCTCAGGAGACCCTATAAAATAGAAAAGGGGCTGTCCTCTGGTAGTTCTTCCATTATTTCTTGTCAGCCTTCCAAGGGCATCTGTGTGCAAAGGCTCTAGCGTGCGTATGCACACAATTACGTGCTACTGCATGGAGCTGGTAGGCTGTCTGACCTTCCCCAACTGTTTGGTGATCGCACTGTCTCCAGGTGGCAGTGTGTTAGCCAGAGCTGACATCAGCCCTCTCCAGAGAAGGACAGTATCCTCTTTGATGCAGCTACTGTATCCTTCTCCCACCCTCTGATGCCCCAGATTTATCCCCGAACCCGTGTCACTAATGTCATGAGTGGCATCCCTGATGCTACTCAGATGGACTAGATCTTATTATTTTTTTTTTTTTTACATCAAGATTTTTCATGCTCTGGGATGCTGGCCGGCTCTCCAGCCCCTACTACCCCCTCAACCGGCCACCATCTCCCTCCAGGTCTTACCTGCTTTGTTCCCCTATGACTTGCCCCCCTGCCATCGTACCGGGTCATAATGTTGTACGCCTAATAGCATACAGCATTATGTGCGAACCCCGGACCTGTGCACTCTCCGTGTTGGACCCCTCTGGAGTTAGAATCCTAAGTGGGGGGTCCGCAGGCAAAGCCCCCCGTAATGGAGTGGTGGCGGGCAGAGGCCCCCACAGATCAAATGAAATAAATAAATTGTGCAACGTGACCCCGTGCCACCTCCCATTGTGGGGCTTAGGAGGGAGGGCTGTCCTCCCCACCCCTAGAGTCCAGATGTGGTTGGCCTTGGGCCTGGGGCAATGGCAAGGGCTGAGGTAAACAAATGGGGGCTTCCTTGGTGCTCAGCCCCTGCTTTTCTCTGTTTTTCCTGGTCCCCACCCCAAGGTCAGTGCACACGCAGTGGCGTGGGTGGGTGACTCAAAGACACCACATGTACTCGAATGCCTGTGCCCGGCACTTAGAGAGGTGGATACCTACTGTGTTACTCAGCTTCCACTGGGTGGATGTCAAGCAGCGGCATGTGCAGTAACCCCCTCCCTGAAGGAGAGCAGTTCCTAAGGACATTCAATTCTTTCCCCCCCTGGAAGTTCCCAACCCTAGTACACTGCTGAACCAGATAACCGGTGTAGCAGTAGGTGAGGCACCCATCCCTCCATGCCGCGGGACCGAATCTTATTAAACTGATATTTTATAATTTCTTGCTTGTTAGTCTGCCTTGCAAATGGATTTACCACCACCACGCTGCCTTGCATTGGGATACACATTTTAGAGTATGTGTGTAGTTTGGAGAGCTACAAAAAAAAACACACAATCAATTCCTCTTCCTAAAGGTTTCGAATCACAATAATGACCCTAGCCTGGGGCATTTCTCATGGGAATGAATGATCTTTCATGGGTTAATTGCCTTCAGCCAACCCCCTTCCCGAGCAAGTCATTAATCCACACAAAATGCCCTGTGCCTTGATCCTTATTCCTGACCTTGTTAAACCCGTCTATCTATAGCCCTAGATGAAGGATCAGCATGCGTCTCATGTGACTTCCTTTTGCTGAAGATGGTTTTCCACCAGGAGTTTGACCCATAAAGTACCATCACTCCCCACATCAGCTCTGGTCCCATTTAAAAAGCTCCATCTTCCCCCTTCCCCAAAGTAACTGTTCTTTTCTCACGTGGCAGAAACCCAGCAGAGTAATGTTACTAAATATATAATAACTGATAGGGTCTGATCAGCAGAAATCAGACCCTGTATTCTCCTAGCAACCTGGTATGACATCATACCAGGATTATATGGAGAAAGTCACAGCTTATAAATCACCCACGTGGGGGGCCATTACTCTGTCATACTACCTGAAAACATCTGTGACAGCATCTGACAGCTTACTGCTCTCTCTCTCTCTCTCTCACATGCTCTCTTCCTCACTTCCAGTTCTGGTTGATATCAGGCTTAAACAGATATTAAAAAAATAAAATATGGGTGACTGTGTGCTAACCTTATTTTACACACTCTTGGTGTGCGAGGACTAGTTTAATTACTTGAACTTTGTGTTAAAGCTTAATTGGTTTATTTGCCAATGCACACTTCGAGTGTGAAAAAACACTCATATCACACAGACACCCCTTAAGCCAATCAGAAAGCTCTATGTCTCAGACCCTTTTTATAATATGCAATATACAGTATACTGTAACAACTGGCCATCAATTTTTTTATACAAGCAGTCACCAGTTATTTTCTGTAACCAGCTAGTTATTTATTTTATGTTATTTTACTGAAAAGTTCAGAGATTACCTTTGAGCCCAACTGCTCATTTACAAAGGTTCCTCATCAAATACATAGTCACACACACACACACACACACACACACACACACACACACACACAGTACACACTTACCCTCTGATTTAGCTTGTGAGAAAAGTGGCTTTTTCTGCATGTAGAATAGTTTAATTTAATTCTGAAAAGTCCACTATCTGGAAGTATGGTGGATGCTGGGACAGCTACATTAACTGTAAAGCTGCGGCGCCGCACTGTGTGCTTCAATGCATCTGTATTGAAGCGCACTGTGCGTCCCCACACCTTTACAGTTAATGGAACCACCCCAGCATCCGCCATGCTTTTGGATAGCGGACTTTTCAGAATTAAATTAAACTACTTTGCTGCGTGAGAAAAAAGTCGCCTTTCTCACAGAAGCTAAACCAGAGGGTAAGCTTTGCAGAGGTGGCAGCCCCTGCAAATGACAACTTTGCTTTAAAGCAGCAGCGCATTGAAATTAGGCAAAAACTTTGACCCTAACTTTTTCACTCTAAAAAGATTCCAGGCAACTTCCAGTTTTATTTGGTGCTGCATTTTCCATCAAGATTTGAATATTTTATAAATGTTTTAATTTAGTTTTTTTCTCAAGAAAAAGAAATGGACACCACATTTTGCATAGAAATATCACTGTCGACCCGGAAAGGGTTAGGATAAAAAAAAATAGGATTGAAAAAAAAACAACCTCATGGTGCGAAGCATAGGAGGTACCTATACAAGTCCATTTAACAAGTATGCTGATATTTTTCTTAATTGTAGCTGAAACAAGCTTTTTTGGAAAATCATTTTTTGTTGCACTGCTGCTTTAAGGCAGTACAGTTTTGGAAAAATCCCTACAGATCATTGTATAAAAAGTCACAGGTTATGTACTGAGAGAAACCAAATGAAACAGTTTAATGGCTACAGTTGCACTGGACTGCAAAGATCTCTTAAACTGATTAAACTTGGGGAGTTTCAACAGTGTATCAGGCAAATTCATTTAACCAGTTAACGGCCCTGACAACAAATGGTTATGATGGGAATCGCATGCCAAAGTCAGCCTGTTCTGTGCGTTCTTCCGACGGAGTGACAGAACTGTAAAGCAGGCTTCAGTCTCAGCAACTGCAGCAGTCTAAGTACGGTAAAAACAGTTACAAAAACTGAATGCCAATAAACCGTAACACTGACTGAAGTGACCTTTAGCTAGCCAGGCTTTAGTCCCCCACCCCACCCAATCCACTGAAAATGAGATGCATCACAGCTGGGCTATGGGGTACATCTGTTGTAATCTACAAATGCCAAGAGATGGCTACAGCCAACGGACTACTTTGCCAGTGATAATATAATAAGCAGAAAAAATGGACTGCTTCAAGTTATTATCAGAGAGAGAGAAAGAAGTACATATTGCTTGAGAAGATGGCTAACGTTTATCAGAGGTAAAAACTGGAAAAAGGTGGACATGATAATTTACAAGATTTCAACATACAGAGAGAAGTGAGCACAAACTGAAACACACTGAGACATACACACAGAGCGACAGATGGGCATTCATCTGTTCCACTGATGTAAATCCATACAGGGATTCCTGTGATGTCATAACCCTCGACATCATAATTCAAGGGGTTGATGCCGACACAGGAATTCCAAGATAGATTTAAAGCAACCATAACAGATGGATGTCCATCTCTTGTTTTTTTGTAATCTATGGTTGGTATTTGTTTTCTCCCTATTTTGTTTTTTTAAATGCCAGTGTAACCACCCAGTCCCCTGGGGTTACTAGAATCCCCTCAGTATCACTTCTAGGCAGGGAGAGGCAGCTGGTGACTAACTAGTTGAATGGGGGTTTCATCTGCTCACTCTTCTGTTTACTTGGCTTCAGCTCAGATGGAAGTGACAAGCTCATTTGGAACTCTCGCAGCAGCATAAGCCTTTGCCAGCTGTGAGAAGGGAGTTTAGAATGTTGAGATGCGAGTCAGTAGCTTGAAGTTGGAGGACTGAGAACTGCTCAGCTGAGGGCTCTGAGTCGAGGGCCCTGCATTCTCACCCTAGTCCTGGTAATTCTCCAGTTTGCCAAAAGAAGTGGTGGAAAATGTTGTCTACAGCAGGATCTCCTGATTTTTATCCCTGGAGGGGTGAAAAGGACTGCTAGTGGATGGATCCAAGGGACAATCCCCTTTTTGATAAAGGATGTTTGTAGCTGCCTGAAATGTCTAACAGTGAGTAGGATCTGACTTTTGCTGCAGAAAGCAAGTACCTGTGCTGTTGTGTTCTCTGGCTAAAAGGGAAGTGCACAACTTTTCTATGAAATTCAGAAGTGTGAGACTGTTCTCATTTAAAGTTGGCTTAAGTGTGTGATGTCCAGAGGTATGACTATATCACATTGTTCGGGACTTTAGTTTTTCCACTACCAGTGTAGTGATTCAAATGCTGGACCCCAAAGTTTCATTCAATAAGCATTTCCAAAGTGTATTTCAAATATTTAAGGTGTAACTCTGAAAGAATGTCTGAATATGGATTTTGGAGCAAAGGGTGGGCAGACCCCCATCTGGAGTAACCATCAGGACTAACATGTTCAGTAAGGGCACCTGGTTACTTTAGACAAGGGGCCTAGCCAAATGTGTTTTCAGCTGTGGTCAGTGCCACTGGAAGAAATGTTCAATGTCCTATGATATGTGGGAAACAACGTGCAAGTGTCCTGTTAGCAGATGTGTTTTCAGTTGTGGCCAGGGCCACTGGAAGAAATGTCCTATGTCCTATGAAATGTGGGAATACAAATGCAAAATGTTCTATGTCCTACAATGTGGGAATACAAAGAGAGTTTTCTGTCAGAAACAGTCGATTGGTTTTTCTGCAAGTTCCTAGTGCCATGATGTGTAAACCTTTTGGGTCCACCCTTGCTTTAGAGAACATCTTTTGGAATAAAGTCACACTCTAGAACCCCAACTGTGGTCTGGACAGTTATGTTATTGCTTCCTGGGTGGAGTTACTGGGTACCCCTCCAGAAGATGGGTCTAGCATAGCCCTAGCAAAAAGTTCTCTCCTCAGGACCTGGTTTAAGTAAATACCAAATAGGTTAAATTGCTTTTGTACACCCCACCCATTGATCTCTAGAGTAATGATCCTGGCATACATTTCCAAAGCTAGGGTTGGTACCACTTGTTCTAAATGTTTCTGAAGTCTGTGCCCAGTATGGGGACCAGGGTTAGCTAACTGTGTAAAGCAGCGGAGGGGGGGGGGGGTCACACCAGTACTAACTCAGTCAGTGCCAGTTCTATCTCCGTCAGTGCCAAAGACATGCAACACGTTCAGAATAATGAATGGTTGTCTTTGACAGAACTCCCACCATCTCAGCTGTTGGCGCTGCTCCTGTCACTTTCAAAATGAGATTTGAAACTGCCCTGACAAGAGTGAGAGCTCAGAAGAGCTGAGCAAGAGATTTTGCCTTTCTATTCTATAATACCATTGTTTTCATGTCAGGTTGATAGTATTATGGATTTCTAATGTCAGAACAATAGTATTACAGCTCTGAGGCAAGCAGACTTTTCTATTTAATAAAAACAGCAACCAACTATTCCAAATGCATAAACACAGTGATGCTTACAGATACATTCTCACAGATATGCACAGAGACTAACACACATTTACGCACATGCAGACTTGTACAAAGACTAACACACACTTATACACACACGCAGACATGTACAGGGACTAACACACACTTATATATACTCGCAGACATGTACAGAGACTGACAAAAACTTTTACACACACGCAGACATATACAGAGACTGAGACACACTTACACACACACGCAGACATGTAAAGAGACTGGCACACACTTATACACACATGCAGACATGTACAGAGACTGACATACACTTTTATACACACGCAGACATGTACAGAAACGGACACACATGACCCTCCCACGAAGTCTGGCAGGGGCAAGCCCTGCCTGGATAATAGTGACACAGTGTTGCTGCTGAGCATATCTTCTCCTTACCCCCATGAGGCATGAGGGAGCAAGCCAGCACCATACTCTGCTTAAGAGGCTATTTTTTCTGTAAAAAGAAATACCGAGGTTTCCACAAATGGTCAGGTCTTATTGTTTTCCTAAATGCTGATCAAATGCTAGAGACAGCAAAGCAGTTAAGATGGAAAAGTGAATGGAGAATGCTGTGGGGAAACAGGTCTAAAATGCCAAATAAAAAGGATATAAAAATATGCTCTTTGAGTAAATCTATGAAAGAGCTGGAAACACAAAGAAAGGTACGTTCAAAAACTTTGGGAGAAAGGATGGCGAAAGTTGCAGATAGCGAGGTTCCCAGTGGGCATTCCATATGTTTTAAACAAGATCAAAAAATGGAGGAGCATGGAGAGCAAGGAGCCATAACAAATGCTTCTTTGTTAACATGGGGAAATCGAACGAGAAAATTACCAGCTACAGCTCCTGTTTTTCAGAAAACAAACTCTGGTAAAAAAAAAAAAAAAAGAAAGAGATGCTTATGCACATGAACTTGCAAGAATATTATGATATGGGGAATTCTAAAACTAAAAAGGTATTACCTGGTCAAATGGAAGATAGAAATGAACAGCCATCTCAGCAGGTTAAAGACGGAGTGACTTATGCTATTGCAGAAAGCGCATTGGGGAAAGAGGCTTCACCTGTGTGAAGGACTGTGCAAGAAGAGAACATAAACAAGCAGCAAGACAGAAAGGGAGAGATGTCAGCCGATGGATTTGATGAAGCTAGCACTACCTTGATGGAAAGGTTTTCAGTGGCCTTAATTGCCAAAAGTTCGTCAGTCAGAGCATCCCTGCAGATGAAGGGTTCAACAAAAAATAAATAGAAACGGTGAAACAAAGTAAGGTAACAACAAAAGGCTGACCAGGAAGTTGGTGGATCTTGGAGTTTGGGAGAAGATGGCTAGATCGGTGGAAAACTGGCTGAGGGACAGAACCCAGAGGGTGGTGGTGGGGGGAGAGTTAGCTGGCACCAGAGGTGTAACCAGTGGGGTCCCACAGGGCTCTGTGCTGGGGCCAGTGTTGTTCAATGTCTTCATCAATGACATTTTGGATGGCATTAAAGGTAAAATGTGCCTATTCTCAGATGACACCAAGCTCTGTGGGAGAGTGGACACAGCTGAAGGGATACAGGACCTACAGGAAGATCTGGAAAAGCTGGGGAGGTGGTCCAGGATCTGGCAGCTTGGTTTTAATGCCAAGAAATGCAAAGTTCTGCATATTGGAGCCAAGAATCCCAGGACAGAGTACTTCCTTGGTGGAGTCCGAGTAGCTGCATCAAAGGAGGAGAAGGACCTGGGAGTGATGATCACTAGTGACCTGAAGCACTCCACAGAGTGCAAGAAAGCAGCAGCAAAGGCAAACAAGATGCTGGGATGCATAGCTAGGGGGATCAGTAGTAGGAGAGAGGAGGTTATACTGCCCTTGTACAGGTCAATGGTAAGGCTGCATCTAGAGTATGGAGTTCAGTACTGGTGCCCACACCTCAAAAAGGACATAAACCTGCTGGAGAAGGTACAGAGGAGGGCTACAAAGATGATAGCCGGTCAGCAGGGTAAGGCATACAAGGAGAGGTTGAGGGCACTGAACATGTACTCCCTTAGAAGATAGGAGAGAGAGAGAGTTGGGACATGATTGGGACATTCAAGTACTTGAAAGGGATAAATAATGTTGATAAGGAAAGTCTCTTTTAAGCTGAGTGGCAACCATATCATGAGGGGGCACAGTCTTAAGCTGGAGGGTGGGAGGTTTAGGAGGGATGTCAGGAAACACTTCTTCACAGAAAGGGTGGTGGACACTTGGAATGCACTGCTGGAAGAGGTCATCTCAAAGACAGTGAGCAGCTTTAAGAGAGGCTGGGATAGGCATAGGGGAAGATAAGAATCATGGGTAGGAAAGATGGGAGGAGTGGGAAGGGAGGGCAAGGACATTAGCTTAAGCTGTGGACCCTGCAATATGAGCAGACTTGATAGACCAAATGGCCTTCTTCTGCTGGCTTGTTCGTATGTTCACATGTATGTTCCGTATGTGGAACAGTACTGGAAAACAACAAAGATTTAAACCCTAAAGAAAAAACAATGTTGTCTGGGGACCAGATTGCTATCTATGATGATATCTCCCAAAATATTACGACTAGAGACTCAAATGAGGTTCCTTGTAATGAAGTTCAAACACAGAAGTAAGGCATGAACTGGGGTGAAGAAACAGATTCTATTTCAAATGTATACTTGGGTAGTGACTCGGAGTCAGAAAAAGGAAATAAAGAGAATGGCAGTGGTGACACCCTCCCCCCCCCATGGCTAAAATGAATTGAATCAGCTAGAGGGAAAGATGATAGAGGCAAACATAAAAACACAGGATAAAATAAAATCTATGCACACAACAGTAAACTTATTGTTAAAAGAAAATCAAACTTTAAAACAAGATTCAAAGGAGGCTCAAACAAGAATTACTGCTCTAGAAGAAACACTGTCTCCATTAGAAGGGCGGTCTAGACAAGTAGAAGAACTACAAAGAAAAGAGACCTTACAGCTAGTGGACATTGAGTCTAGAGCCAGAAGAAAAAATATTAGAATTATTGGTGTACCAGAACACTGGGACAAACAAGACACACTGTTAAATACTACAAAAAAAATAGTGGCATCTTACATGGACAAGGATTTAGACGAAATAGACTAACTTTGACAGAATCCAAAGAGTTTTTCATCCTAATGTTGAAATAAGCACTATTCCATGACTTATTAATGCAATATTTTTCAAATCCAGTGATAAAGACTTACTAATGAATGCGGTATAGAAGAAGAATAGAATTTCAGTGTGTCTATAGCCGTATATAATGATTTGCCACAGGCAATACTGCAGGAAAGAAAGAAATTCAATGCCACAAGGAAAAAGTTATGGCTATTGGGAATTAAATCTACATTTTTTCATCCTGCCAAGTTTAAAAGTGGTTATAGAGGGAGTACAACACTTATACGACAATCCGGAACAAGCTTGGAAAGATCTGAAAGAGAAACTGATTAACTTTAATTAAATATGCTATGATGTTTTTTTTTAATGTCCCTATTATTATTATACTTTAATATGAGTGTTAATTAAGTGTGGAAACCTTTTTGACAATGTGGGAAATGTTGAAATGGTTGAATTGCGGTAAGTGGAGGGGGAGCATCAGGGGGCAGAAGTCTAGTTAGAATTTACTTGGCCAATAATCAATTGGTGAGGCCCTGTTTGTTCCAATAATAATTAAATACATAAGGATATTTAGGATTATGGATTTGTTGTGGGAAATGCTAGAGGGAGACGGAGGACCTGTTATAGACTCTGGGGTACTTTTTTTATTGGGGAAAAATGAAGAAAGAATTAAAGAGAGTTCTCAGACTTAATTGGGAGTTTGATGACTAGTATTAGGGGGAATATGATATGTGCTACCATGAATGTAAATGGTATGCACACTCCGACAAAGAGAAGTAGAATATTGGGATATATTAAAAAAATCTAAAGCAGTTTGTATTGCACTCCAGGAAACACATTTAGATGGTAAAGAAGTTGGTAAAATAAAAAGAAGATGGATGTCAGAATATTTTTTCTCCACAGGTACCAGGAAAAAGGCTGGGGTTATGTTGATCTTTAAGAAAATTCCTGGTCTTATTATTCTGGATAAATATTTTGATACACAGGGCCGAATTATAATGGTGAAAATAAAATTGTTAAATCAAGTTTTAACAGTAGCATCAGTTTATGCTCCTTTTGCTGATCATCAGGATTTGTTTTGCAGAAATTACAAAGGGTTTGGTCTATTTACAATCTGACTTAATAATATTGATGGGGACTTCAATGTATTAATGAACCCAAAACTGGATAGATTAACCAATTCTATATATTCTAACAAATTACATACCCAATTATTAAAAATATTGTAAGGCAGCATAACATCATTGATAGTTGGAGGTCGTTATTTCCCTTAATAAGAGAATATTCGCATTATGATCCTAAAAATAAGGGTTTTTCAAGGATAGATTATATATTTATTTCCAAGTCTTTGATGAAAAATGTACAACAAATGGAGCATAAACCAATAATTATCTCAGACCATGCCTTGATTGAGATGGATACATATTTTCAAGAGACTAATAGGAAAAGATCCATTTTATGGAGAATTAATAATAATATTTTACTAGATAAAGATTTCCAGGAAAAAATGATTACAGGAATGGAGGAATTTGGGGAAATAAATCATAGAGGTGGACAACCAATAACTGCCTTGTGGGATGCTTTTAAGGCAGTAAGTAGGGGATAATTGTATTGTATCAAGCTTATGTAACTAAAAAGAATAGACAAAGGGATTGGATAAGGAACTTAACAAATTATATTATAAAGTAAAGCAAGATTATAATATCTATTATAATAAGTAGGCTGAAGTAAGATTAAAAAAAATGAGATGATTAATAAAAAAGTTATCAATAATGTTAAACTTAAACAAACACGGTATATACAAGGGGAGAAAACAGGGAGACTGTTAGCCAATCAATTAAAAAAACAAAAAAAGACAATGTTAATAACAGTTTTAGAAAATGATGAAGGGGAGCAAATAGTTAAAGATGAAGAGATGGGTAATTTAGTAATTCAGGAGTATCAGAAAATATATCAACAAAACTATGATACCAATAAAGATTAAATAAATGAATATATAATAAATGGTTCAGTTACTCAATTAGCTTGTGATTAAACAAATTTCACTGAACAGGATATTAATGATGTTATTAAAATGCTTCCAAAGAACAAGAGCCCTGGTTTAGATTGGCTAATGATAGAATTCTATCAAATGGTTAGTACTCAATTAACCCCAAGGTTGCTGTGTATGATAAACAAATTAATGACAGGTGATTATGAAGTGCCGAGTTCTATGCCAAGAGCCTAGAACTGTTCTTTTATTAAAAGAAGGTAAGGATCCTAAAAAAGTTACTAGCTATCAACCAATTGCATTGTTAAATGTCGATTATAAAATAATTACGAAATTAATAGGAAATAGAATTAAGACAAACTTACCGAAGGTTATTAATAAAGAACAGTATGGGTTTATACAGGGACGTACACTTTTTCAAGCTACAAGAATGGTGCAAAATATAATACAACTTATTCATAAAGAAGAGGAACCTTTTCATTTATTAGCAATAGATGCCACCAAAGCGTTTGATGTCTTAAATAGGAATTACATGTTTGCGTGTTTGGAAGCATGGAAACTCCCAAAGAACTTCATAAATGTAATTTACAAATTGTATAGGAGAACAGTAGTAAGATTCTCTATAAATGGATATTTGTCGGAATTTATGAATATGAACAATGGAGTTAGGCAACACTGTTCCTTGTCTCCAACACTATATATATATATATATATATATATATATAGGCTTGGAGCCTTTCCTGAATAACATTAAAGCTAATGAAGCTATCGTAGGGCTAAAGGTAAATAAATTAGAAGAAAAAAGTCAGTGTCTTTGCAGATGACATTCTGGTGATTATTAAAAACAAATATAGTACTACCCGAATTTTTAAAAGACGTATGTATGTATATATTCTAAAGTATCTGGATACAAATTAAACCAAACCAAATCAGTCATAATGGCTATAAATAAACTGGACTATAAACTTTTAGAGACTACAACTCAAAATGTTCTAATAAGAGACAATATTAAATATTTGGGTATTACTATTTGTAATAAACAGCAAGAGTTAATCAGGGTGAATTATAATGATGCAAAAGAAAAGATAAAGAGTGTGTTAGATAATTGGGGAAAACTATCCTTGTCCTTACATGGACGGATAGAAACAATAAAAATGATGGCTATGCCACATATACTTTTTGTCATCCAGGCAGTTGTTGGATGTCCTAAAAAAGTTGATATGATATTGTTAAAAGGATCTTTAAGACATTTTTATGGAGAGGTGGGAAGCCTCGAATATCATGGAGAGTGTTAGTTCCCCACAGAAAGTTGGGGGGGGGGTTACAGTTGCCCAAAACAATGGTGGCAGGAGGATTTTGGTCAGAATCAAGGGTATGATAAGGAATTGCCTTTAAGGTTATTTAAAGATAATGAAATGAGCCATATTCTAAGGTATGGGACTAAAAAGATAGGGGCGATTTCCTCCATAGGTGACACTATTAATAATGGATTAAAACAAGAAATTAAGAGATTAATTTTAAAAAATATGATACCTTGGTTACATTTTCAAATCTCTGGTTCAAGTGATTCATGGACCTTGAATGATCTGAAATTAATAGATTGTTTGAGACAAAAAGAAATAGAAAAATGTTATCATCTGTTATCCAAAGAAGGAACTTTGGTATCGTGTGATTTTATAAAACAATTGACTGATTCTAAGTATACATGGAATTTTTTTACAATATTCCAAACTTAGAAACTTTTTCTTATCAATAATGAAAATAACGGGAGTTAAATCAGTTAATAATCTATCAACAATTTTGGATCAACATAAAAGAATGGTGTCTCTTTGGAAGGAAAAACCCTTCAAAAAATTTATTTTCAATTAGTTAATCCAGATCAAGACATTTGGAATCAAATAAACACTAAATGGAGTTTGGAATCAGAGGTTACATATTCCAGCTAACAATGGAAAACTCAAAGAGCTAAGATTTACAGAAACTATGCATATGCTAAAAATAGTACAATACTGAAAAAGATTTTAGATAGAGCTTACTTTACTCCTGAAATTCTTGGTCATTTTCTAAAAAATGGCTCGAAAAAGTGTTGGCATTTATGTAATCAGGAAGCCAATTTATTCCATTGTTTGTGGGATTGTCCCAAGATAAAACCTGTGTGGGAAATAACATTTAATTGGATTGCTGAGATAATTGGGAAAAGGGTAGATAATTCATTTTCAAAAATGATCTTAGTTGGCACGGGAAGGAGAGGCTTGAGCTTCCGATGGGCTGCTCTTCTCTCCTGGGGTGGGTTAGGGCAGCATGTCGCTCTGCAGCAGCCCCCAGTGGAGACCAGGAGAATGGCAGAGGGACGTCCATGTGGGAAAAACATCAGAAAAAGCAGAAACTGCACTGGGATCGGCTGGATGACAGCGGCTGGGCCCGACGATGCCCTCGAGCAATCCCGGCAGAGTAACGTCCGCCTCAGCAGCAACCGGGCAAGAAAGAAAATAGTGTGCTGGAATCCCCCCAGCCGGTGCCTTCCCTCTTGTTGGAAGGGGACCCTCCCAGCAAAGGGATATGCTGGGCTAACCCGAAGAAAGGCTGCAATATGAGGTAGGCAGCTCTGGGGGAATTGCAAGAAGGGGTCGCTGATGGTACTAGGTGGCTTGAAGGAGGAGCAGGTCCCAGTGTGTGACGGAGGGAAAAAAGATAACACACACAAAAAAAAATTATATTAAATAACAGTGAAGAAATGGAATTAGATTCTGATCAGAGAACAATATTTTGTTTAGGTACAATGATCACTAAGAGACATATTTTGGGCCACTGGAACCCTCAAACAATTGAATTTTCACCAAAGAATAAGTGGTGGTTTCAAATGAGAATCAATTTTGTTTGAGAATTTAGAGAAAGAAATATCAGTAGGTAAAATACAGGATATAAGGTTCACAAATATGAGAGAGGACTTTATTCCATTATGGGTCGTACAATAGGTCCTAACTGGGTGGGGGGAAGGGGGGGGATAATTAGGAGTTAGGTTGTATTAATACATTTATGATTATTATGGTATATATTATTCTATTTAACAACCAAAACCTGATGTACATAAATATTTGTAAAGGATAAGAACATTTGAAAGATTGTTATACACTCAATGAGGATTATAAAATGGAATATGGTATTTTTCTGTTTATGTTTTTTCTTGCTATTTAAAAAAATAATAAAAGTGTTATATAAAAAAAGAAAGAAACTGACACACACTTATATGCACACGCAGACATGTACAGAGACTGACACACACTTATATGCACATGGAGACATTTACAGAGACTGACTCGCACTTATACACACAAGCAGACAGGTACAGAGACTGACATGCACTTATATACACACGCAGACATGTACAGAAACTGACACACACTTATACGCACACGCAGACATGTACAGAGACTGACACACATTTATACACACACACAGACATGTACAGAGACTGACACACACTTATACACACACGCAGATATGTACAGAGACTGACGTACTTTTATACGCATATGCAGATATGTACAGAGACTGACACACACTTATACACACACGCAGATATGTAGAGAGACTGACGTACTTTTATACGCATATGCAGATATGTACAGAGACTGACACACACTTATACGCACATGCAGACATGTACAGAGACTGACACACACTTATACACACACACGCAGACATGTACAGACACTGACACACACTTATACGCACACACAGACATGTACAGACTGACACACACTTATACACACACACAGACATGTACAGAGACTGACACACACTTATACACACACACAGACATGTACAGAGACTGACACACTTTTATACGCATATGCAGACATGTACAGAGACTGACACACTTATATGCACACGCAGACATGTACAGAGACTGACACACTTATACATACACACGCAGACATGTACAGACACTGACACACACTTATACGCACATGCAGACATGTACAGAGACTGACACTTATACTCACATGCAGACATGTACAGAGACTGACACACACTTATGGCAACGTGTCCTCCATCATTGCTGTGTAGTACGGTATGGTCTGCATGCCCATTGGACCACGCTGTGGACCAATGGGTGTACAACTGTACTGTATGCAGTCAGTCAGCGGGCGGCGGGTGGCTTGAGGGTGGGAGCTGCCGTCCACTGCTGATCAAGGTGGCGGGGCCCAGTGGGTGGGTGGGAGGGGGGTACCGCTGGACCACCAGGGATAGTTGGGAATGTTTTTTCTGATACTTATGCCCGCGATAGGGCTGGAAGCGGTCCACTGGACCACCAGGGATATCGTTTCAGTTACAATGCCCGCGATCAAGCATGGGAGGGTGCAACTGCGACAGATCCTGGTCCCGGAGCTCGGGTGGCCACCCACAGCTGGCGGCTGCCATGTTGTGCCCTGCATTACGGCAGCTCACCTGTGGGTGTCCAGCCCTTGCTCCTACTTCTTTTAGGCCCAACTTTGAGCACCAGTGTGTGGCGCGAGTAGGGACTGCACCAGCATATGCGCCGCACATCCCAGGCTGAATATCAGGATGTGCAGATTATGCATGGGCACGCCCCCTGCACTTGCACTGCATACATAACTGGTGCACCTCGGTGCATCGGGATCTGCGCGGAGCAACATCCCCTTTTGAATATTCCACCCACAGACTTACGCACACTAAAGCATACAAACTGAAGCAAACACACAGTGACTCACACTAATACATACAGATGCAAAGACACACACTACTGCACAGTTAAACATGCAAATAGCTGCAAGAAAACACTGGCACACACTAATTCATGTACAGATGCATACACTTGCTGATGCACATTAATATATATACACAGATGCACATTAGCACATATACAAGATGTGAACACAGACTGAAGAATGCTGTTATATACACACATATCTGAACATGCACTGACAGATATTAATATATAGAGAGATGTGAACGTACACAGATGCATACTAATACACACACAAGGATGTGAACACGCACTGATGCACATTTACATGCAGATGTGAACACACACTGACGTGAGCGATTCTGCCAGTGTTCTATTTCTATGTTAAAGACAGGGCTACACTGAACAGTTCCCCACAGTGCCTCGGTTTTTGAGAAAAAGTTAGAGAGTGATCGCAAGAGATGGGCTGTGATGCTACTGCCCTCTGAAATGACTAGTTATGAATTTATACTTAGGATTTAGCTCCATGTTTTTAACCAATGACATTTAAAGGTGACAAATAATTAAAAATGAAAACCTCTTTTGTATGTTACTACAGCTGCTGAGACCACTGTGACAGTGGTAAGACTGGTCTCACGTGCATTCTTAGGATATGAGAACCGTGAACCAAGGTTAGCAGTTCTGATACCCTAAGGATGTAAGTGAGACCACTCTTACAACTGTAAGAGTGGTCACGGGGGCTGCAATAACATATTATTGATCGAGATCAATCAATAATATATTAAAGGTTTAAAAAACAGTCCTGAATGTGCCAGTTTCCAGGGCATCTGTGCGTGAGATGCTCTTCACAGAATAAGAGTGTCTCACACGCAGGGGAAAGGAGCACCCTGATTGATCGGGAGTGCTACCTCGATCATAATTTTTCATTTATTCCAAAATAACCCTTTTTTAACCTTTCATTTCATTTTCCATATTGCAAATGCTTTTAATTTTGCACCAGTAGTTTGTTTTTTTTACATGTAAAAAAACCCCAAAAAACAGCAGCTATAAAAAGGTTTAACACCGCATTTTGCTTCGTCACCAGTACATGGCTGCATAATACATCACAACCACCATGCATATAGCTGTCAGTTTGTGGCGGTAGTGATGTCATCAGCTGCCCTTTACTGCTAATCAAAAAAAATGCAGTTTCATGGATCGTTATACCCACGCTTTCATTAAGTATGTAAAAGATATAAAACAACACTTTAAATTTAGAATTCAGTAACAAAAAAATCATTATGTCTGTGGAAACTCATTTTTTTGAGTTATCTTTTTTATCTCCTATGATGCTCTGGAGCCCACCTCTCCTTCAGGCCCTCCTAGCATCTCCACTCCCGGCCATCCTCTTCCCAAGCACTGCCCTCATACCACATATTGCAGCCGACTCCACCGAGTCATCCTGGAGTAACCCATCTCTATGCAGGTCCCCCTCCTTCGACGGGGAAGGCACCAGGGGCAGGGAAACCCCAGCACTCTATTTCTTTCCTTACAGGACTTGTGGGTGCTGCTGTGGAGGAGCAGGCTCACAGAGGTTCCGGAGATGTGGAGAGATGAAGGCCATCCTCCGGTGGGTGTCGAAGTTGTTTTCTGGCTTTCTGGTTGTCCCTACTGCGCTGCTGCGTGTAGTTCCCCTGGTCTCCACCAGGGGCCACTACTAGAGCGAGGCATCCCACTTGACCCATCCCAGGAGAGGAGAGCAGTCCTGTGGATGCTCAATCCTCTCTTTCCCCGGCCAGCACCCGACGTCCCGAGTCCGTTCCCGAACCAGGGTTGCTGGCATGGTTCGAGGTGTGGCGTCCAGTGCCTCAGCCCTCTGAGCCACCAGGTGATTATGGAAACTTTTTAAATAAATAATGGAAATGGTAAGACTTTCCAGTTTTCATCACTGGTGACCTTTTTGGAATTTTCTGTTTACTAAGTAAGTGGTATATAATCCATTAATTGCCTGCGTGTGTAAAAATAGCACGTCACAATCTGACACGTCATTTTAGGGAAGAAGATTAGCATTTCATGCTAAGGGCATTTGTTGGAAAGGACTGTCACTCACCCTTTTCTGTGGTAAAATCTCTTTAGAGAAGGGAGCTCACTCACAGTCTGTGACCTTCCAGCTGATGCAGTGTGATGCTAAGGGGCTGCTGTCATGAAGGCTGAAATATGCAAGGTGTGTTTGCTAACTACTCTATTAAAGAGCCCACAGTACCATGAAATGTTTTAAACTTTTTATTTATTTGTTTTTTTTCCCTTTTAATCCCTCCTACCATTACAGGCTCCCAGACCCACCGTGGCTTGCTCCCACTGTGCACCAACTCTGTCCCAGACCTGGGCACTCGTTGGCTAACCCCCGAGTTCAGCTCATGAATATGTAACACGATTTAGAATTTGTTTACAGAACAACTCATATGCAGCATTTCAGCAGTGGGAGGGAGGAAGGTAGGGTGGGCTCCTGCTTTATACCCAGTTTTACAGCTGGATGAGACTGCGGCACTGGAAGGTCATGTGACAAGCTCAAGGTCACAGTGTGCCAACAGTAGTAGGTTTTATTTTTTATTTTTCTAAAATTCACATCAAATACATAACAGATGACCCCACAAGATACAGTATCTCATTTTCATGGGTGGGGTTGGGGTCCCTCGGTGCAGCAGGGTAAAGAAAGTGTTCTGTTCATAGTGCAGTTACGTACAGCAGAATAACAGAATACGCAAGTGTTGGTTCTAAAATGGATAGACTTCCACAGTGCAACAAAGCTCTTGTATTGAAGACGTTCCCTGGTGTTCCAGATTAACAGATTTCTGATGCAGCCAAAAACATTTTCAGGGCTGTTTACTGACGCAAGTAAATAATTGTATGAATGGCCTATTATTAGAGTAATGATTTACCCTTTTATGGTATATTCAGCTAAGGATCGAGATTGGATAACAATGGGAAAATAATTTCCCACAGTTACAGCTGTTGGTATTGTAATGTTTAATGTACATATTGTCCTGTCTTGGGTTACTTTGTTTCCTTTATATTCAAGTCTTTCTTCATCTGTATGAAGTTTTGTATTGTTTGAATGGCTTTCAGGCATGTTTTATTTTTTTTATTAAGATATTTAGTTACTTTTGTCCTGAGCTGCCCCGCTCTGAAACTTACACTTTGAAAGAAGACAGGGCCATAAGACGGCGGTGAACTCTGTATTTTAGTCTATTGCTATATTCACAACTGCATTCTACATCTATCAAAAAGGTTTATGAAAATGGCATGGGATGTACGTGGCTTTATGCATAAAAACATACAAAACCCCCCCACATTTTTTTAGAACGTTAGTTCAAGAGATGATAATTGTAGTGGCAATGTACGCTTTACTTTTGCATTGGTGGAAGAAGGATGGAAACATTGTAACCATGCTGTGTCCTTGTTTTGTTTTTTTCTTTCACTCTGATTCTGATGCCTAAAACAATGATGTTATAACCATTAAAAATAATTTCACCCCTTACTGATTTTTTTCAGCAGGCGGCATTAAGTCTGACGATGTACAGTAAGCTGAAACAAGCACGGCAATCCATGTTTAACTTTGTGGATTTGAAATGTTTAGATAATTATCAAGTACTGGGCAAAAAAATAAATAAACTTTCGACATGGGGTGCAGAAACACCAAGTAACATCCTTAAACACTGACTTCAGCAAAATCAAACAACTTAGTGAAATCCATAGGTGATGCAAGGACAGGATGGTTGAGACCTTTATGTATGTGAAAGGGATAAATAAGGCGGATAAGGAGAGTCTCTTTAAGTTGAGTGGCAACCATAACACGAGGGGGCACAGTCTTAAGCTGGAGGGGGGGAGGTTTAGATGGAATGTCAGGAAACACTTCTTCACAGAGAGGGTGGTGGACACTTGGAATGCACTGTTGGAAGAGGTCACCTCGTTGAAGACAGTGGGCAGCTTCAAGACAGGCCAGGATAGGCATAGAGGGAAGGTAAGGATCATGCATAGGGGAATGGGAGGAGTGGGGAAGGGGCAGGGAGAGTAGGTCAAGCTGTGGACTCTGCAATACAAGCAGACTAGACAGACCAAATGGACTTCTTCTTCAGGCATCTTTGTATGTTGCATCCGGAGCAGGTGGTGCAGATAGAATGACTGGGTAAAGCTGGCCTGCCAGCACAGCTTTAGTGCTACTGCTTAGGATGCCAATGACCTGGGTTTGGGAATGAGTCTAGGTTGTCAGGGGGTTGGCCGGGGGGGGGGAGGACGGCTGAGTGTCACATGGATGCTTGCCTCCTCAGGGTGGGAGGGAGTTTGCTCCCCCCTGCAGCAGTGCCACCTGGGTGACCTCAGGTGGTGGTGCAGCTGGAGCCAAGGATTGAGTGAGGGGGGCATCGGCAGCATGACGCTATGTATCAGCCAAGGCCTTCCTGACGTCGGGGGATGGTACAGAAATAAATGGAAAAAACCCTGACCGACGCAGGATGCCATTTGCTGCCCGCCACAGGCCTTGCACTGTCGACTGGGTTCTCCATTTCACTGACCGAGACTTAAACTCTGCCTGGGGGCAGTAAAGGCCCTTCCCATGGGGGGGGTCATCTATGGGGGACTTGCAGGTGGAGGTAAGTCCCAGGCTTGGCGAGTGAAGGGACTGAGGGGGCAGCAGGCAGCTGTAAATGACCTACTATACTATATGATATAGTACTATAGAGTAGTACTATTTTGGAGGCAGTATAGCATAGTGGTTAAGGGCACTGAGCTGCACACCTGGTGACCTGGTGTGAATCCCATCAACTCCCACTTGCATACTGTGTGATGCTAAACAAGTCCCGTAATTTCCTTGTGCTCCCAGGTCGCACCTGGAAACATGCTCTGGCTTAGTGTGCCTTTCCTGGTTAAACGATGTTCCCTTTCCCTTTCTCAGTCAGCTCTCTGTGGTGGTAATGATGCTATCAGCTGCCATCTACTGGTGACAGCTAAGAATGCAGTTACATGGATCTTCATGCTCCTGCTTTCATTTTAGTACGTAATAAACACAGAAACAGAGAAATCTGATGACAGATAAGAACCTCTAGGTCCATCCAGTCTGCCCATTAAACCCAGCCCACTGTAACCTAAGACTCCACCCCAATATGTTAAATTTAGAAACCAGTAAAAAGAAATAATGATGAAACAAAGGGGTAATTTGGAAAAAAATGTAAGTTTTTTCAGTTTTCTTTGCTGGTAACCTATAAGATAATTCCACATGTCAGCAACAAACAGTTCTGTACATTGCACAAAATTCAGCAGTTCTACCATACATTCTTGAACCTACAGTTCCATTTGTTCATCTGCTTCAGTTTTTTTCTGACTACAAATAAATCAGTTTAAACAAAAATCTGTTTGAAAGAGAAATGTTATTTGATGAATTGTCTGTGTTACATTTGTAAGCCTGGAAGGAAAGGTTTGGTACCTTACTGGATTAAAAATCACACTGAAATATGTTAGCCTTTAGCTGGGCAAAACCATTCTGGTTCTATTCAGAACTGCTTTTATTAGAACCCCAAAAGGGTCTAAACATTTCTTGTTTCAAAGTCAGATATTTTCCATCATTTGCATAATCAGATACATGACTTTTGAGATGATGACGAATTTGCATCTGGGGCTATAAGAACTCTTTTTTTTTCCTTCTTACTTCATTTTAGTTCAAAATTTCAGAACCAACCAGGTTCTAAGGGGTTCTAAATTTCAGAAGCAACCAGGTTCGAGGACGATCATCTTCTTTCTTGTTTGTTTGTTTTGGGGGAAAGAGTTTGGAAGGGAGCAGCACTGCCTCCACGCTGTGAGACGGTCCCTGTATTTCATTCTGGATTTACTAATAAATACTTTGGACTTGTGCATCATATGGTGACTGTTTCATTTCTTGGTGCAAAGAGAGTGCAGAGTACCCTTGAACCTATTGTTTGTTTTCTGGCTTGGCTCTGCCTATCCGTAGTTAGACTCCAGGTAAAATGCTGTTCTGAACTATTTTGTTTTTAATTTAATTTTTTTTGTATTTGTTTAATCAGAAAGGTGGGCTCAGCCTTAAGGCCCAATTTCAGCTACAGTTGAGGGAAGTGTCGATTGGTAAGCAATAACACTTGACCAGGTTGTGGTTCTTGAGACCATATCCATGCCACAGAGCGCTGTTGGGTATGATGCATAGCCAAGTGCCTTTAGGCACCCAGAGGTATGCCAATACTTGTGTACAACAACACACTCTGGAGAGTAGTACTGCACTTATACAATAATTTGTTTTTAAATAGTAATAAAAGACTAGGAACAGCTCCATTCTGTAGGTGTGTGGTCACTGAGAAATTTATACGACCCAACTTTTTTAAACAAGCATTGAAGACTTATCTATGGAATAAGGCATATGGGGATGGTGTTGAAGTGGATTGACTGTAATTGTTTTGGTTGTTTTATTATGATGTTTTACTGTGAAATTATTTTAACTATGTACTGCGCCTTGACTTTAAAAGGCGCATTATAAATAAAGTTTATTATTATTATTATTATAATTGACCAATCTGGAAGCAAGATTTTTTTAGCCATTTGTCAAAAAAATAAAAAAATAAAAATATACAAATATATAACACATTATTGTAGTTCAATAAACTCCTCACAGACATTAGCTGCCCAAACAGTGCAAGTTCCTTAAAAAAATAAAAAAATAATTTTATGTTTAAAAATTGGCTTTCTGGTGACTCAAACAGATTTGTGAGGGTAGGATACATCACACCTAATTCTCGCAGATCAAAAGTCTTCTGTCAAAAACAAAAAAAATAAAATGTTACAAGTGACTACTCTGAAAAATGAATATTATTTTCAGTTTATGGCTAAAGGGTGTCTGGGCCCTTTAAGGAGTTTACTGAAACTGCCTCCCTGACAGCGCTCTCCCTGATGGATCAATACTGGTCCCAACGATTAGGCTAAAGAGCTAATGTCTTTTGTCCTTGGAGTGTAAGGCTGACAGTGTGACCTCAGGCATGTGCTAAGAGAAAGACAGAGTAGTAGGCAGTGACCTTCTGTGTCAAGGAAATGATTAGGTTACTGCATCATTTGGAAAGATAATGAGATGGATCCAAGAAAGACGGACACAATGCCAATACAATTTAGAGAGACAACAGGATAGATAGATAGATAGATAGATAGATAGATAGATAGATAGATAGATAGATACTGTCTGTAGATAGACAGATAGTTAGACAGACAGCTACTGTCTATAGATAGATAGACAGACAGACAAGATAGATACTGTCTGTAGATAAATAGAGAGATAGACACTGTAGGTAGATAGATAGATAGATAGACAGACACTGTAGATAGACACACAGACATTGTAGATAGAGACATTGTCTGTAGATAGATAAATACTGTCTGTAGATAGATAGATAGATAGACACTGTAGATAGACAGAGACACTGTCTGTAGATAGATACTGTCTGCAGATAGACAGACAGACAGACAGACAGTTTGATAGAAACTGTCTATAGATAGATACTGTATGTAGATGATAGAGCTGTCTGTAGCTAGGCAGATTGACAGACAGGCAGACAGACACAGGTAGGGAGAATGAGTGAAAACTGGAACCAGTCTGTAACTGGAATGCACATGGAACCTGAATGGACTGATTCTGTTTTTCTGTTCTTCAGGACCCACCTACCAGTACTTCCACAAATGTACTGCACCTACCAGAATCCTCCCCCTCACCTGCACACACACATGTAAATGGCACTAATAGAAATACATCTTTTGTTACCATTCTCTTTCTCTTTTTCCTTTTTCCACAGGCAATTCCATGCCTGATGAAAACAGACTGGCTTTTCTGAGTCACTATAGGGAACCTTAATTACAATATTTATGGTACTAACATGTTGGGGGTGGGGGATAGGGCAGACTAGATGGGTCTGTCGGTCCTTTTCTGCCAAAAAAAGTCTATGTTTCTATGTAACAGTGCAAAACTCTTTGAAAGAGATACTGCATGGGTGACTTCAGCCATTTTATTGAAGTTGTTTCTAAAGCACCCCTAAACCTTTTTTAATGTCAGTTTTTGAATTAAGTGCCAGTGGAGGGTAGTTTAAATAATATGGCAGAAAAAAAAACTGCAGCCAACATGAAGAATATAAAAGTCAAACACTGCTATTAGTAGTTGATTTAGGAACGATAGTCACCAGATGGGAAAGCCACTTTAAGTACCATAATGCACATTATATGTTATATTGCACCTCCTCTTGTAATGCCTGTTTTTTTGTAGCAGTAAAAATGTGTTTGATTTAAATAGGGCAAGAATTTCTAGGTACAGTATATTAGAAATAGTCTGCTACAGTTTTAAACTTGCAGAAGAATTTAAGCAGAGACACAAACACCAGATCCCACCCTCTGAGGAAGAGGATGAGTGACTCACTATGAAGGAGTGTCGGTGATGCCAAGTAGGTAGGCATTTTTCAGTCTGCTATTTATAAGGTTGCAATATTCTTGTTGTAGTTTACAATCCTGTACTTGTCTTGGGCAATACTCCTCTGGGTCGTGTCTGAAAATAAACAGTGAATGTCTAGGGCACTTATGCGGTTAACAATCTAGCTATCAATCAATCAATCTATCAATCAGTATAGTATAATAATTGGGTATTGTTTTTTTCCCCATAGGAAAGCCCAGTTTGAAATTTGCCGCTGTAAAGGAGTGCTTTTAACGGCAAACATGTACCAGGTTTCCCTCGTCCTGCGCATTCACCAGCCTCTGCTTATCCGTTTTTCATCGTCGGATGCCCTAGCTTACTGCTGCCTGCTAGAGACTACACCACCACAGACTTGGCGATAAGACCATTAAAAAAGACAAAAGATTGCAAGGCAAAAAATTATGAAACAGCTACTTTTTTAAAAAAATTGGAAAAAATGTAAAGTAAAGCTTTTGTTCAACAGCCACGTTCAACAGCGAACCCTGCTGAAACCCTGTCAGACTGCGGTTGCACAGAGATGTTTTGTTATTTTATATAATTGCTGTGGTGAAAAAATGATAGCCAGCAATTATATAAAATAAAATATGTGGGGGTCGTAAAACTCGAATTTTACACACACCCTTGGTGTTGGATGCTTAGATAACCCCCTTGAGCTTCATTCTCAGGGTTTATATAGCATCCAACACCTCAGGTGTGTGTAAAATTCTCATTACACACACCACCAGATGTATTATTTTATATATAATACATGGGTAGGTGTGTATAGCAAGAATTTAATATGTACCCGAGGTGTGTGGTGCTTCATAAACCCCGGAGAATGAAGTTCAAAGGGTTTATAATAATATCTCACATCGAGGATTTGTATAAAATTTAAGATCTTCCTGGACATAAGTCTCCACCACTCATTCACACTAGTGGGGATTGGCGCCGGAGGCACTAAGACCCATCGAGAATAAACTTTGCTGGGAGGGTGTTGAGAGATGGCGCCCGCGAGACCTGGCGCTTGACAGCAATCGGCAAATTGACGACCATCTCGGCGACGACCCTCCAACCGCCTCAGTTCTTTTTTCCGGCCAGCGGAAAGGCGTTCAGTGACGACGCCGTCACGCTTGGGAGTCAAACTTCAAACTAGCGCATAGTTTTCAGTTTGTTTTTGTAACATTATCACTATAGTAGTATCGCTAGTTTTATTCTATTTTCGTAAAAATTTTTCTAATATTTAAATTTAACTTACTTGAAGAGGTCTCGCCTACTGGACGGAGTCGACCATGAGCAGGTCAGGTGACGGTAGGGAGATTCTCAGCGAAAGCTGTTCAGTCAGCCGGTTGGGTCCAGTCAGCCTCCTTCTCTCAGCGGGTTCCCACGTCAGTCCGATGTCTGGGGATGGGCGGTCCCCCGCCGGCATAAAATAAACGGTCGCACTTCTCGGCGCTCACCGCCTCGAAGCTCTTCTTCGCCCACAGGTCAAAAAGAGAAGGCATCACTGAGGTCGCCTTCTGGTATGTCTGCGCTGCCGACGGTCGGTTATCGCTAGTTGCCGGTCTCCTTCTTCGGAGTCGCCAACTTCCGATAATCGCCGCCCCTCGACATCGGAGCCCTCCCCGCCATAGGTAGGGCCCCAGATGAGCAGTTTCATCAGTGGGCCGCCTATGGGAGCGATGGGCCTCGGAGGTTGGTTCTTCTGCCTGGCTCAAGGTTACTCGGAGCCCTCGGCCCTCCGGCGATCAGGTAGGGCGGTTGACCTTCCTAGTCGCCGGGCGCCTCTTCGGTGCTAGCGACTCTGCTTAGGTGTTTCCCCTCACATGGTTGCGTACAGGGGCCTCACCGATGCCCTTATCTCCTGTTTTTTTTCTTCCTTGCTTTCCAGGTTCCAGGGGTTCTTTCCGGCGCCTTCTGCAGGGTCTGTGGCCGTGGTCGGCGCTGCTGGGTCCGCTGAGCTATGTGCACTGCTGGCGGCGCCCGCGGTCTTCTCGGCGCCACGGTGGTTCAAGGCGGCGCCGCCGGGCGCGCTGCTGATCGGCGGTGCCGCTCGCTGCATCGCCTGCGGAGCCGTCACGCGTGGCCGCGCGGCGCCGCCAGCGCGCTGCGCGCTGCCGTGTGAGCCGCCGGGCGGCGTTTATGGGTCGAGCAGGTTTCTTCGGGCGCCGCGGCGCCACTCGGTGCCGCTTCAGCCCGCTTGATTGCCTCGGCGCCTGGCAGCCCTTGGGGACTCTCCTTGTTTTTCTGCCATTTCCTCCTCTCCTAATTTTCACTCTTTCCTGTCCAAACAGTCCTTTCTGGACCATCAGGAGATGATGTTGAGCTCTGACCCAGACCTTCGGTTGGGTGATGAAGTGGAGGAAACAGGATCTTTCTTTCACAGAGCCTGTGGTCGAGGACCTGTCCTTTAAGTCTCTGTTGAAGAACCTGGGATCCACTTCTTCTCCAGACTACAGACATCGATCCTGGGAAGATATTAAGACTCAGTATCTTCATGCTCGGAGATCCCTACGGATTTGACTCCTCCGATTCAGCTTCCTTCGAGACGCTGTCTCAAATGGTATGGAATAACCCTGTCTTATTCCCTCAGTGGCTAAATCCATTGATAAGAAGTATTCAGCACCCAAGGATCGCCCCATTTTGGCATCCCAAGCCTTTATGGATCCTATTGTAGTCCTGGCAGAGAATGACAAGGTCGTTCTTCCTCAAATACTACAGCTCGACTTCTATTAACAAAGAGTCTCGTAAGATTGATACATTAGGTAAGAGAGTCTTTGCTGCCTCCACTCTAAGTATGCGTGACACAGTTATCAAGGCTATTTTTCTCAGTATGAGTATATCCTGTGGCACTCTATGAAAAGAATGGTTGAAGCTCTTCCAGATTCGATTCCAAGTCAGAGCTTCTTCTGACCATTATTAGAGGTATTGAGTCCAATAACCAACAGGTCAGCCGCCATGGACGCTTTGACACTGCTTCTCGCTCAGCAGCCGCGATTTGTACCGGTGCCATTCCTGGCTGCTGCACTTCTGGCTTCACGAATGATGCTCAGCAGCAGGTGATGGCGCTGCCTTTGATGGCCTTTCTTTGGCCCTCAGGTGGAGCAAGCCTTAGAGGCCACTCAGAAGACTAGATCGGCCATTGTTGGCCAGACCTCCGCCTGCCCTCTCGGGGCATGTGAACAGACGCCAGTTTCATAGTCGCAGTCCTTTCGAGGCAGAGGCAGGAAGCTTCCATAAAAGCCAACCTGCCCAACCTCAAAAGAAGACGCAGAGAGCGCAGGGACCCAAAGCTCCAGCGCACCTTATGAGTCGTCGCCTAAGTTCCATCCACTCTGCCCGAGGTGGAACTTTCTCCTCCGGTGGGAGGTCGTCTGATGTACTTCTACAACCAGTGGAAGTCCATGACTTCAGACAAATGGGTCCTTCGGATAATTTGCGAGGGTTATTCTCTCAATTTCTTGAAACCCCGAATTGTCCTCCCCACGACAACCCAGGTTGTCTGCTCTCAGTCAGACCTCCTCACCGCTGGAGATCCAGGGCCTTCTGAACAACAGGGCAATAGAACTGGTGCCCCGCATTCGCGTAAACACAGGGTTCTACCCATTACTTTCTGGTTCCAAAGAAATCTGGGGATGCGCCCATTCTAGACCTCAGAAAGTTAAACAAATTCCTCCCCAGGGAGAAATTCAAGATGATTTCCTAGGTACCCTGTTACCCTTGCTGCATCAGCACGACTGGCTGGCCTTCTCGATATGCAGGATGCTTACCAGCATATCCTCATCCACCCGACCCAATGCAAATTCCTCAGGTTTGTAGCTTTGGGTCAGCATTATCAGTTTAGAGTCCTGCCCTTTGGCTATCCTCGCGCCTGAAGTTTTACAAAGTGTTGTGCAGTTCTTGCGCGCATCTCAGGAAAGTCGGACTCGAGTGTTTCCCTACCTGGACGATTGGTTTCTAGCAAGCCCTTCCGGCCAAGGGACTTTGAAGCTCGTGCAAACGACTTCTCGCCTTCTCTCGCCCATGGGAGTTCTGCTGAATTTGAAAAATCTCAACTGCAACCTCCCAGAGGCTCCTTTCATAGGGATGCTTCTAGACACCTCCTCAGCTAAGGCTTTCCTTCCAGAGGACAGAAGACTCGACATCCTTCATATGGCCCGTTACATCAGGAGAACCAATCGGTTACAGCTTTCTGATGCAACGATGTTGGGTCTTCATGGCGCCTCGGTCTTCACTGTCCCTCTGGCCCGACTGCACATGAGAACCACCCAATGGATGCTCTCCACTCAGTGGTCCCCACCTCTTACCCCCAGTCTTATCCCATCAAGGTGACGGAGCCCTTCAAGGTCTCTCACCTGGTGGTCTCAAGAGAGCAATCTCTGGAAGAATTCCCTTGCTCCCCCGGATCATCAGATCTCCATCACCACAGATGCATCGCTAATGGGATGGGGAGCTCACTGTCTCTCCCTCCACACTCAAGGTGTATGGACTCAGTTCAAAACTCATCTCCACATAAATGTCCTGGAGATGAGAGCGGTCCTCTATGCAATCCGAGTTCTGAAGGATGTCCTTTGTCACAAGAACATTCTCCTTCAAACGGACAACAAAGCAGTGATGTATTACATCAACAAGCAAGGCGGTGCTCATTCTTATCCCTTTGCAGGGAAGCAATGAGGTGTGGGAGTGGTGCTTGAGCACAAGTCTCTGATTCAAGCGGTTTATCTGCCAGGTATACAAACGCACTCAGCAGATCACCTCAGCAGAACGGAGGCAGACCTCACGAGTGGTCTCTCGATCCAGCCGTAGCTCGGTCTCTGTTCAAAGAGTGGGGACTCCAGACCTGGACCTTTTTGCATCCCCACTCAACGCAAAACTGCCTCTCTTCTGCTCCAGAAATCCAGGGCCTGGCATTTTCTGTCAGGATGCGTCAGGCTGCGGTGGACAAAACGCTTTTATGCCTTTCCACCACTTCCTCTAATCCAGAGAGTACTCTCAAGTTCGAGTCTCAGGGGACCAAGATGATTCTCATTGCTCCTTCCTGGCCTCGGCAACTATGGTTTCTCTACCAACAGTATGTTGGCAGCCCTCCGAGACCACTTCCTTTACAAATCAGTCTTTTGACTCAGGGTTCGTTGGTCCATCCCAACCTGAAATCACTTCACCTTCATGCTTGGCTCCTGAAGAGATAGAAGTGAATCGTTCAACGCCTCGTAGAGTCTCAGACATCCTTCTGGCTGCTCGAAGCCAGCCACCGAAAACGACGCCCAAATGGAAACGTTTTCTCTGGTGTGCAAAATCCTTGGAATCCTTTTCCTGTCCTCCTAGGTTCTGAGTATCTTTTGGACCCATCAAACTTAGGTCTTCAGTACTCCACAGTTAAAGTTCACCTTAGTGCCATCTCAGCGTTCCATGAGCCGATTTCTTCCTTAACTCTGGCTCAGTTACCTATGGTGAAGAGATTTCTTAAGGGGATTCTCCATACCAGACCCCCTGTTAAGCGTCCAGTTGCAGCCTGGGACATTAACCTGGTGCTGGACATGCTCACTCGGAAGCCTTTCGAACCCTTAGCTACCTGTGAGCTAAAATTTCTTACCTGGAAGACTGCCTTCCTGGTGGCCATTACCTCAGCCCGCAGGGTCTCTGAGATACATGCCTGGTTACGGACCCTCCGTATACTGTATTCTGTGGACAAGGTAGTTCTCCACTCATCCTAAATTTCTTCCCAAGGTTGTGTCAGAATTCCATCTGAACCAACCTCTGGTACTCCCGCTATTTCGCTAATTTCCAAAATGAAGGGGAACGAGCTCTTCATTCCTTGGATGTTAAGAGAGCCTTGCGGTTCTATTTAGATAGAACCAAGGATGTTCGCAAGACTCAGCAACTGTTCGTTTTTTTCAGCGACACCCGGCTGGGTCAACCTGTCGCTATTAGATGCATCTCTTCATGGTTAGTGGCATGCCTCCATTGCTATTCCATGGCTCAAGTTAAATTAGAAGGTAGAGTGCACGCACCTCACTAGGGCGGTCGCGGCATCCCTAGCGGAAATTCGCAATGTTCCAATTGCAGATATATGCAACGCCGCCACCTGGAGCTCAGTGCATACTTTCGTTAAGCACTATGCACTGGATGTTCATGCCAGGCGACATTCCGCATTTGGCAGAACTATCCTTAATGGGCTTCTATCTTAGACGCGTGAGCTCTGGCTCTCCTGCCGCCCTTTTGGGGGATTATCAGCTTGGTACTCTCCCACTAGTGTGAATGAGTGGTGGAGACTTATGTCCAGGAAGATAGAATACGATTTACCGTAATTCTTGATCTTCTGGACGCAGTCTCCACCACTCATTCACACGCCCACCCTCCATCCCCCGAGCTCACCGCTGTATTGGTCTTCACTCCCTCAAATCTTTAGGCCGTGAGGACTTCTTTGCTGACCCTTCTTACACGGGTCATACGGACTATCTTATGTCCGTTTTTTAATGTTGGGTTTACTCTTTACGTTAGTTGCGCTGCACCTCCTTGGTAAAAAAGGTACTGAGGCGGTTGGAGGGTCGTCGCCGAGATGGTCATTACCGCTCGAGCCGCTGCTCGCGGCGCCATGTCTCGCGGCGCCATCTCTCGCGCCGACCCTCCAGCAAAAAGTTTGCTCCCAATGGGTCTTAGTGCCTCCGGCGCCAATCCCCACTAGTGTGAATGAGTGGTGGAGACTCGTCCAAGAAGATCAAGAATTACGGTAGGTACGTAATTTTCCTTTTTTTTGCACACCAACCCACCCATGTGTTGTTTTATATAATTGCTGAGTAGCGTTTTCTCGCATGGATCATTTTGATTAACAAAAATCCCCCTCCCCCTAGGTTGCACCGGGAGACAAGCAACTTGTTGCTCAGTGTGCCTTCCTGGTGAAACGTTTCAATAAATAAACAAATAAAATTAAAAAAGGAACAGTTTGGCCAGTAGATGGAGCTGCTGTTTAAATCATTAAATCAGTATTGGTGCTGCTGTTTAAAGCCCCCCCCCATACAAGTTTGAGTGTTTGTACTTTGTGTTCACTGCCTATCTCTCTTTCTCTCTCTCTCTCTCCCCCTCCGTCTGCCCCGGTCTCTGTCTTACTGGGTGCAGTAGCGGCAGTGCTAGCTCAGGCGCAGTTTTGCTTTAGTGTGGTTTTTACTTTCACTTTTTTTTGGGGGGGCGGAGTTTGCGAACTGGGAAACAGTTAAACAATGATGAACAGGAACTTGTGGTGTTGGCAGGTAAACAACTAAACCCCCGAACAACTAAAGAGCTGTGAAAGGTGGTATGGCAGAGAAACAGAAACATAGAATTTAACAGCAGATAAGGATCGCTTGGCCCACCTAGTCTGCCTATTCTCCCTACCTACAGTCACACCGCAGACCTTACCTGATCTCCAGCTTTTACTCCCCCTTCCTTACCTCTAAGGTTCCCTTATGCTTAGCCCATGACTTCTTAAATCCCATTATAGTTTTTATCCCAGCACACTGAAGAAAAGTAGTGTGAGTGCACGAGAAGTCGTGGAATGAGGGAGTGCCTGTTCGCTGTTATGACCCGCAGGTTATAACAGGGAATTATAACCAGATTTTCCTCTGGGAGAAAACACTTCCCCCATTATTTTATGAATACAAATTAATAATAAATAATTAAATAAGTAAGCAAGCACTAACTGCACTTTTTGGCAAATTGGGCAATAAACTATAAAAGCCCTTGGTCTGTATGCACACTATCCTTTTCTGTGTTTGCATTACTGATATAGTAACATACATTGGCTAGCAGCGCTGGTTCAAGTAGCCCACCCTCCAAGTTGTGGCTATTGCTGTTTGCCTGCCTGGATTAAATAAACTTCAATAAATAAATATATTACGCTTCTGGTGACGTCATGGTGGGAATGGCTGCTTAGGCTCCTACTCACCTCTTGCTTAAATTGCCTCTTTTTTTTTTTTACTATTTTTTTATGCTCCTTCGGTCTGAGGCACCTCTAAGAGATGCCTTCTTGACTCAGCCCTTCTACTCCCCACCGAGACTCCCCCAGTGTTCTCCTCCTACAGAGACTTCCCCACCCCCAGGATCACGGCACTCCTACCTTGGCGGCGTCTTTCTGAAATTAGAGGGTCCATCTCTGCAGGAGGTGCCTGGGGATCTCTGCAGTGGCAGTCCAGTGTTGGGGATGTGCGGCCTGGTCCCTGAGGCCCATGTCGCCTCCTCAGTCCTCCAGGGATTTTTCTTGTGTTTGTTACCGGGAGCGCGGACATGCAATGATGTCCAGCGCAATGCAGGCACGCTTCCGCACCGCTTGCAGGATGTCCGCCATCGCTCCCATACCCCAGTGCATGCTCCACATCTTGCTGCAGTCAGCCAGCCTCTGCTGGGAGCTGCTAGAGCAGCGAGGAGCACCAACCACCCACCGCAGGAGAGGAGAGCAGTCCTCCGGACACTTAATCCTCTCCTCCCCATGCTGACCCCTGGCGCTCAAGTCTGTTCCCAAACCTGGGTCACTGGTGTGGCATGAAGTGTGGTGTCCAGCACCTCAACCCTCAGCGCCATGGTGCCGGCCTTTAAATCTTCTCTTAATGCAGCTTTTTTCCTGACATGTAATCATAACTGCAGAAGAAGAGGAGATACCTTACTTTGATGAAGCCCAGCAAGTTGAAAGATGTGTCCAGATCAGAAGATGGGAAGGGATCCTGCCACGAGTGTTCCGACTCTGAATTTAGCCAGACCTCAGAACTGGAGCAGCTTGTAGAAGATCAGTGGCCCAAATGTAATCAGAGCCCCCACCCGGAAAGAAAGTGCAGCTAGAAACTATTTATGGCAAAGCATAAGGAAGCTATGAATAACATCTGCAAAAATCTGGCCTCTTTGGAACAGCAGGTGGATGACATTGAAAGGCAAGCCACAGCCACAGAGAACTGGGTGGATGGCCCTGAAATGGCGCTCCAGGAGATTTGTGAGACTCAAGCTCTGATTGTGGCATGTCAGGAGGATACAGAGAATCTCGCCCGCCGTATGAATGTTTGAATTTACAACCTTCCAGAAAACACAGAGGGCTCTAACTTGGCCAAGTTTTTGAACCCTTTCT
Source organism: Neoceratodus forsteri (assembly GCA_016271365.2). Lineage (NCBI taxonomy): Eukaryota > Metazoa > Chordata > Ceratodontiformes > Ceratodontidae > Neoceratodus > Neoceratodus forsteri. The sequence goes on along the minus strand of JADMNL010000029.1, from coordinate 184,539,628 downwards.
TGCAAACAGCTCCTGACCCGGGCCCTAATATGCTGCTGGATAGCAAATGCACTCACAGCGTGCTCAACTCAAAGCCAGTGCCTCCCACCGCACGGCCAATACCCATCATTGTCTGATTCCTTAACTGCTCTGTAAAGGAACGGATTCTGCAGACCACCTGGAAGACAAAAACGGTATTCTTTGGCCAAACTAAAGTATATTTTGACAACGACTGTGCCACAGAGACAATGCACTACTGCCATGAATATATCCCAGTACTGCAAGTGCCGAAAGAAAGTCAGCCCACATTTTGTACTCCTTATCCCGCCTGTCTGGTGGTCCAGTTCTCAGGGGGCACAAAGGAATATCAGAACACACAAGAGGTGAAAGACAATTTGCAGGCCCGCAGCTTTACAATCCCATACTGCGGCTCAGACTGCACACCTTCATCTTCCCAACCTTCCTGCTGGTGAACTGCTACAGAGGCTCAACAGTGTCGCTGCCAGACAAATTCGATGAAGGCTGACATCATTGGGGGGGCAGGGTCAGTAGCTTAAGCTGTGAACCCTGCAATACAAGCAGGCTAGACAGACCAAATGGCCTTTTTATGCTTTCTTCTTCATATGTTTGTATGATCGTTGCTCACCTCAAGTCCTTTCAACAAGCCGCCCTAAACACCTGAAGACCTTTTTCTGCTTTCTTTTTTTTTTTATTAGGTATTTATGCTCCCCGAGCCCTGGCAGGGGCTTTGGTGCTCCGGATGAGGGACACTCTCTCAGGTCCCTGTCACACTGCACTCACCAACCCTGAAGAGTCCCCATGGCTTGCCCCCCCATGGCAGGGCCAAGGAGATGGTGCCCCCTCCCTAGAGACCCAATCCAGAAGCCAGGATCGGACCTCAGTGCGGCGGACCATCATGGAGCCAAGCCATACTCCTTTTTCCTTCCTGTTTCTCCCATCCCCCCCTCCCTACCGATGTTACTACATCAGAGTGCACCTCCTGACCAGTATTGCCCTCCTGTCACCACTGAGGGCAATCAGCGAGTGGGATGATGTGAAACCCTGCCCCGAGAGAGGAGAGCAGTCCTCTAGATGCTTGATCCTCCCCCCCCGCCGACCCCCGGCGGCCTAGGCTCGTTCCCAAACCTGGGTCCCCAGCATGGCATGAGGTGTGGTGTCCAGTGCCTCAACCCTCAGTGCCACCAGGCCAGCTCCTTTTTTCTGCTTTCTGCCTACTTCTTTGGAATGGGAGGTGAGAACTGTGGTCGTGGGTTGGGTACTGAGGGGAGCACTCTTTTGGGGCTTCTGTGGTACCAACCAGGATTAGATGTAGGGGCCATTCCTCCTGGACCCAGTAGCATATCCTGTTACCAGACTGCACCCAGGGAAAACTTTCTTTACACCTATCGTCACTGATAGCACTAGGCAGTTGCCTTTCAAAGTTCTGATGCCTCCAGTGGTGTGGGCTGAGGGAGGGATGCTCTGACCCAGCGGGCCCTTGATCTCACCTCAGCAGTGGTTAGACACACATAGCACATGATTTGTCTCCTGCCTCACATGAGATGTGTACACCACCACTGTCATCAGTCTGGCTTCGCGAGGCTGGCCCCCTTGTTCGACGTTTCGTCTTTGGTTTTAAATATGAACATGGCTGACAGTCATTGTTCGGTACTTCAGTTTGCTCATTTGAAATCCACCATCGCCTAGTTCCCCCCCTTGCAGAGCTACATTAAAGAGGGACTCTGCCATCCATAACTCTACCTCAGCAGAGACAGCCTGGAAACTCCAGCCTGCCACTAGACCCCCGAGGGCACTAGTACTTCAATTATAAATATGGTGTCAAGGGACCGCTCAGAAAAAGGCAGTTAATTTATCCTGTATGTGTGTTTTTCTGAGACTGATGCTCAGCTCAAATATTATTGTAGCGCTGCGAAGAACTTTGATGGGATTACTACTGTATCAACATTTTATAGTAACTGGTGACCCCCCCCCGATATTAACCCATTTTTGAGACCTGTAAAAAGTCATATTTACCCGCGAGTTGATATGGTTTTTACTGTCTCATGCTGAGTTGTGTGTACCACACTAGCCCATAAAACACTCTGAGTTTTGTTTACTTAGCACCATTTCCATAAAAATAACACATATGAAGGTGTGTGATCTGCAGTTTTTTTTACACACCCTTGGTGTGTGACAATATATAAACCTCTCGAGCTTCAATCTCGAGGTTTATATATTATCACATACTTTGGGTGTGTAAAAGAAACTGCACATCACACACTACATATGCATTATTCTCTATATACTACACACTTGTTAAGTAGCCTGAACCTTTATTGAACCTCTATTTACCTGACGATTACTTTTCCTAGTGGCAGCTCTTTGCTATTTCCTTATCTCCTAGAAGTTTATTTGACTGCACCCCCACTTCCCCTTGGGTGTATCACATTATTGAAACACTGACTAGAGGGGCCTCTATACTGACCAGTAGTGTGGCTAATGCTGTGTATATAGTTTGGTAGTCAGGAGGTGGGGATTGATGGCTGCCCCTTTTTGTGGCTACCATGAATTATTGCCTAGTTCTGCAATGTTCTCTATGCTGAGTGAGGGTTCTCCCCTTCTCCTCCCACACCTGCTAGTCAGGGCAGTGGGAATAAAGTAAATAACAGGGCTCTTAGTGTTACGCTACCTTATGTCAATGAAGAGGTGATGGGACCCAACCCTGGGGCCGCTCCTACCACTGATGTATTTCCCTGGTACCATTTCCCTTTTTTTCTTTTGCTTAACCCTGTCCACTCTCCCTTAATTTTTAGTTGGGGGTGTTTTAAACCCCTTGCAGGCCTGAGGTCCATGCAGCTTTGGAATATCCTCCGGCTCTGGTTTTCTGCCACCCATTTTAGGCACCTGTCCAGAGCACCGAGGGCTGGTATCTTTACTAGCCTCACCCACGGAAGCCAAATTATCCTGAGGAGGGTGCTACATAGTCTACACCTCATTCTACGAGCAGGGCAAGCACTGAGGTGCAGCTATATTAATTCCTGCTAGTATGCCTTTTATTTTCCACCGAGACTAGTATGACCCCTTGGAATGGTATGTTATAGTCAACCCAGTGGCACTGAGGCCTGAGGCACTGGATGACTTACCTCATATCGCGCCAGCAACCCGGGTTCGGGAACGAGCACGGGCTGCCGGGGGTTGGCTGGGGAGGAGAAGGATTGAGCACCCAATGGCTGCTCTCCTTCTCCGGGGGGGTTACCTGCACGCTTCTGCTGCAATATCACCACCTAGGGGAGCCCGGGTGGAAGGTGCAGTAGGAGGGAGTAGCAGCACAGGGATAGGGCAGATGTCAGCAGAGGGGCGGAGCAGAAGGCACGTCTCCATGTGCCTCTGTGCTCTTTGCCCTCATTGCACGCTGGCATCGGGGAACAAACAGGGGAAAATCACCCTCATCTCTCCTAGGCAATGGCTCCTTGCTGTGTCCTCAGGTTTGTCAGGCAGACTCCGCTGTACCAGTCCACGTCACAGCAAGCATGGTTCAGGGGAGGTAAGAGGGGAGTGCCTCCTCACCCTACCCGGGGGTTATCCGGGTACCTAGGTTAGTGGACCGCATACTCTAGGAGCAGACCCAGATGAGGGAGGTAATACAGGTTGAGGTAGTCTGAGAGAGTGGAGAGAAGAGGGCAGGAGGAGCATAAATACAGGGTTAAAAAAAAAAGGAATGGTATGTTTATATATTAAAGGACATTGCACATCTCGAGAGGGTCCAGAAAAGTGCCACCAGGATGATACAGGGTCTGGGGGAAAGATCCTATAAGGAGAGCCTTGAAGAGCACAACTTGTACTCCCTGGAGGAGAGGAGGGACAGCGGGGATATGATTGAGGTCTTTAAATATCTAAAGTGAGTAAATAGGTCAGCCTAAATAGGGTGTTTCTGCTAAGGGAGGAGGGGGCCACCAGGGGGCACTCCATGAGGCTGGTTGGCAGAAGGCTCAGGGGGGAGACTAGGAGATGTTACTTCACTGAGAGGGTGGTGGACCCCTGGAATGCACTGCCTGTGGAACTAGTGGATGTTAATACAGTGGAGGGATTCAAGAGGGGCTAGGACAGGTGTAAGGGGAAGGTAAAACTGAGTAATGCCAGACCTGGAGGTGTAACTCAATGGGGGATGGGGTCGGAGGGATTTATGGGGGAGGTGGGGAGGGCAGCAACGGTGTCCTGACTGGGTGTTGATTTTTGAGCAGACTCGATAGACCATTAGGCCTACTCTGCTGGCATCTTAGTATGTTAATATGTATTGCAAAATAAACTTTATGATGCAGAAGTCACTTTGGAGTATTTATATTTGTCTCCTAATCTAATACTCCAGTCATCAGGGTTTTATTTTAAACAAACTTCTGGATCTACTATGGGGACAGCTAATTCTCGGTGGAGATTTTAACCAGACAGTGTCCTCCGAACTGGATATCACTAATCCCAATAAATCACAGGCTACCACAGTACAAAAACTTCTTAACTATAATCTTATGCAAATGGAATTTTTAGATGTTTAACAGACTCCCCCCACTATGAGAGTCTATACCAATTATTCTCCCCAACATGGCAGTTACTCACACACTGATTACTTCTTTTCTTCTTGTGAACACTTTCCAACTGAGCAAAACTTGTCGTAGGCCCTTGGTTCCTATCTGACCACATCCTGCAGGTACTTAAACTGGATCTGGGATAACCACCTCCAAACTTCCTTTTGGTGGTTTAATACCACACTGCTCAAAGACCCTGATTTCCTTAAGCTACTTAAAGAGAGGGTTCCGCAACTTCTATCCAAACACTCCTCCCCAGACATTTTGCAACCCCCCTATGCTCTGATATACTCTTAAAATTGTTCTCAGAGGTGAAATAATCTCCTATACTTCCGCAAAAAGCATCATCAAATGGAGAAATGCCACATCCCTGATGGACCAATTACAAACTCTGCAGCCTCTGTATATGGCGGGGGATTGGATGATCTCATATAAGATCAGGAAGCTGAAGCAGAAAATACAGGAAATCCCAGATAACACGGTGTTCCAGACTAGAACTTTTTTACAGCACCTGCACTATGGGGGGGGGGGGCAAGGGGAGCTTGCCTTTTTGTTTGTAAACTTGGACAACACAAACAAATGGCTTGTGCATCACAGCTCAAAGATCCTAGCACGGGTACCCTTGCTAACTTATTTATTTTCATTTGTTAACCAGGTGAGTGTACTGAACTGAGGGTCCTTTTTCAGGCTCGACCTGGGCAGGTTATTCATTACAAAAGTATGCAACATTCAACAATAGCATTCGTTCACAGTTACAAGCACGTAGATCAAACAAATACAACTGTAGTCGCGTTTTACAAACTTGAATAGAATAGCCAATACGCCAAGATTCTGGTAAGCTATTCCAAAATCAGGGAGCAGCTGCAGTAAAAGCATGCTAATCAGCTTTTGTTTTACAGGATCCAACATTAAGAACGACCCCACTGGCTTGACCGCAGACTAGATAACATATCCCTGATTCAAAGAAGATCAGAGAGTGGGGAAGAGGGCAGGGTAAAAGATATTTTTTTAAAACTAAACAACCAAATGAATATTGTACATATTGCACCGGGAATAATCAACCAAGCTGCGAGTAGAAACAACAGTGATGAGTACATAATGGAGCTAGTAAAACAAAACGAAAAATGTTGCTGTAAACAATAGAAAGATGTTGCACCTCCTCAGAACCCAAATTGGAAAAAAAGGCTTGATATATAATCAAAATGGGGTAGGAGAGAACAAGTGGCAATTTATTTGCGAGATTCTTTTTTTTTAACTTTAAAAATGTATTTTATTGAGAACATAGCAACTTCATCAGTCTTTACATTTTCAACAAAGAGGCATGCACAGCTTCAGTTAGTCACAATCTACAACAAGTTCTTTCCTTAATTAAGTCCTTTGAGTGTCCAATTAATTTAATTATTTATAGTTACCAAACCAGAATCCTAGACAAGGCCACCCAAATCTGGTGCATTATAATACTTTAGGACTATAATAGGTCATAAAAGATAAAACTCTTTGTGAGGTGGTAACAGCCAGACCCTAAAAAAAAAAAAAAAAAAAACCCTGAGCATTGTATATTCCTCCGGAGATGAAAAAGTAGAACCAGGATCTCCTTCCAGAGGCAAGATTACTTAGGTGAGTCTGTTCTTTCAGGTTCGGTTGCAGAGCAACTACTCAATGACAGGAATCCCCTCACTTCATTCCAAACTTCTTTGCGAGATTGTAAAGAAAAAAAAAAACAAACTTTTCAACTTGTACAAGACTCCAATTTTTTGATTAATATTATGACAAACAAGCTTGATATGGTCAGATGGGGGTAAGCAAGGGGGTCCAAAATAACTCCCACGTATTGTTCCCTTGGGAGCTTAAGCAACAGGTTGGTAGAAAAGAGGCCAGGAGTTATATTTTGTTTTAAACTGAAATATTTGAATAGTTTGTTAGTGAAATTAGTTCTATGTGTTAAAAATTATTACCTTGAATTTGAACTGATACTTGGGCTGTGATATTGTAGGTTTGGGGATAGATGTTTGGCAGGGAAAATTAGAAGGCAATTTAAATGTGTTGTTTGCCTCGTGTTTGGAGGAGGGACATTAGCTGCAATTAACTTGTCTTTAAACAGGAATTACTGTGGCTTTCATTGTTCACTTGGGAGCTTAAGCAACAGGTTGGTAGAAAAGAGGCCAGAGTTATATTTTGTTTTAAACTGAAATATTTGAATAGTTTGTTAGTGAAATTAGTTCTATGTGTTAAAAATTATTACCTTGAATTTGAACTGATACTTGGGCTGTGATATTGTAGGTTTGGGGATAGATGTTTGGCAGGGAAAATTAGAAGGTAATTTAAATATGTTGTTTGCCTGGTGTTCTTAAATACTGAAAAGCCACTGGGGTTGGGATTGAAGGGCTGAGTATTTCTGTTTGGGACTGAAATTTGAAGCAACAGGAGTTGGTGGGCCTGTGACATCATACGGTACCTGGAGTCTGCTTACACACACTGTTAGTGGGACTGAACACATACTGGACTGTATGTGTTTGTGAGACTTGGGAACTTTGTTGGTGGGGTTGAAATTGGGTTTGTAAATAACTACAGTCAGTATAGAGAGAAACTGTACTCCAGGGGAAAGGGACTGAGAAAAGGGGGTGTGCTATTATAAACAGAGGGGGATAATCAGGGTGGCCATATTCCACCATGGCAGGCATCTTCGGAAGGGTTGTAGGCTGCACAGGCTGTGGGATGGCAATAATTCTAAATTGGGCCTGGAGAGAGGGAGGCTGCCCACTCTGTAGACAGCTATCTTGTATCAGGAGTGAGGTATATTGGTTAAGGAGTAAGCTGTGGGAGCTGGGGGTGTCCAAGGATAAGGGGTGTGGATATGGGCAGCAGAAGGGTGGGGCTGAGGGGAGGCTGGGGCAACGCTCTGAAATTACAGGACATTATGCTACAGCAAGCAGAAGGGGGATATTAGGGACAGAGGACCCTTAGATAGGGAAGTTGATGCTAAGGGAAAGCGTACAGGGTGAAAATTCTGAATTCAAGGAGACTGGAGGGGAAGAGTCAGGAGGGCTGCTGTGCGGAAGCTCAAAACAGCAGACTGTGGGAAGGAGCTCCTAAGGTGAACAGTGCAAGAGAGGAAGAAGAGGGTCAGTTTAGAGATGCAGTCAGGGGAAACTCGGGTTACTTGATGGAGGCTGACAGAGTGTCACAATAAATTTGAGATACTAAGCATCCTAGAGGGGGAGGAAGGGGTTGGTGGAAATGAGGAAACTTATACAGAGGCCAGGGGGAGGGAGTCAGATACCCTTAGGGCATCACAGAACAGCCAGGGAAAGGATAGACATAGTCCCAGAGGGAGAAGGGGAAACATATATGTTAAGCAAATGGGGGAGATGCAACATATTCCAGACATGAGGGAGGAGAGCATGATTGGAGAGGAACTGGGAGACAAGGAGGTGGGAGAGGAGCCCCCCTTCAGCAAGAAGGTCAGTACCAAGGATGGGACCCTAGCTAAAGGGGACCCACAGAGAGCCTCTGGAGACAGGGGTACTATTACAAGGGGGGGATGAGGTGGGGAAGGGGAAACCATCAGGGCCAGGATAAATGGTTCAGATAAGAGAGGGTTAAAGGGGACACCTATTCAGAGGGGGTTTGAGTTAAGTGGGCAAAATAGCAAGGGAGGCAGAAAGGGAGGGTGACAAGGGGTCTCTATTAAGGCAGGAAGACTCCCATGAAATTGCGATCATGAAAAAGTGGGGAGGGGCTGAGGGCATAGTGGAGGTAACCATAAGGATGATGGCGTGTGAGGTTCTGTTACTGGGAGACTCGATGATTAAGGGTATCCATTGGGAGGGACAGGGGATGGATGCCATAGCCAGGTGAAGGTAGTGAGTATCTCTGGGCTGACAGTGCACAGAGCAAAGTTCATGGTGTATGAAATGGTTAGGGATTGTGAGGAAACCGGATTTCCTGGTGCATTTGGGAACTAATGATCTAGAGGAAATAGCATTATGGAAATCCAAGCAAGGTTCCAAGAACTTGCCAGAGTCTGTCGGGATAATGGATGCAACATTTCTTTTCGGAGATATTGCCAGTACCAAAGGCCCCAGTGGAGAAAAAAATGAAGACTCACAGAGGTTAATGAATGGCTCAGGAAGTGGGTGAAGAGAAGGGTGGGGTTAAGAGAACTGGAATGGAGTTTGGGAGGATAAGGGACTATATGCCAAGGACAGGTTTCATCTTGCCCCATTAGGGAAGGAAGTCCTAAACAGGGATGGCTGACTACATACAAGAAAGGTGGGGTTTAAACTTGTAAGGGGGAAGGGATAAGGGAGGGCTGACCAGAAGCCCTCCCTCCAGATGAGGGGAGTAGCTTCAAGCCCAAGGGGGAGGGGGAAACAGACTGGAGGTGGAGGTTTCAGGAGGAGCAGGGGAGGATGGAAGTATAAGGAATCTGGGTGGGGTTCACAAAAGGATCAGGGATAAGGGTGGGGGTTAGTGTTAGTAAATGCCAGGAGCTTGGGAAACAAGTTGCCAGAGTTCCAGGCCATGCTGTTGAGGGGGTGGATGTGGCGGCAGTCACGGGAAACGTGGCCAACAAAACCATGACTGGGACCTAAATGTATGGGGTACACTATGCTTAGGAAGGATAGAAAGGAGGGCAGAGGGGTGAAGTGGCTATGTCCATTAGAGGTGACATGGAAATTGCTAGGGTAGAAGAGGCAGAGGGAAACGTGGAGGCCTTATGGGTCACCTTACGATCCCCAGCAGGAGATAAGGTCAAGCTGGGAGTAGCATATAGGCCCCCCGGGATGAGTGATGTTCTAGAGGATGGTTTGCTGGACAACATCATTGCCCAGTGTGGTCCAAAAGGGAAGGAGTGGTGTTGATGGGGACCTTAATATGCCAGGTACAAACTGGGGAACCATGTCCTCTAAGGTGGCCAAGGAGCAGAGGCTGCTGGATGGCTTCCAGGATGTGTTCTTAACACAGCATGTGATGGAGCCCACAAGGAGGGGCATGTCCTGGATGTGGTTCTGGCAGATGGGGATCTGTCAGGACATGGTTGTACAGGACCCCTGACTGGGAGTGACCACAATACTGTCTGGTTTCAAATAAGCATTGGGGAGTGGGTGAGATCTAGGACACTGGCAGTGGACTTCAGGGGCAGACTTATGGGCATGGGAAATAGTCTCAAGGATCACTTGAAGGGATTACCTCAACAACAAGTGTGGAAAGGAGATGGGAGGTCATAAAACGGGACTTCATGAGGCAGTCAGGATCTGCGCTAAGTTGAAACGTAAGGAGCAAGGTCACATAAACCATGCTGGTGGTCCAGTGAGGTCAGGTAGCAGTCAGAGAAAAGAAGCGGCTTACAAAAATATAAAACAACAAGAGGGGATAGGGATAAGGAAATGTACCAGCTTGCATCTAGAAAAGTCACCAGATGGTGAGGGAGCTAAGTCCAGTAAAGAGCAACGGCTGGCACAGGGGATACATGGAGGGGAAAAGGGGTTCTTCCGGTACATTGGGGAGCGGAGAAAAACTAAGGGCCATCTCAGCAGATTGAGATCAGAAGGAGGGTGGGTGGAAGAGGCGAGGGACCAGGCAGAGGTATTTAACGAGTACTTTGCCTCTGTGTTCACTAGGGAGGGGGATGGGATATCTACAAAGCAAGGCACAAAGGGGATAGAAGCGGTAGGGAGTGGGATCAGGGGAGCAACAGAAATGGAGCAAAAGGGAGGGAAAGGTACCCCAGGGGTGTCACATCTGGATAAGGATAAAAAGACCAGTAAGGTGGAGGGGACGGATGATGCCATCCCCACCAAAAGGGTGTGGTTTGCCCTCAAGGCCCTAAAGAAAGACAAATCTCCTGGGCCGGATGGCATTCATCCGAGAGTACTATGGGAATTGGTGGACATACTGGCTGCACCCCTGGCGGAGCTTTTCAACAGGTCACTTGAGACAGGGAGGGTACCTAGGGATTGGCGAGAGGCACATGTGGTACCAATCCATAAAGGGGGGTCGAGAGAAGTACCAGGAAACTATAGACCCATCAGTTTAACCTTGGTGGTGGGAAAATTAATGGAGAGTATACTAAAGGAACGATTGGGGGTTTACTTGGAGGAGGTGGGAGGTCTGGATAGTCGGCAGCATGGGTTTGTGCCAGGTAGATCATGTCAAACCAACCTTGTGGAGTTCTATGAATGGGTAACATCAGAACTGGACAGAGGTAAGCCTGTGGATGTATTATTCTTGGACTTCAGCAAGGCGTTTGACTCTGTCCCCCACAATGGTCTGGTGGAGAAACTGATGGGGTTAGGAGAGGCCTTTGATGGTCAGATGGATTGAAAACTGGATAGCTGGATGCACTCAGAGAGTAGTGGTCTGTGGGGAGCTCTCGAACCCTACAGAGGTTGGTAGTGGGGTACCACAGGGCTCGGTCCTGGGTCCAATCCTGTTTAATGCATACATATCAGACATCAGGGATGGTATAGGGTGTGAAATGAGTCTCTTCATGGATGACTCCAAGATGGGAGCAGTAGTTGAGGGAGAAGAGGGGAGGTTGGCCCTGCAAGGGGACCTGGACACCCTGGAAAGCTGGGCTCACACATGGAAATTAAATTTCAATATCACCAAGTGCAAGGTGTTGCATCTTGGTCGGGGAAACCCTAAACACAGGTACACCCTGGGAGGGGAGGTGCTGGAAGCCTCAACAGGGGAAAAAGACCTAGAGGTCATGGTGGATACATGTATGAATAACACTGAGCAGTGCAGGAGAGCAGCTAGCAAGGCAAACAGGATGTTGAGATGCATGCAAGGGGATCACCTCTAGGAGCAAGGAAGTGATTCTGCCGCTGTACAATGGACTGGTTAGACCACACCTTGAGTACTGTGTACAGTACTGGAGACCACACTTGAAGAGGGACATACAGCTCCTGGAGAGGGTACAGAGGAGGGCAACAAAGATGATACGAGGGCTAGGGGATTTGACTTACGAGGACAGACTTGAGGAGCTCTGCCTGTTTTCATTGGAGGAGAGGAGAGACAGGGGGACGTGATTGAGGTCTTCAAGTACCTCAAGGGAATAAATAGGGTAAACATGGAGGGGATCTTTAGACTAAAGCAGGGAGGCATCACCAGAGGGCATGGTTTGAAGTTGGAAGGTGGAAGGGTGAGGGGGGAAAAGAGGAGGAGGTTTTTCACTGAGAGGGTGGTGGACCCTTGGAATGCTCTGCCTGGTGAGCTGGTTCAGAGATCCACAGTGGAGAGCTTTAAGAGAGGGTGGGACAGACACAGAAAGTGGATGTATCAGATGATGGCCTGTCCCGTGGGGGTGGGGATGGATGATAGGGGTTTCTGGAGCACAAGGGATGGGAGGGTCTCGGCACCCAACTAAGGATCTAGGTTCGAGCAGACTTGATAGACCATAAGGCCGAATCTGCTGGCAAATAGTATGTTAGTATGTTAGTATTTAATCTGGGCTACTGGCCCAATTAAATTACCTTGATTCTCATAAGGCTCAAGAGAAGGACAGTTATTTAGGATGAAACGTGACCCAAAAATCATTGATTTCATTTTCTTTCTGTTAAGAAAATGTAAATTGTTCGAAAACCAATTATGAATAGGAAAGAAAGTCAATCTGAAGATCTTTGGCCAACTTGGAAAATTCCTTAGCCGAAGTACAAAAGACCAAGGGCATCAGTATGAAGTAGAGAATGACATCTTTAAGGTACCGATGGAAGAGAGTTAACAGACATAGCGAACATAAGTGGCCCTAATATTCCTCCCTGAGGTACCCCCTATCAATTGTATTTATACTAGACAACACAGAGGAAACCCTAGCAAATTGAGGACGATCCATTAAATAATCTTCAACCAAAGAGACAACGTTAAACGAAAAGCCCAATGATTTTAACTTTGAACAAAGCAATTTGCGATAAGAGCAAAAGCCTTGGTCAGGTCCACAGACACGACCCCAGTAAGGAAACCATTTTCTATACTTCTCAGGATCAAATTCTTGAAGCTGACCAAGGCAGTCCCAGTACCAAAACCCTTTCGAAATCCATGCTGCTGTGGACGGAGAATATTATATCTTCCCACGGCTACACACCCAGATCAATCAGATCTCATTAGGAAATGTCAGGCCAATGATTACATCGATGTGACCTACAGAAGATCACTCAACATTTTAAGGACTATTATCAGAGACTCACTGCGGATCCTACCCAACCCCCCCCCACCGCATCCATCTCATCCTATTTACTATCACTTCCTCTCCTTAAAATTACTGAATCACAACGGGAAACCCTGATTGCCCTGATACAAAATGAGGAGCTGCTTACAGTCTTGAGAAATGCAATAACACATAAACGCCCTGGCCTGGAAGAATACCAAATTGAATTGTATAAGGTCTTCAGAGAGGAGTCCCTGTCATTTCTCCTCCAAACCTTTGACGCTGTGCGGGTAGGGATGCCCCCTCTCAAAACTTGGAAATATGTGACCCGATCAGCCATCCTGAAACCTGAGAAGGACCCACTATTGCCCTCTTCGTACAGATCCATATCCATCTGGAATGTGAATTACAGACTATATACATGGCCATCTGGGAACGGAAACTAGACATGATTCTTCCCACAATTATCAGTCAGGTTTCATTAGGAAACATCAAACCAATTATAACATCTGGCAGAGTCTCCTTTTTTGTATTTAAAATTTTTATCAAAGCAGTTTCAACGTCTGATCCAGTTACAGTGTTCTGACAGAAGAAGCAGCCATAACAAGATTTTACAGTATTCTTTCAGTGATATTTACCAGGAAGTATTAGAGAAGCAATGTTACATCTTAGACTCCCCACAGTATATTTTCTTGAAAATAGCAATCACTCAGAACCACTCAAGTAAACTGCCAGCCTACCCTGGCTTACCAGCCACAAGAGAACTCTTCTTCTTCTTCTTCTTGAACACACAACCCAATGATGTCTGCTGCTGTTTTTAGCCTTGACTCAGAAAATGCTTTTGACAGGGAGTCCTGGAATTTCCTCTGCACCAGCCTGTTGGCATTTGGATTTCCAGATCAATTTCTTGAATGGCTTCAGATTATTTATACAGAACCCCTCAGCTTACTCTGGCATTAATGGGTTGCATTCTTCCCCTATACCGTTGCAAAGAAGAACCAGGCAGGGGTGCCCCTCTTCCCCTATCTTTTTGCTTTTTACACCAAGTCTCCAGTGGCATCCCTATGGCATACCATCCAGGTTGCAAGGATCCCACTGGGGGCAACTGAATACAAAGTTGCCCTATATGTGGATGATATCTTGCTGAGCCTACTTACCCCAGAATAATCCATCCCTACAACATGACCGTAATTCAGATGTTTGGATATCTGGTGGGATTTTCCCTCAACTTACAAAAAAACAAAACTCCTTTTCTTAAATTTGTCATCGTCGTTTTCTCTGTGACAACAATTGCCCTTTAAATAGAGCAGAACAAAGATTAAATGCCTAGGGATTTTATCCCTAATGATTTGCATACTTTAGAGTGCTTGAATTACGAACATCTCACGAACGCTGTAACAGCAGAGCTTGCAAAATGAAACATAGAAGCATAGAATTTGATGGCAGATAAGGACCGCTTGGCCCACCCAGTCTGCCCATTTCCCTACCTACTGGATAAGCTGCAGATTCTAGTTAACCAGCAGCCTACTTCTTCCTACCCCCAACCCCTAGAATTGCCTTATGACTGTCCCATGCTTGCTTGAATTCCACCACTGATTTTGACTCCACAACCTCCTCCGGAAGGCCGTTCCATGCATCCACAACCCTCTCTGTGAAAAAATACTTCCTTAAATTACCTCTGAGCCGCCCCCATCTCTTTCTTCAAATTGTGCCCACTTGTTCTTGCACACCTCTTTTTTTGAAAGATGCTACCCTCTTGGACTTTGTTGATTCCCTTGAGGTACTTGAACGTTTCTATCATGTCCCCCCTCTCCCTCCTTTCCTCGAGGCTATACATATTAAGCTCCTTTGGCCTCTCTTCATATGTCTTCCGGTGCAGACCCTGCACCATTTTAGTTGCCCTCCTCTGGACAGCTTCCATTCTGTCTATGTTTTTGCGGAGATTGGGTCTCCAGAACTGCACACAGTACTCCAGATGGGGTCTCACCAGCTGTCTGTACAGAGGGATAATAACTTTCTGTTTTCTACTGGTGATGCCTCTCCCTATGCATCCCAGTATCCCCCAAGCCCTCCTTGCTGCCCTCTCACATTGCTTGCCCACCTTTAGGTCATCTGATATGACTACCCCCAGGTCCCTTTCCATTTTTGTTGTTGTTAGTATCTCACCCCCCATTGTGTACTCTTCCCCTGGGTTTTTGTTTCCCAGGTGCATTACCTTGCACTTCTTAGCATTGAATCTAAGCTGCCATACATTTGACCATTCCTCTAACCTTGCCAAGTCCCTTCTCATCCTTTCCACCCCACCCTGTGCATCAACTCTGTTGCAGATCTTTGTGTCATCTGCAAAGAGACATACTTTTCCTTCCAGTCCTTCTGCAATGTCGCTTATAAAGACATTGAAGAAGACCGGTCCTAATACTGAACCCTGCGGTACCCCACTAGTAACCTTCCTTTCTTCTGAGTGGACTCCATTTACTATTACTCTCTGTGTCCTATTCTCCAGCCAATTCTTTACCCAGGCTGTCATCTTGGGACCCACTCCCAGGCTGGCTAACTTGTATATTAATCTTTTGTGTGGGACTGTGTCAAATGCCTTGCTAAAGTCTAGGTAGGCCATGTCCACAGCCCCTCCCTGATCTACTACTTTGGTTACCCAGTCAAAGAAATCTATCAGATTCGTCTGGCATGACCTTCCCGCTGTGAATCCATGCTGCCTAGGGTACTGTGCCCCTCTGGCCTCTAGATACTCAACAATTCTTTCCTTCAGAAGTGATTCCATCATTTTCCCTATCACTGAGGTTAAACTAACAGGTCTGTAGTTTCCTGCTTCTGTCTTGCTCCCACTTTTATGAAGGGGAATCACATCTGCCCTCCTCCAGTCCTCGGGTACCACCCCATCCTCCCATGATTTGTTAAAAAGGGTAGTCAGTGGTGTCACTAGTTCTACCCTTAGTTCTTTAGAATTCTGGGATGAATCATCAGGCCCCATTGCTTTGTCCACCTTCAGTTTTAAGAGTTCTTTCAGAACCCTTTCTTCTGTAAATGGGCTGGTATCAACTTCTGTATCCAGAGTGTTTCTACTGTTTGTTTTATGCACCTCCCTCTTCATTTGTAAATACTGAGCAAAAATATTTGTTTAGTATCTCTGCCTTTTCACATTCTCCCTCTGCCCACCCTCCTCCCTTTATTAAGCCTCACTATCCCTTCCTTGGTCTTCCTTACGCTCCCTGATGTACCTATAAAGGTTTATCCCCTTCTTAACTGAGTTGGCTATCTTTTCCTCGGTTTGGGCCTTTGTTGTTGTGACTGCCTTCCCAGCCTCCTTTTGCTTTAACTGATACAGTTCTCTGTCCTGCTCCTTCTGCGATTCCTTGTACTTCCTGAATGCTTTCTTTTTCTCTTGAACCTTCACTGCCACTTCCTTTGAGAACCATAGTGGTTTCTTAGTTCTTACATCATTTTGTTTTGTTTATTTGCTTCACACAAAGGCTCGTTACCTCTGTGATGGCAGTTTTTATTATTCCCCATTGTTCTTCCACCCCTCCTTCCTGCCCATTTGCTAGTGCATTCCTTAGGGCACTCACCATTTTAGCAAAGTCAACCCTCCTAAAGTCCAGTACTTTTGTCTTTGTATGGCTTGACTCTATTGCTGTGTTTATTGTGAACCATACTGTTCGATGGTCGCTAGTTCCCAGATGGCTACCCACTTTACATCTGTGATCCTCTCCATCTTCATTTGAGAGAAGCAAGTCTATTGCTCCTCGAGTGGGCTCCAATACTAGTTGTTCAAGGCATGCCCCTATAGGCATCTAGAATAACTCCACTCTTCAAGTGGCAGCTGCAACTGCACTCCAGTTAACATCTGGCATATTCAGATCACCCATCAGCAATATCTCCCTTTTTCTGCCATTCTAAGTATACTTTCTATCATTTCCTTGTCCATTTCCTCCCCTGAGAGAGGTCTGTGTCTAACCCTGTGTGGATTGTGGTGCCATTGCGGTCTCAAATTTACCCACAGTGCTTCTTCTCCTCCTTGTTTACCCTTTTGTTCTGTTGCTTTTATTCCTTCCCTTATGTAAAGAGCTACTCCTCCTCCTCTTTACCCTCCCTGTCCCTCCTGTAGATAGTGTATCCTGGTATATTTACGTCCCAGTCATGGTTTTGTGTACATGTTTCCGTGACTGCCATGATATCCAGATGTTCCTCCTCCATCAAGGCCACTAATTCAGGAAGCTTGTTACCCAGACTACGGGCATTGATACTCATTGCTCTCCATTTTTTGATGGCTTTACCTTCTGTTGCAGCATCCCCCACTGACCGTTCTACCTCGGTCTTTTTCTCATTTAGTACCCTGTTTTGTAGGGAGAGGCTGGGATTTTCCTGCTGCTTGTCAGTGCTTCCCCCTTTGACTAGTTTAAAAGCTTGCCAATGAAGCATTTAAACCAACGATTGAAATGGACTACATTGCCTCTCTCTCTTTTTTCTCGCTAATAGACTCTTTGTGGATGAATGTCTTTCTGCACCTCCTGTAGTTCTACTAAATCCTCCCATACGTTCCTTCTTCCCATTGTTTGCTGTCCTGGAACAAGCTGATATTTCAGTTTGTATGGGGTGGCAGACACCCACAGATTTGAGTCTCCATTTTACAGTTGCCTTTTGTAAAGGGTGGGGTAAACCTGCTACATTTGCTCAACTACCAGGGTAAACCTGCCACATTTGCTCAATTACTGGAGTAAATTTGCCACATTTGCTCAACTACTGGGGTAAACTTGCCACATTTGCTCAACTACCGAGGTATACTTGCCACATTTGCTCAACTACCGAGGTAAACTTGCCACATTTGCTCAACTACTGGGGTAGGTCACCTCTGGATGAGTCACAGTAGGCTTTCTCAGTCTTTCTCTCACTTACTAAATATGTTAAGATAAGTGTTAATAATTTTATTAAGGTCATTCCCAGACTTTACCTGAGTATTTACAACATTTTGGGTTATCCCCACCCCTTCCTCGGGTAGTCTGGTACAAATCTAAAATATTTAAACACATTTATACTCATATCTAGATGCAAATTAAAGATTAAATTAATTATACAGAGTACATGCATCATTTAGACCATACTTATATTATCCAGTAAAGCTTAACCAGAATGCAAACTTCTCAATATACTAATGCTTCTAGAATTATAATCGAGATAAAAAATATGTAATTTCCCTTTAGTCAATCTGTCCATGGAATGATTAATTAGTAAATCCTTTTCAACTGAAAAGTATCAAAGCTGAAATTAAACTTCACCTGGTTTTCCATCCAAATACCAGAAAAATATGCTGAAAATGGTTATATCGTGGCTACAGATAGTATCTGCAAATTTATGAAATATAATGTTTTATCACTGTTTTGTGTGCTCCCAAAAACCATCTCAACAGTGCCATCTTAAATCATCGCCCTACATATATCACTAGTTTTCTGTAAACAAGTGTAAAAAAAGTACAGAAAACTACTGATGTATGTACTGTAGGAAGATAACGTAAGGTGGCTTCCGTGGCAACAATATAACCATTTTCAGCATATATATGTTTCTGTCCTATCTAGATTATAATTCTGGAAACATTTGTCTACTGTAAAGTTTGTGTTCTGGTTAAGCTTTACCGGATAACATAAGTGCACTCTAAATGATGCATGTACTCTATATATTCCCAGTCAACAAAAACTAATTATACCATGGACATAAGTGAACAGCCAATGAAATGGTCAGACTGCCAGTTTACCACCATTGTAAATCCTCTGATAACCAATGGCTGTTGATGAGACTATAATCCGATGTATCTGCAGCCCAGGAATAAATAGAATAAAAACAAAGCAACCTCTTTAAAAGTTGTATTTTATTAAATTAAAAAAATGAACCTTGGTATAATCGCAATTATACAATGGGGTATGAAAATCCTGTAAGCTCATTGGTCAAAACAGATCGTATGACTGTGGTAAATCCTCCAGTATACCCACTGTTAAAGTTTTATATCACTATTAAAACCAAAAAAAAGTTGAACATTGTATAATAGCAATATACCATGACAGGGAGTGGATATATGGGTGGATTTACCACTTCTGGTGTGGTTAAGTCACTAGAGCTATAGCTGCAGCAAACCACACCAGGCGTCAACAAATATCCCACCCCTGTCATGGTGTATGTTTAACTAACTCACTCAGAGGATGTGGGTTATCAGGGTTTCACCACGGCTGGCAAGAATTTACCCACCCCAGCCGTGGAAAGTCCCCCAATAACCCACACCCCCTTGTGGC
This sequence comes from Neoceratodus forsteri, assembly GCA_016271365.2. Taxonomy (NCBI): domain Eukaryota; kingdom Metazoa; phylum Chordata; order Ceratodontiformes; family Ceratodontidae; genus Neoceratodus; species Neoceratodus forsteri. Next base: position 184,520,621 of record JADMNL010000029.1, on the reverse strand, counting down.
TTATTGCTTAAATAACTAACTAAATATTTTATAAATTAAAGGGCTAAAGTACTGCCTAAAGCTAATATTAGATTTTAAAAGCAGCCAACCATTACCTTTTATATCTGAGGTACTTTTTCTTTTCCCTTTGTAAGATTGTTTACCTGGTGTTAGTAGGTGTGATGTATGGAACAGCTCTTAGCCTGGCAGCTGACATATCTTGCTCTACTTCCCCACACTACATAATCAGCATTGTGACCTCACTGACTGTGACATCACTGCTACTTAGGAACAAGTGAGTGACTGCCAGGTCATTCACCTGTGATGTCACTGTCAGTGAGATCTTAATGCTGGTGATGTAGTATGGGGCAGTAGAGTTAAATATGTCAGCTGCCAGGCTAAGAGCTGTACCACACACCCAGCCCAATATTATTACATAGAAGACTTTCTGATGAGCAAAAAGAAAAAGAAAAAAATACTTCAGTAATAAAAAATTACAACTGACTACTACTTAAAATGTATATTATTTTCCTGTCTTCCTGTTTTGGCTCCACTAGCTTTTTAATTAATAAATAAATATTTTATAAATTAATATTTATGTACCTCTAGATAGGAATGCAAACGTGTTTCAATATTTTAGATGTGTACCAGACTACCTGAGGAAGAAGTGGGGATACTCCGAAACGTAGGAAATTCTCATGTAAACTCTGGAAGTTACCATAATAAAGAGAATAATGTATAGTTCCGTGTGTATTACCGGTCAGTAATACTATCGAGAGGTTCTGAACATGTAGGAACCTCGAGAGAAAAAGCTTGAGAGGTTCCTACATGTCCAGAACCGCAAGATGGTACTGCTGACTGGTAATACACACAGAACCACACATTGTTTTTTTAATATATGGATCCAAGTATGTTTTGGGGTCTTTTGAGACAGGCGGTTCGCCAGTTCAGTTAAGGACTGTCTGGGTGATGGCAAACCGCCACACTGTCTCGCGCTGTGTGTTGAGCTGTCTCCTCAGTCCTGACGGTTCCCAACCTTTGCCTGTTTGTTTTTTTTAATTCAGATCCTACCTGCTCTTCATCACTGGATTGGCAGGATCAACCAGATAGTTTCACTTGCTGACGGGGGAAAAGTAAATAAAAATGGAGAAGCGCGATGACCGAGTTTGACCTCGGTAGGCGAGAGAAGCACCGCCACATTTTTTCAACTGTTCTGCCTGTCCACACAGGAAAACTGGCCAATTTGGAGGCACGCTTGCAACGTGGGGGCAGGAGGTATCTTTTCAGAAACTTGGAACGATATTATTATCAGCACAAAACAATAGTATTACCGGTGATTGACAATAGTATTATCACTGAACCTTTGAGGCTAGTACCGGATTTTTTGTATGCTTTACAGACCTATTAAATTGAACATCCATATATTAAAAAATTATTAACACCTATTGTAACATGTTTGGTGAGTGGGCCTGTCTCTCCAATCTGTTTGTCTTTGCATGGGCTGCGATTTGCTGTGGGCCTCTCCCATGTATACAAATTTCTCTTCACTGAGGTAAGCTGAGACGTGACAGAACCACACCAGGCATGGGTAAATCCCAGCATAACCCACACCCTGTCATGGTTTATTGCTTAATTAATCCATGGCCACCTGCTGTCTTTGCACCAATCAGGTGCAACCCTTTTTTGTTAGCCATGCTACAAGTAAGCAATAAGACACAACGGGGTCAGAGTGTGCAAGGAACAGATATTACCACACACCCAGGGGCGTCGTGGCCTCCTACCTTGACCTTCAGCCCCCTGGAAGTGCAGTAATATCCGTTCCATATACACCCCAGAGTGCCTTATTGCACTTATAAAATGGTCATTTTTTTTTCAACATTTAGAAAAAAAATCAAGTTTATGTGTAGAAAAAAAGATTTCATTTATGATAAAATAGCCCTTCCGCTTTTAGGTACTCGTTATTACCTGTGCATGGAACACATGTCATGCACAGATAATAACTACTCAGAAAGCAGAATTTCCTCTCCTCCGTTTTATAATAAAACCTCTCAAACCCTTAGTCTGTCAACAACAGAAACGAGCCAGAAATATAAAATAAAATATTTAATAATCACTAATATGCAAACAAAATAGAAATACAGGGACAAACACCAAAGAAAGAAATACAGGTATCAAAATCAGCCCCCTGCACAGCCCTAGTTATTAGGCGCACTATAATACCCCTACCCCAAGCTCTTTCCCTTTCAGACCAACACTAGTAGAAGTTCATGCACACAGAGCTCCCATTTAGCAAAACTAGAGGGGACATCACATGGAGTACTAGGGGTTGTGGTATCGCCATATGCAAGAGGTTGGCACTATGTTTAAGGGAACGCTATGCAAATGAGCGGAGGGTCGCATGATAACCCTCTAGTTTATATATATATATATATATATATATATATCATGAGTGTAGGCAGGCATACTCCAGGCACTCCATGGTGTGCAACTTTTTTTTAAAGGGGTAGCAGATAAGCTCTGAACTGCTTCCTTTTTCCATGAAAACTAACAAAGAAAATACTGAACCTTTCTGTAATTTTCTTCATAGGAGTCAAAACTAGAAGGACTGGTCACTAATACTCTCTTTGCATCCAAAGGACAATACAACTTTACAGGCTCTGGGCTGGTATTTGAGTGTCTTAGGGAACAATGCATAGCATTTGCATTTACCCATGCATGGCAACAACCATTGTTATGAGATACAAAAGTTGTATTTATTGTGCCAAATAAGGCAACAAACACGGTCCAGGTGTACATTGTCTGGCTGGGGGGTCACCCTAACAAGTGGGATGGGGTAGCAGTGAGTCCACTTAATGTGCAGATCTGAAATCCCTGGCTACACCCCACACACACACACACATATATATATGTGTATATATATATATATATATATATATATACACACACACACACACACACACACACACACACGGCTGCTGCAATTGTGACGTCACCGCGTCCGGCTGCCATATAAGGAGGATAGCTGTCCCTTTAAGAGCTTATGTTGCTGCGGGTCACCTGCTGTTCATTCAAGGCGCTTGCACCGGCACGCCAGGGAGGGAGAGATGTTGGGGGCTGCTGCGTGTAGATGCCTGTCGGTGACATAAGCAGCCAGCTGCAGCATAATAGAACTCACAGAACGGCAGGATTGAGCCATCTAAGCAGCACTGCAAAGGAGCACAGCTGCTGCCCTGGACCCATACCCATACCCCTTGCGAGCCTAGAACCCAGGAGTATGCAGCCTTGCCACGCTGCGGAGCTGAGCTGAAGCTTTCTCGCTTTTTGTGCGGGGCTTGCCGTCCCGGCGGTGGTAATTAGAAACCCAGCGCCCAGAACATTGAAAGATGAGGGAGCCACCTCGATCGACCTCTCAAACCGGGCACGTTGCTGTTAGACAATTTGCAGAATCCTATGGAGAACAAAGGAGTAATCCGGATTACAAAGCACCAGAAAAGGAGAATTGATACTGAAATTTAAGCCGGGTTGTGAGTTCCATGTTTTTTTGTTTTTTTTTTGCGTTGCAGAGGTCATGTGTTATGCTGCTTGGCACAAAATAGACGATGTTCTCCCCTACCGGCTTCATCAGCCTCAAGGACAATAGCCCAATTGCAACTTATTATTTTTTTCTCTAGTGGGATAACGACTTGGGACTTTGGAGACAAAAAAAAAACAGCTCTGTGTCCTGGCTTAAGGGTTCATGGCCACTGGAGAAATAACAGCAAGCTACCTTGGACAAAAAAATCTGTTTTTTGCTAATATTTGCACTGTTATACATAGGTCACACTGCCCCTCGGCACATTGCCCTGGTACTGGAGTTTGGACTTTAGAAAGCCTTTGGACTCTTGTAGGGGATGTTTTTTACAATTTAAACTTTTGTGTGCGATCACTGTACACTACTGCACCATTCAGCATTTGTCTGCAGAAGAAAGTTCATGGGCTGAGAGCGACTGAGAAAATTTTGCTACTATATTGATGTCCAAACCCACCCCTGGACTACAGTCTGTTACTCAACCCACCATAATAGCTTGCTGCTCAGAACACTGTTTTTAAAGGGGATCTGTTGCCTTTGTTAAGAATCCGTAGTGCATAAAACCCTCAGAGATGCAGCTGTTTAGAAGGAAGGCGGCCTCCTTCCTGCGGCACACGGAGGTACCAGCCCGGGTGACTGAGAGCTTCATCTTAACCGGTTACAGGTTTCCTGGCTCCAGCTTTCTGGAGTGCTTGGTGTCTGCTTTCCAGCCCACCAATGAGACCGGCAACTTCTGGACTCACTTCCTGTCTTTGTCTTCGTCTTCCACTTTATTGAGCTCTTCTGGTGGGACACAGCCCCCTTGTTCACAGACCCTTTCTACTATCCTTTCTGGAATTACTTTATTGGGGTCTTTGGTCTCCTTATAGTCAGCAGCATGGCCCACCTCTTCAATTCCATGTCCTTACTCATCAGGGAGATCTGTTTCTTCATTGACTATGGCACAATCAGTGCTTACACAGTGGGTTCCTCACTCGCCTACTTCTATTACATCAACCCCAAGCTCGGCTCTCCCACTAATCTCACCGCACTCTGGTTGATGGAGGAAGACATAATGGAAGTTGAAGATGGTTCTGCTTTGGACGGTCAAGTGCTGGCTGAGGTGAACTCCCAGACCTTCTTTGCTCAAGCCAAATTGTGGTTTGAGGTCTTCTACGTTCCAACAGCATGCCTGATTGCCCTTGTGTGCACCCTGGCATGCTGTAATACGCGACAGCAGTGGCGGAAATACCGCTACATCATCAGGACGCTGGTCTTTCTTCTCCCCTTCGTGGTGGTCTCCATACCTGTCTTCTACAGGCTGTATGCAGGATCGCACAGCACCTCAACGGCCAGCTTCTTCTTCCGTCACTGCTTCTGGTTGGTCATCTCCGGCGTCTTCAACATCAGCAAGATCCCTGAGAGGTTCTCCCCAGGGAAGTTCGACATCTGGGGTCACAGCCATCAGTGGTTTCACTGCTGCACTTTTATGAGCATTCTGGATGAGCTGCACATGATCAAAGCAGAGATCAAAAGTTTGGAAGGGGATGACCTCCACCACCGGCCCACCTTCCTCTCGACTTTTGGGGTGATGTTTGCTCTCCAGAGCGTCATAGCCCTCATTGTTATCAGGTTTGCCGTACAGGCTTATGCGCAGGATAAGAAAACCAAGATCAAATAAGGGGGTCATTCAAACTGTTACTGACACCAGGTTATAGGGACTTGGGGGAGGGAGGAGAGGAGACTTTTGTATCTAGACACAATTCGGCTTCATGCGGTATTTGCTGCTTTGCTTGTCCCTTCAGTCTTTATTCCGGTGTATTTGACCAGTAAACACAATCTGTGCCCTTTTGACTTCAGCCCGTGCTGCCTGTCGTCCTCTAATGGCAGCGTACACTGTAGGCAACATTCTAGTTCTTTCCACAGCAACAGACTAATGTCAAAATGAAGGATTATGATATTACAGCTCGACAAGTAGCTAGAGCTGATGAATCCCATAAGACGACCAAGATTCTTAGTTGTTTTTCCTTTTTAAAAGTTGTTACATTGTGTTGCTTCTTCATGTCTCCCCATTCCTGAGGGTAGGTAGGGAGTTTTCTGGGTGCAGCCTCCACAGCCATTGTCTGTGCCTCTTCTAGGTCATACAGAAAGGGGTGAGATGCACCCCCCTTCCCATGGTGTGCCCAGCTTTCATCCGCCTTGAGAGTGTGCATCCTGGTTCATAGGAGTACCCCAGTATCCCAGATGCTATGGCTGTGCGATCCACTGTAGCTGTATCATGGGGGAAGGGGTTAGAGATCCCATGTTCTGCAAATGTCCTTTACAGTACAAGATGGGGAGGGTGGGATGCAGAAAATACAAGAAATTGTAAGCTGCATTGTGTCTAAATATTAGGGCTTGGGGGGGGGGTCCTTAGAGTGTGGTGTCAGTAACACCTTAAGATGCTGCTGTTTTTTTTTTTTTCAGATTGCTGTACATTTCTTTGCATGTGGTACTGTAGACTATTTGAGGTCTCCTACTGCAGGGCAGTAACAATCTTGACTGTAACAAACGAGCTTCCAGCATCCCAACACCCAGAAACAACAAACCATCAGGAGCCATCTTTGGGAAAGCCCCCAAATCTCATGTAAACCAAATATTGTAAAGAATATAGGTGAACTAGGATTGTAGTAATTACATATGCACTGTAAAGCTTCGGGAGGAGGGGCCTGGGGGAGTGGGGTGGGTCTGGTGGTGGGCTACTGTAGCACTGCAGTTGTTCGGGACATGTTGCTTAACCCTTTGCCTGCTGACTGTTAATAATTTTCACAGCAAAAAGAGATAACTTATATATATTATGTATTGGTAGGGGAGGAAAAGGCTGTGCCTTTGAACTGTAGTATAAAAATGTGCGATGCGACTATGCCTGATTTATGCGCTCGAGACTTCGAATACATTTAAAAAAAATAGCACTGGAAAACCTATACGGGTAATACCAATAATTAGTTTTTTGGTTTTTTTAAACAATTTGCAGGTAGCAAGTTTATTTTTATTTCTTTTGTTGTCTCCAGTATCCATGCTGTCTGTATCATGCTGAATTCAGTCCCTGTGTACGATATGTCATTTTTATGGATGTGGTGAGGGGTTGAATGAGGTGCTCTGATGTTGTCTCCCCTCCCCCCAACACAAGAGAGTTTGGTTAAATCATGGATACGAGGGTGGGGAGGGGGGCAGTGCACTGTTTGAGGGGGAAACGTCTGTTTGTTCTGTGAAAGATACGCACCTCTTTTGATGTATGAATGGTTCATTACTCAGAAGGGGAATAAAATGTTATACCCAAATGAGTGAGTGCCATACCTCTGAACTGTCACACATTATGAGGTACGTCACTCATTTTACCTCTCAGAAATGCTTTGTCCATCATGGGGAAGATGATATTCCCCATTCCCCACTGAGACTTTAAAACAGAAATTCATAATAATCTATTATGCTCAGTTATCAAAAAACGTTATGAACATTAGTGCACCGATAGCTATAGTGTTCTGAGCTTGCAGTGCCATGTTAGACGATATGTCACACATCGTGTCACTTATTTTGGTGAGGAAAGGTTGAGAGGTATGGTGAGTACATGAGTGTGTGTGTGTGTGGGGGGGGTAGTATCACTTGAAGTGTTCCCTACTCCTTTCCATACCCTCACATGTGTCATGGTTGGGTGGGGGTGCCTATCCGTTTCGAAATTACTGCAGGTCAGTAGTAACACTTTGAGGCTGCTGTGTGGTCAACAGCTTTCCATTTCCTGTACAGGGTTTTAATTTCTGCATTACTGATAATAGCCGTGTCATTTTAAGAACTGACTGGGTGACCCTCAAGTGAACTGCAGCAAACTAGGGACATCCAGATGGCAGGTTATAAGGCACCAGTGCCATGCCATAAAAAACGATTTGTGTAATCCAACATTCTCTAAAGGATGAGATTTGAGTCACTCTATATTTAGAGTAGCAGAGAATATTTCATTTAAAAGAAGTAAAAATAACACAATGAATAGAAAAATAAATGCTGCCTTCTGGTTGGCTGACCTGCTGCCTAACAGTGCATGTGAATAGCTGGTGCCCCTTGTGCATGACAGAACAATTAGAAGTTAAAATTAAGCAAACATTAATTGAATAAAAAAACCCTGAGTTGTTTAATAGACTTAATGCCCTCCTGGGATTGTGCTTCCTTTGTTAATCTAATCCAAGGGGCACAACTTGACAAGGCACTTAGAACTGCCTTGTGCCTCATGATTCTCCATGTGGTTAGGTTGTGCATAAATGCTTAATTATTTCCATAATTATAGTCTTAAAGGTTACCAGTGATGAAAAAGTCTTACCTTTTGCATTATTCAAAGATTGTCCATAAACCTAATTGTTATACTTCTTATTGGTTTCTAAATTTAAAATATTTTATATTTTAAATGTTGTAATGAAAGTGTGGGTATAAAAATATCCATTAAACTGCATTCTGATCTGTTACCAGTAGAAAGCAGCTGATGACATCACTACTACCACAATTAGAGAGCTGTATGTATGGTGGTGGTGATGCCATGTGCAGCCACCTGCTGGTGACAGAGCAGAATGCGGTTTCATGCCTTTATGGATGCAGTTGTTTTTTTTTTTTTTGGATGTGAAAAATACCTATTGGTACAAAATTAGAAGCATGTACAATGAAGAAAATGGGATGAAAGGTTAAATGGGCCATTTGGAATAACTGAAGAAAAAAAGGATTTATTTTTCACTGCTGGTCCCCTTTAACATCTGTCAGCCCTGTGCTGTTTCTTTCTTACCCTCCACTCCCTGGCATGCCTGTATTTGTAATTTCTTTATAAAAAAGTCTCATTCATTTATTATCTTTATTTAAACATTGCCTGATCAGGCCCACCCAGGGCTTTTTAAAACTTGAACAGGGCAGAACCATGCACATCACTGAGTAAATGACATTGTGTGCAACAAGGGAAAATGTTGAGCAGTTCTAAAGCCACATCAAAAACTTGCATGAACAATACAAAAACATAATAGTATTAAAACAGACAAACAAAAAACAAACATAGTATTCAAACAGCTTTTTAACAAGGTCAGCATCAGAAATGCTACTAACACATCTGGGAGGATCTTTGTGGCGTGTGTGAGCCTGAGAAACATCCAAACATTGTCCTCTTCCCTGGCAGTTTTTAATCAGGTTGTTAGGATAACCTAGACCCCCCCCCAAACTGGAGCCAGATATTAGCATTGACCCAGTGGGCCAAATGTTGGTAGATTTTTTTTATTTTTTATAAAGAGCCAGGAAAAGTTCCTTTACTAGTTTTAAGCTGAACGGGGAATTATTTACACCTGAATTAAGAAGGCATTTGTTCACCCAGAGGGTGGTGTATGAACATATTGCCAGACAAGGTGGTTATGAGCAGTACCTCTGAATCATTCAAGAGCAGTCTTGACTTATGATGGGAAGGGTGGTGCAATTTAATGATAGGGCCGTTATAGGCCCCCCCAAGCTCCCAAAGCTCATAGTGTGTCATTCCAACACTTTTTCTTGTACATCTCAGATCAGGGCTCATACCCATGCTCTCAAGTCTCATTCCCACAGCAGGGCATTATGGGTATGCAGCTCCTCGTGGAAGCTGGGGCTGTCGAGGCTTCCCCAGAACAGACATTGCCTTTACGATAGACATAGACATCTGACGCCGCTACGGCTGAGAATGACAACATGCAGACACGTGTTTCATCTTCTTTGGGACTCCTTGGTGTATTGCAGTCATATTCTCAACCAGGTACCTTGTGAGACCCTAGACAGTGTCGATTTAGGATACTCTGAATGAGCATACTGGAGAGCCAGTTGGCAGCGAAAGCCGTGTTTGTACTGAAAGTGGTAACATTCAGTATACATAGCAGGTGGGCCAGTGGGCTGTCTGCGGGGGTTGGGGACGGCAGTGGATTTTCACCAGCCACTAGCCTACCTGGATATGCAAAACTTAAGTCTGACCCCAGACCAAGCTTGTCTTAAGGGGTAAGGCTTGGGGATGCGTAAATTACGGGCGGCCCACACCCTCTCTCTCTCCCTCCCTCCTTGGGGGACCCAGCAGCTCGCCTCTGCAATGAGTCCCCCCATCTCCCAGTCGACCTCCATGTGGGATTCTTGGGATCACTGCGAATCCTGATCTCCCGGGCAGCAGGGTGACCCGCTACTGTCGAGCCACTTTGCTGGCCCCAAATGTTGTACATTTAAACACAGATACCCACAGACAACCAGGACTTGGACAAGAAAGGCACCGGGACCAGTAAAACCAAGCTGGGGTGGTGGCCTGACCTCCCCCATGCCCTATTGTGTAAATTTTAAAAAACTGAAATTGCAAATGGTGAATTAATCCATTCTGGTTTTGGTGTGCTGCAGTCTTTGGTGCTTTTGTAAATCTGCTCATCAGAAAAGTGATGGGGAGGTGGGACGGTGAGGGGGAAACTTGGGAGCACATGTTTGTATAGCATAGTGGTTAAGGGCACTGAGCTGCAAACCTGGAGACCTGGGTTTGAATCCCATCAGCCCCCACTTGCATACTGTGTGACCCTGAACAAGCCACTTAACTTCCTTGTGCTCCCACGCTGCACCTGGAAACAAGTTCTAGCTTACTATGCCTTTCTTGGTTAAACAATTTACTGCTTCCATTCCTTTTCCCTTCCCTTATTTGTTTCACCAGGAAAAGCTCCACTGAGCTCATTTGCAAGGAGGTCCTGGTTAGTACAAGACAGTACAATACAGAAAAATCACAGCAATTACAAGGATACAAGATATGGAACAGAACAATATTTATAAGCAGTGTATAGTCTGATAAATAAAGGTATACAGCAACAAAAAAAATATACAGAACAATATAATAAGAGCAAGGTTGTTGCAGGTGAGACAGCTATTTAAAACAGCAATCAGTTTGCAATGAATAGCAATATCGGGATTAGGAGCAGATACAAGTATCAATTCAATAGGTATCGATCAATATTTTAAAGGCTTTTGATTGAGTTCAGTTTGAGGGAGGCCTGAAGTTTGTTCCGATATGTTGGAGCGAGCAGATTGAAAGCCATTTTGCCATATTGGCATGCAATTCTGTTAGTTTTGAACAAAATATAGTTCTTTGCTCCTGGGTTATATAAACTAGAGACATTGCAGAGTAAGTCAGAGGTATATTGCAGGACTTTGTGTCTGAAGGGTTCGTAGGACCATAAATATAGGCTTTCAGTTGTCTAGTGCCGAGGGAAGGCCAACCAACAGATGCATAGAGGGCACAGTGGTGGATTCTTGCAGGCAACCCAGTGATGAGTCTCGGTGCCCTATGATAGAGGACAGCCAGTTTGGTAAGTTGGCCAGCTGCAATGTCATTATCCCCCCTGTGCATATCAGATGTATGTCTGCTGTAGTTACACCCCGTTCTGCTTTTCTAGCTTCTTTTTTTTTTTTTCCTCCAGTTCTTTTTCCCTCTGGTCACTGGCCACACTGGGATCTCCCTCAGACATGATCCCCAGGGAGCTGGTCATTTCTCCCACCCGCCTGAGATCCTCCATACACCAGGCCCCCCTCTGGAGCTCCTTCCATCTCTGGTCAGCCACCCCCCCGGCTTGCATACCTCCCGAGGTGGGGCTGCCGCTCCTCTTCAGTGCCCTTTCTCACAATCTAGTTGATGGTCAGAGTGGAGGAGGAATAAGGGGCTCTGGTGAGGGTCGGCGGTGAGTGTGAGGCCCGGCTGTAGGGTCCGCTTGTCGTCCTCTTGGTGGCTGGGGTTTTTCCTTTGTTCTTGGTGGTCTCTCCCTGAAGGCGCGGATGTGCAGTGACATAAGCGTGCAACTGGCATGCTCCTGCACCCACCCGCAGACGTCCGCCGTCATTTTCCCTCAGTACATATCCTCTTGTTGTGTAGTGCTCTCAGTCTCCACTGGGGTCTCTATGGAGCAGGGATTCCCAGCCCGCCCTCCCCAGGAGAGGAGAGCAGTCCTCTGGATGCTCAGTGCTCTCCTCCCCTGCTGACCCCTGGCTCCCCGGGAACGCTCCCGAACCTGGGTCGCCGGCGTGCTGTGAGGTAAGGCAGATGTCTCAGCCCTCAGTGCCACTGGGCCAGCCTTTCTAGATTCTTAATTGTTCCATTTAGCCATTTACCTAGTTGGCTATGTTACCCCAGGGTGGGGTTGAGTTTTTTTTTTTTTTTTATTTTGCCAGGTTAAAGGGGAGCTGTCACCACAAAGGGTCTCACACTCAAGTGTGGGGCTGGTCCCAGCGTGCACTTTGTGTGCAAAAACATTTTGGTTTACTTACTGTTTACTGTAGTATAGTTGATTGTATCTGACTTATTTTGTTTTGTAAGTTGATTTCTTCTTTTACTACAAATCCCATAATTCCCCTGTAGGTGACATCAGAGCAGCAGGCAGAAGTGGGAGAGCAGAGCATGTTAGAGCTTTTATAATCTCTGATGAGAAGTTTTCCGGGTCTGCTTTTCTCCAGGGGTCAAGTGCAGTCCTTCGCTGCAGCAGAATGAGTATTTATAAGGCATGCAATTAACAACGCCTCACCATACACTATAATACATTACATTACAATGTATTCTATTAATATTATAGTACTACAATATGTTGCACAGACCACTGGTGAGGTCACATCTGGAGCATAATGTATAGCACTGGTGAGGTTCTAACAACAGAACATTATAATTTCAAGCAGGGAATAAGCTATAGAGGTAGAACCAGAAGCAAATGGTCCAATTAAAGGTATCAAACTAACATAGATGTTACAAAAAGAAAACAATGTCTACGCTTTCCGACCAACCAAATCCTTCCTCGGAGACGTATGACAATTGTTTGGAGAGTCATGTTCTATTAACACCCAGATCATACATAAAAAAAATAAATAAATAAATAAAAAACCAGAAACAATTCGCATTGGTTAAAAGTACCTATTTCAAAAAAATCACAAATTTAAATGGAATGAATAGCATCCCATTAGCCTGCTATTACTGAGAATCTTTTTTGTTTTTTTGCTGCAGCCACCCACTGGGTTCTGCCTCAGTCGCAGTCCTCCAGGCTCTGACCTCCTACATTGCCTGCGCTCTCCCCAGCACCCCTGGCTTGCCCCCCAGGGTGGGGTCATGGCACCCTCTCCCCATGGTGCCGCGATCCTAGGGACAATCTGGGAGAGCCAGCTAAGAGGCTGATTGAAGCCAGAGGTGAGGCTTCATGGAGGCAGGCCTGGCTGCAAGTCTCCCCCATGCAGGGGCGGGGACGTGAAATGACGGCCAGCATCCACCCCGCCCCCCAACATACTGGCACCAGTGCTGCGGTACACCCAACCTCCACTGGGTTTCCATGGTGCACCGGACACACAACTCTTCCCTCCCCCCTGGAGAAGGAGAGCAGTTACGGGATGCTCAACCCTTCTCCCCTGGCCGGCCCTTCTGACATCCGGATCCATTCCCGAACCCGGGTCGTCGGTGCTGCAGGTTGGCACTCTGCCCCTGCACCAGCAAGCCGGCCAAGAATCTTTTCAAGGTCAAATGACATCCATTAGATAAGCTAAACACTCAAGCAGGCACAGCCTGTAACTGAAATTATTTAATGAATGTGCGTGTTATAAAAATACATTCAAAATTAAAAGCAAGACCTATTGAGGCAGAGGAATTCCAATGAATAAAGATATTTCTTCAGTAATAAATAACACGGACAAATCTATAGAAGATACAGTATATGAAATACAAGCTGAATTGTGTATAAATTATTATGTATTGCAATGTTTTCCCAAAGGCATCAACATCTCTTTAAGGTACAGTTTTAACAAATGTTTAAAATTTAATTGTGAGCTGCTCTGCAACAGTGATAAAAGCAGAATCATAAAATCTTAGACACGTAGCATCAGACGGTTGATAAGGCCCACTTGGCCCACTCAGTCTGCCCAATTTATCATCATCCCTATCTGTGCCAGCTGCTACCTGATTACGCAACATTAGAGTGCTTCCGCCAACATTTTCCCTGAAGAAGCATGCCCAGCACACTACTAAAATGCACTCAGACTCATTTACGACATTTCTTGTTCCATCCATGAGCCGTAATCAAGTAGTGGGTGAATGTTTTCCAAAAAGACATCCGATTCTGCTGACTTCCAAGCCTTTTAAATTTTTCACTAAGTGGTTTGCGCCTAGTACGTTTCAGTGGGCAGTTCACAATTTGCATCAATTAGCGCCACAGCATTTTTGTGAAAAGGGCGTTTTTCTCATTTTACGGTAAGACCAGATTTTAGCCGCGTTTGCATTAACCTTACTGTGCCATTTTGGGGCCACTAAAATGCTGGTTGCGCTGCTGTGTGGCCACCTCAGGGGCTGAATCGTTTTAGTGAATGCTGATCCACTGTGGTTGTGGGGAGCAGAAGGCTTTAGTGAAGATGCTTTCTCACAACCTGCAGCATTTCCTGGCGAAGGGGTCATGGGAAACAATACCACGATCCCCTTGGCAGATGGGCAGCCGACACAGCACCTTACAGTGATGCCACACATCAGTTGTGAATGCACCAGATAACTGGTCAGGCTAGCACAGCACTGACCGGGAGCCAGAATGTCTCATCACCACCATTGAATGTTGCTGAAATTAGGATGTGGTGTAACTCTTTCCATTTTAATAAGGAGAGTGTTACAACCTTCAGCAGCAACCAAAGGGCCAGTAGATCTCTGACCACTGTTATAGCTGGGAATTGGGGTAGAGTTTACAAAAGCCTGTTACCATAGTCACCCAAGAAATCTGCCCCCAATAAAAGAAAACTCGATTAATTTTCAAACCATCCCAGAGTGGGAGGACCAGAACTTTGGGAAGACTTTAATTGGTTAGCTGTGACCAAAGCTAAAATGTGAAAAATTGGCCAGTTTGAGAATTTTGCACAACAATAAGTCTGGTGTGTGTGTGTGTGTGTGTGTGTGTGTGTGTAAAAGGCGATGGCGTGTATGTGAACATTACTCTGAGCTAAAGCGTTGATGCTGAAAGGGGTATTGTTCCAAAAAGAGGAGTTTGTGATGGGTGCTGCTGAACCGCACTAAGTGTGCTACAGTGCTGATGTGTCCTGGTTTTCCTCCTCACACAGGGAGCATTCCAGTTTTATTCTTCAGTCTGATATGGGAGTTTTACCATAAGCGGAGGGATACAGGCTGGAGGAGGTTGGCGGTGATGCCTTGCTGGTCGGGACAAGACACAAAGATGGCACCGCGGGAGGACCCTGTACATTGTGATGGCCGCTCCTCAGTGCCGTGCTCTCAGGGCACGGTTGAGCCTTTTTTGTGGCATGCTTTGAATCTGACCCCACAGCAATGCGTGCTTCACTTTCTGCTCTTATACACGCAGTATTGCAAATCACACCGGACTAGCCTAGCACCTAGGGTGTGGTGACTAGTGAGATGGAGTAAAGTATTACAGGGGTTTCCCTGTCCAGCCCCTCTGTGTATTTGGCCTGTTTTCAGATGCATAGTTAACCAGGAACACCCTTTGGAATGTCAGTTTGACCCTCTGCCAGCGAGCCTGGTTGTGAATCTCCCCCTTCCGCCTTCAAAAAAAAATCCTAGCTTATAATTGAAACTATAAAAAGGGTCTCAGAAATGCTTCAATCTGATTGGTTGTCAGCATTCTGAGAACCTTTCATTAATCTCTATTACACTGTCATACACAGCCTGATTACCGTGGCGAATGAAATTCTCCCAGTCAGCACTGCTACAGGACTGCTGTGATGTATCCTGAATCTGAACCAGCATTCTTAAGCTGTTGCTGGATTAACTATTTTATTAAAAAATAATTTGTGTACTATTTATATGCATGCATATTGCTGTCCTGTGTATCAGACCCTAAACCCTTTGAAACTAGGCACAGCCTAAAGGGTTTTATGTGAAATAAATAAATTAAAAATCTTCCTGTCGATGAGGAAAACCTTCAAAAGGTAAACTTTTAACATTTTTTCTTTTGGAATAATGTTTCATAGTGGCAATAAGGCACTCTCGAGAGTTAGATTAACAGTCAGTCACCCCCTGGGGTAATATGGCACTCTGCTATGCCTCGTGCCACATTATGCCCCTGGGGGTGATGAACAGATTGTCATTCTAACCCCTGGTCATACCTTATTGCTTAAACTACAGACATTATTCATTTAGAAGTTGATTCCACCTTTACTTTGTCAAATTTAGCAGAATTATACACATTATTTTGCTGCCCCAATCGGATGGAGAATCTGTGTTGTGACCAACTTCGGGCACAGAATCTCTCTTTGTGGCCAGAACCGGGGCACGAAAATCAGATTATACAATTGCAAAAATGGTTTACCATTGTAAACCCCACAGATGGGTCAGCCTCACAGATAAGTTGAGTCAACCCCCTCTTCTTGGAGGGCCCGTTTTTTATCATCAAAAACTAGACTTACATGCGAGTCTACACAGTAATTAAGCAGATGTGCCGTGTACTTGTGTGAGGAGGTGGGGTGGCAAACACATCAGCATTCAGAACACATGAAGTGCACAAAAAAATTATTTTTATCTCCCCTTCCCCCTCTTTTTTTTTTTTTCCGAGTACATAGTCTGATGGAAAACCCTTGGGTAACAGATTAACAGCTATACAGTTGCAGCCAAGAACCAACTCGAGCATGTTGGCACCTGGAATCAAGCATGTTGCTCAGCATGCCAACCTGGTAAAACTCGTAAATAAATAAATAAATTGGGGGTTGCTTGGGACGTGTGTATCGACACTAGTAATGAAACATTTGGGGAAGGGGCTGCAGTATGTTATGCAATAGTATTCACAGACAATGTCTGAATGAATTATGGAACTTTAAGAGAAATAAACTGAATGTGAATGACCAATTTGACATTTGTTGTGGTTTTTATTTTACTGTGTGACCATTCCTGCGTCTCCCCCTCCAACACCTTTAACTAGTTTTGGAACAGGCCTGGGATGTAGTTCTCATCTTCCTTTGACACTGCAGGCCTTTCCTTGTTCCAGCCTGGGCTTCCAGCTTTAGCACTACAAGTGTGATCATCCGCTAGCAGTCAGGAAAGTGGAAAGAGTGGCGCCAGCTGAATAATTTATATTTCCTCTGCAAAGTAGAATCTTTTGTCTGTACTCCAGGGCCGACTTCCGTGCTTGTTTAGCATGAGCAGATTGTGCACCGCAACAACATGCTGTCTTTTTAATTGTAGTCTCCTGTGTCCCGAGCCGCTGTAATGGGCTCAGAGTCCTGCCGTTTCATTGCTGTCCCCCCCTCGGTCTGTTACTTCATCCTTGGAAATGCCTACCCTTTTAAACATTTGCACCAAACACACAACAAATCTTCTAGCTATAATAGTCTGCATGGGAACCACTGCTTCAGATTAGTGAGTGGCATATGTCATGCAGGACCCAAAGGGCATGGTTATTATATACCACCTTGGGTGTGGCGCATAACTGTGCCTCATGTCACACGGCCACAAGATAAGTTGGCTCATGGATGTTTCATCCCCTGCCTCTACACTGCACCAATATCCTGGATCGTGAGAGGGCTACCTCCAGTTGTGGAATCTTACCACACAAGGGCGATAGTCCTGGACTTTGGGAGGGCAGATTGTGTAAAGATGGGGCAGTGCCTCAGGGATGACCTGGCAGGGGTGGAGAAACAGTGGGTGAAGCTAAAGGGGGGCATCGTGAAAGCGAAAAACATCTGCATCAAGCAAGAGGAAAAAGAGACTGCTGTGGTTCTCGAAAAGAGCTGGCTGAAAAGGTAAAGGCTAAAAGGATGACATTCAAATGATGTAAGGAAACGCAGAGGGAGGAGGAGGATAGGAAGGTGTATCAGTGGAAACGGAGGAAGGCAGGGAAGGTGGTAAGGAGTGCAAAGGTGCAAAATGAGAGAATAGCCCAGGCGGTAACAAAAGGGGACATAACTTTTTTGGGCTATGTAACTGAAAAAAAGTAGGACCAAGGAGGGAATGTAAGGTTAAAAAGGAAGGAGGGGACTGCAGAGGGGGCCCTGAAAAAAAAAAACACCCTGAACAAATGCTTTTGTTCAGTGTTCACAGAGGAAGAAGAAGAGGAGGACCACAAAAAGGTAATGGGAGCTTTGGAGGTGGGGAGGTAGACACTAGTCCTTTCTCATAGGAGACTGAAGGGACTCTATCTTATCTGAAAGTGGACAAAGCAATGAGGACAGATGGGGTGTATCCAAGGGTATTGATTGAGCCCAGGGTGGTACTGGCTGCACCTCTGACAGTCCTGTTTAACAGTTCATTGGAAACAGGAATGGTTCCGGAGGACTGGAGGAGGGCGGCTGTAGTCCCACTTCACGAAAGTGGTAGCAGGGAAGAGGCTGGCAATTACAGGCCAGTCAGCCTGACTTCGGTGGTGGGAAAGTTACATAGATACATACATAGATAGATAGACAGTGTCGACAGATAAGGGCCTATGGCCCACCCAGTCTGCCCATTTGAGCTTGTAAGTTCAGTTTATGTTTTCCAAGAAGTCTGTTGCTCCTTACCCCTGACCTCCAGAATTCCTTTGTCTATCCCATGCATTCTTAAATCCCGTGATTGTTTCAGCCCCCACCACTTCCTCCGGCAGGGTGTTCCACTTGTCCACCACCCGTTCTGTGAAGAAATTCTTCCTCACGTTTCCTCTGAATTGTCCTCCCTCCAACTTCACCCCATGCCCTCTAGTCCTGGAACATCTTTTTCGCTTAAAAATAGTGTATTCCTGCACCCTGTTCCTCCCTGTAAGATACTTGTATGTTAATGGACTATCCCCCCCATGTCATTTGTTCCTGACCAGGTGGACAAGGGCCAGGCTGTACATTCATTCATTGCTGGTTTGCTCTGGCCCCGCCCACTCACAGTAACATTAACATTCAAAAAAATTCAACACTTAACGTTTCACTCCCTCCCAGCACTGGAGCAACTTTCTGAATTGGCACATGGTACCTTTCCTTGCACCTTCTTTACAATGCCAACAAACAAATGCCTCCCTGGTATGACTCTGGAGTCCCTCAGCTGCTGGCAGGCAGATGGCCACCGTGAGCACTCGCACTACCCAGTCAGTCTAACCCAGAAAGAAAGTTTCTAACAGTGCTCCCCTGCTATCTGATTGCCGCGGAGACGTTTTCCGCGGTGCCCACGCTGGCCGCCAGAGGCGGACGCTAAGGTAGGCTTGAGCAGCACCACAGTGGTGCTGAAATGTGAATGTCACTGGGTGCAGGACAAAAATGGGACAACCAGTGAAAACAAGGACAAAAGTGAGATTTTGCAAAACTTGTGGGGACACCGGGACATGCTACCTAAAATCAGGACTGTCCTGGGAAAATCAGGACAGTTAGTAGATTTAGATAAGGGGGAAGCAGGCAGGGAGATGGACACCACAACATTAAGAGATGGTTTTGAAAAGGTTATGGGTGCTAAGGGTCGACAAGGCCATGGGTCCCGACGGATTGCACCCAAGGGTGGTAAGGGAACTAGGTGAGATCCTGGCAGCCAAGCTGACTGACCTGTTCAACAGCTCTCTGGAATCGGGAGTGGCCCCAATGGACTGGAGAAGGGCAGGTGTTGTCCCCACTACTCGAGAACGGCAGCAGGGAAGAGCCAGGAAATTACAGGCCAGTGAGTCTCACCTCTGTGGTGGGGAGACTGATGAAGACTCTGTTGAATGACATAATTAAAATCCCTGATTCCTGGAATCTAATGGATTACAGGAACTGGGTCTAGGCTGTTTTAAGGATCTGCCTGCTCTCTGCACTCCCATTCATCCCATCATTCCATTGAGTGGTAATTATTGACTGTCCTCAGCTCTCGCTCAAAGCCAGTGGGAGACGAAGTTTCCCCTGTGGCAGCCCCTAATACATGGAACTCCATCTTTATAATCTTTGGACTTCGCACCCGGTGGAGATGTTTAAGACAGGGCAGAAATTTCATCTTTTTATTCAAGTTTTTGATGCTGCCTGAACCCGCCATTATTTGTATTATGGGGAACCTTATTTTATGTTTATACGTAGATTGTTGATGTGTTTTTGGAATTGTTAATTCTGCTGCGCTGTAATATTTTTATGGCTTTGAATGTTTTGTGCTTCACAACACACCCTGAGCCCTAGGGATTTAGGGTACTAAATAATTTCCCTTGCTGCTGCTGCCAATATATTTGAGGTGTTGTTGTTTAGGAACATTGGTATAACTTCAGAAGAGGGCTGCCGCAGCTTTAAGGATTTTTTTTTAACGCTAATCTTTTGGCTCATTGCCCTGTAGCTGCACCATTAGCATGTACCTGACTGCAGTCTCCAGTCTCTTCAGCTTTTGAGCCTTGAGCAGTAGCTGGATGTTGTGGTGCAGCTGAAATCAGCAGGGGTTGGGGGGAGGAGTGTGGTGTTTTGTTTTTATTGGGGGGGGGGCATTCCCACAGGTCTAGGACCATTTCTAGCTGGCCAACTACAGCATAGCTATGATGCTGCTGTTTTAATGTTGTGTGGGGAATACTGCCAGGCAGTATATCTCTGTTCCCTAAAAAAAACAAAACAAAAAAAAAAAACACAGTAGGAAGGTGGCCCAGTAGCAGGGGGTACCACTAGTACTCTACCTGTCATGGCATCGACTTGGGTTTGGAACTGGATTCAGGCTGTCTGGGGGCTGAAGATCAAGTCTCCCATGGATAGCTCGTCCTTCGGGGAGGGGGACAGTGCATACCACCACCAGTTCACCACCTGCCGGAGGTGGTGCAGCAGTGGATGCCACATGTGTGCAAGCACGCGCACATATAGCACTGCATACAAGCAGACCACAGGAGAAAAGGAAGGAAAAATGGCAGAGAAAATCACCAACAGATTTTGAGACTCTCTGGGTTCCCCCAGGAGCTACACCACTGGATGGTTGGATTGTGCTCTGGGAGGGGGTGAGGAGAACCCTTCCCCTCTAGCCACACCATGCGAGGAAAATTTGTGGGGAACGTGTTTGGAGCCAGGTAAGTGCTAGAGATGGTGGGAGATGGGACTAAGGGCCATCAGTGATGAGTGATGGATGGTTGAAGGAGGTGAAATATGAAATGGAAAAAAAAAAAAAATAGGAAAGCTGTCACCATGGCGTCGGGCAGCATGGGGCTGTCTGGTGCACTGATGACTTAGGCTCATATTCTGGGCCTGGGATGGTAGAAGCAGCGACCAACAGCAAGGGCTCTCAAGTGTTGCCTAGCTGCTCTCCATAGGAGTGTAAGGGCTTGGTGCACCTCTTCTAAAGTGCCATCTATCGAGGGGTGGCGGCAGTGTCGTCTGTGGCAAAGGTGACCATAAGCTGCCTGGAGGCCCCTCTAGGAGCATTGTGGGCCTGGTCAATGTGAATGGGCACTGGTCGGGGCTTAAATAGAAGATAAAAAAGCCCCCACTGGCAGTAGGTGGAAAGTTTCAAGCCAAATCACTGCCCAGGCATGGCAGGTCAGCTGAAAACTTGGCCCCTTCTCTACTTCTATATGCTGGATCTCATCTCCACAAGTATGCCGCAGGGCTGGTCTGGAAAGGGGCCCTGCCTCAGATATCCTACATGGACAGCAGCAAACCTCAACTGGGAGGATGTTGGAGGTGAAAAGCAGAGTCCTAGGGCATGCAGCTTGGAGGGTGGCGAGGACCTGAAGGAAGCCCAAGGAGAGGGGCTGTTAAAGAGAAGAAGAAGAAGAAGAAAGACCCAAAGTTAAAGGATGATTTATGATTGCAGGCAAGGCCCGTTTAGCATTTAATTTAATCATAAACTCATCCCCTTTCCTGCAGTGGTAGTTGTCTCACCCTTCTCTGGAATGCCATATCATAACTCAGGAATTGTTCCTGAGGGGAACCGTCACGATCAAGGTGGTTGGGGGTGGGGTTACCTTGCTTTGCCTGAATCTGTCAGCAATCGTCAATCCCAGCCCCCAGTGAACAGCTGTGAGCTTCCGCATGTACTTTTCATTAAAAAAATAGAGTTCTGGATAGTAATCTTTACTAGCTTTTTCTACAGGAGTCTGGGTGGCAGCAGTGCGGGACAGCAAAGGGGGGGGGGACCGCAAGCTTGGACTTTGGGGGCGTTTCTGCAGGGGGAACGCTCACAAATCATGTCACTGCATGCCCGTGAATCCTGTCCGACCACAGCGGGATGAGGGCCTGGTCCCTCACAGGCCCTGCACCCATGACTGGGCACTTCTGGTTAGATCTTCTGGCAAGGCGACAGTGGAGACAGGTAAGCACTAGGGGTGGCATGGGGTGGGAAGGGGGGACTGGTCCAGACGCAGTCTGGGCCAATTAGAATGACCAAGGAGAGAAACACATAGTTGGGGGTGGGGAGAAATGAACATCATAATGGTTGCACGTGAATCATGGGGGTGTCATCTGCAACCCTGTGTACCCTGAAATGACAACACTTCTATCCCGCTACCAGGATTTTTCATTTTGTTAGAAACTTGCAACTGCACCATAGTACTCCCGATGGGTGCTGCACGTGGCCACCAGATGGCCCAGCATGCTGCTACGATGGCGAGCTGGGTTTTGGAGCTTAATCGGGAGGCTAGCTCTCCTGGTGTCCCTCAGGGCTGCAATTTAAATGAATCAGTAGATATACAGCATTGCTGTTTGACTGATTGGGTGCAGTGTGTGCGCGTATGTGTATGTGTTTGTTTAAAAATTGATTAGCTGTCGTTCTGACCTGCAGGAAGCTGCCCTGAGCCAGGAAAATCCTCCCCCCATCCCCGCGCGCATGTCACTGTACAGATCCGTGTGATGAATAAAATCAGAAAAAACGTAAGAGGAAGCAATGCAAATGGACCGTCAGCTCAGTACTGCGGGGGAAAGTAGCTGACTGACACAAAATTCACCCAAGCAATGTTTTACAGTTACTGTTAACAGCCTTCTGAAAAATGTCTCCCTGCCAGCCGTGTCTTTCTCTGTTGGTCTCTCTTCACTCTAAGCCAATTCTCTCTCTCCCTCCTTTCTATACAGTGCTTAAATTGGAAATGTTTTGAGTGGGGGAACTGTCACATCTAGATTTTTCACTGGGGGTACTGTCATTTCTAAGCGGTGAAAAAGTCTTACAGTATTTGATGGAGAAAGATGGCAGACGTGGTGAAACTCTGTTCCTATGGGCTCCTGCCCAATTTAACCCCTGCTTCCATACCCTCTTCATTCATTTTTCATTCCTTTGTCTGCCCTCACCCCAAACCTCTCTTCTTGCCCCATGCCACTTTTCTGTGAGCCTTTAATCTCTCATTTCTCTGCCTGTTCTCCCCCCCCCACCACCACATACTCTGTCACTCTCTCTCTTTCTCTGTACACAATGGCACTTTCCACTCTCAACCTGTCATGTCCCTGATCTCCTCTCTCTCCATCCATGCTTTGTTCTCATTCTTGCTCCTTGCCCCTTTCTCTCCTCACATAATTTTAATATCTGAAGGATCTTGAGCCAAGTCTCACCCTGATGAGGCAGCAACATGTTATCACTGAAGTTCAGAGCCAAAGCTCACCCAATCCTAACTGATGAGGGAGACATGCTATAAATTATTGATACGGTTTCCAGAGCCAGCTTCCTCTCTGTCCTTACTGATGAGAGAGCAACATAAGTTATAAGTTCCCAAAGTCAAGTCTCTTCCAGTCCTAATCTATTAGAAAATCCTGATGCACATTGTCCTTTGAGTCCCAAACTCTCACCCTGTCCTGACTGAGTAGGGAGCCCTGATGCACATTGTGCTTTGAGTCCCAAACTCTCACCCTGTCCTGACTGAGTAGGGAGCCCTGATGCACATTGTGCTTTGAGTCCCAAACTCTCACCCTGTCCTGACTGATTAGGGAGCCCTGATGTACTTTGCCTCCATGCATGCTATTAGGCATAAGTGTACCAAGCATCCGCTTGGAGCACCCGCAGAGGAGGGGCACCCGAAAGTAGAAAGAATAAGCAGAGATCAGCTTGAAATGCAAAAAAGGGCTAAAATAAAAAGCAAAACTGTAGTTGTCTCCTTTTGTATTCGTAGTATTTTTACACCTTTTTGGATGTGGGGTGGGGCAGAAGGGAAGAGAGGAGGCAGTGGAAGCAGTGAAGAGGCACAAGTATTTCTTTTTGGGGTGTCATTTGGACTAAAACTGGTCCTGGTTGCCTCCTAAGTGCAGAGTCACGTCTCATCCTGCTGAGGTACTTTGAGAAGGCTTGGCATCTTAAGGACCCAAGCCACATTTTACCACATCCTGACTGATTAGGGAACCCTAATTCCTAAAGTTCACACTCAAGTTCTATCCCCCATGGAGCAGATCTTTTTTTCTTCTTTGCCGCTTTGTGTCTCCACCTCTCCTTCCTCCTCAGCCTTCCTTGGATTGCTTTCTAAAATGATAAAAGGATTAGAACCAAGGAAGGTAAGAATTGGTTCTGAAAACAAAAAACGAGCCCCCTAGTTCTTGCTTGTGTCCACGGCAATCCTGAGTAGGAGGCAGGGACACATGCATCTAATGTCTTCCTTGGCTAAGTCACAGGGGTTGCTGTGGGAGTGGAAAGGCAGCAATTTTATCCAGGAACCAGACTGCAGTTCCACCTCTGAGCTAGGCAGCATCTCTATCTCTGAGCCTCACAGCACTTCCTTCCCCAAGCCAGACAGCACTTCCATCCCTGAGCAAGACAGCACTTTCTTCCCCGAGCCAGGCAGCACCATTGTCCCCATTCAAGGCAGCACCACCATCCCTGAGCCAGACAGCACCTCCATCACTGAGCCAGACACTTCCATCCCCAAGTCAGACAGCACCTCCATCCCTGAGCCAGGCAGCACTTCCATCCCTGAGCCAGGCAATACCTCCATCCCCAAGCCAGGCAACATCTCTATCCCTGAGCCACACAGCACCACCATCCCCAAGCCAGGCAACTCTTCCATCCATGAGCAAGACAGCACTTTCTTCCCCAACCCAAGCAGCACCACTATCCTCATTCAAGGCAGCACCTCCATCCCTGACCAGGCAACACCTCTATCCTTGAGGCAGGCAGCACCTCCATCCCTGAGCCAGTTAGCCCCTCAATCCGGAGCCAGGCAATGCCTCCATCCCTGAGCTAGGCAGCACCACCATCACTGAGCCAGACAGCACCTCCATCCAGAGCCAGATAGCATCTCTATCTCTGAGCCATACAGTACCTCCATCCCCAAGCCAGGCAACTCTTCCATCCCTGAGCAAGACAACACTTTCTTCCCTGACCAAGGCAGCACCACTATCCCCATTCAAGGCAGCACCTCCACCCCCGAACCAGGCCGCACCACTATCCCCATTCAAGGCAGCACCTCCACCCCTGAACCAGACAGCACCTCTATCCCTGGTGCCTACATCCCAAGCCAGACACCCCTTTCATACCCAAGACATGCAGGACCTCCATCCCTGAGCCAGATGGCACCTCCATTTCCACGAGCACCTCCATCCCTGAGCTAGGTAGCATGTCCATCCCTGAACCAGACAGCATCTCCATCCATAAGCCAGGCAGCACATCCATCCCTGAACCTCCATCCCTGAGCCAGACAGCACCACCATCCCCAAGCCAGCCAACACCTCTATCCCTGAGCCAGGCAGCACCTCCATCCCTGAGCCAGACAACACCTCTATCTCCAAGCCAGGCAGCACCTCCATCCCTGAGCCAGGCAGCACCTCCATCCCTGAGCCAGGCAACACCTCCATCCCTGAGCCAGACAGCAACTCTATCCCCAAGCCACACAGCACCTCCATCCTCAAGCCAGACAACTCTTCCATCCCTGAGCAAGACCATGGCACCTACATCCCAAGCCAGATACTCCCTTCATACCCAAGACATGCAGGACCTCCATCCCTGAGCCAGGTAGCACCTCCATCCCTGAGCCAGGCAGCGTGCCCATCCCTGAACCAGACAGCACCACCATCCCTGAGAAAGGCAGCATGCCCATCCCTGAACCAGACAGCACCTCCATCCATGATCCAGGCAGCACATTCATCCCTGAACCAGGTGGCACCTCTATCCCTGAGCCAGACAGCACCTCCATCCTCTAGCCAGACAGCACCTCCATCGCCGAGCCAGGCAGTGCTTCCATCCCCAACCCAAATAGCACCTCCATCCCTGATCGAGGCTGCACTTCCATCCTGACCCACACATCATCTCCATCCCCAAGCCACAAAGCATCTCCATCCCCAAGCCACAAAGCACTTCCATCCCCAAGCCACAAAGCACTTCTATCCCCAAGCCACACAGCACCTCTATCCCTAAGAAAGGCAGCACTTTCCATCCCTGAACCAGGCAACACTCCCATCCCAGAGCCAGACAGCACTTCCATCCCTAAGTCGGGTAGCACCTCCATCCTCGAGCCAGGCTGCACCTGCATCATCAGGCCAGACAGCATCTCCATCCTTGAGCCAGGCTGCGCCTGCATCATCGAGCCAGGCTGCACCTCCATTTCCAAGCCAAACAGCACCTCAATCCCTGAGTCAGGTAGCACCTCCATCCCTGAGCCAGGTAGCACCTCCATCCAGGAGCCTGGCAGCACCTCAATCCCCAACCCAGGCAGCACATCCATCCCCAAGGCAGGCAACAGTTTCATCCCTGAGCCAGACAATGGCTCATCCCAAAGCCAGTCAGTACTGCCATCCCTGAGTCAGGCAGTATATCCATCCCTGAGCCAGGCTGCACCTCCATCCCTGAGCCAGGTAGCACCTCCATCCAGGAGCCTGGCAGTACCTCAATCCCCAACCCAGGCAGCGCCTCCATCCCCAAGGCAGGCAACACTTCCATCCCTGAGCCAGACAATGGCTCATCCCCAAGCCAGACAGCACTGCCATCCCTGAGCTAGGCAGCATGTCCATCCCAAGGGCAGGCAGCACCTCCATCCCTGAGTCAGATAACACTTCCATCCAGGAGCCTGGCAGCGCCTCAATCCCCAACCCAGGCAGCACCTCCATCCCCAAGGCAGGCAACAGTTCCATCCCCAAGCCTGACAAAGGCTCATCCCCAAGCCAGACAGTACTGCCATCCCCGAGCCAGGCAGCATGTCCATCCCCAAGGCAGACAACAGCTCCATCCCTGAGCCAGGTAGCACTTCCATCCCTGAGCCAGGTAGCACCTCCATCCAGGAGCCTGGCAGCACCTTCATCCCCAACCCAGGCAGCACCTCCATCTCCAAGGCAGGCAACAGTTCCATCCCCAAGCCAGACAATGGCTCATCCCCAAGCCAGTCAGTACTGCCATCCCTGAGTCAGGCAGCATATCCATCCCCAAGACAGGCAGCACCTCAATCCTGAGCCAGGCAGCTCTGGTTTCAGTAGCAGAGCTACCCCTTGGGCCGACGATGAGCAGAGAAGCAGGCTCACTCCTGGACCCAGTTGGCCTGCATGGTAGCACAACGCACCACTGCTGTGCTGTCCAACGCGGCCCTGAAAGTCCTAGAAAAGCACCAGAACCCAGAAGTTTAGAGAGTTCAGATAAGTGTTACATAGTCTGTTGGGTATAATCACTGTAGCCAATCATTGCAAAGCTTTAGAAATATTTAGAGACTGCAGTGAGAAGTTACATAGGCACCTTGTGGACTCTTAACCCACCAGATGAGGACCTTGGAGAAGAAGGTGTGGGACCCAGACAATACCACTGTGGGGGCAAGCCAAGAAAGTACCTGGCTGAGATTAGTGGAGATGGAGGTAACCGGTCAGATATTAATTGATTCCAAAGTATTCTACTCATGTGGCGCTACAGGCCATTGTCCTGCTTTGCTGCCATTTATGGGGAGACTCGTCCTCTGGGATTGCATAATGTCTCCTCTTTGTTGCTCTTCTGGAAGGAACTAAGAAAATGTCCACACATTATATGCCTGTGGTTGCACACCACTTTATAAGTTATGTTTTTTTTGTGAGGATTAGACATTGCTACTGTCTATAACAGCTGTACAGTTGATGTATTTTCTGTAATTCTCTTTATTGTGCAGTTGTGCAGAACTTTACAATCCTGCATTTTTGTCGTCAATACTCTTCGAGACCGTGCCTGAAAATAGGCATTGTATTGTATGTCTAGTGCATGAACCCAAATAAAAAAACAAAACAAAACAAAAAAAGAAACACCTACATAAATTAATATCATAGAAAGAGGGTGAGAGGACTGGTCACAGATGGGAACAAATATAGCATAAAGGAAACCCCATTGGAAGTGCCTGCCGGTCACCTACTTGTGTGTTACTGAAGGAGAGACAGCCTATAGTCTTTAGCACCGAGCCTAGCCTCTTGCTGTGCTCCTGTAAGAGTGTAGGCCAAAGGTGACAGTGGCAGCAAAAACACATGCACATAGGACAGATGGTCCTTGCTGCTGTGTGGGGGGGGGGGACAGTGATAGCTAAGCCTATGAATAAACACAGCTGCTAACTGCGGCCTTTCACTCATGGCTGAAGGGGGGGAGGTACTTAGACCAAGGTCATGGAGGGATTTCAAGGAGATCACAAGCATTCTATTCAAACGAGAGGGTGGGTTGTACAGAGGTAGTGCACCATTACTCACTCAAGTAGTCCAGTGTTCTTTTGAAGAGTGGTTTACCAGTATCCGGCAAACATTTTTAAAGTATAGGTGCAGTCCCCAATTAATTTATCCTTAGTAGCTCAGCTTAGATGTACAGTATCATCATGTTTTCACTGGGGCCTTGCGTCGTCACATTTCCACAGCTGGGGGCACTGGAACAATGGGAGGTTAAAGAACTACCGACGCCTCAGGAAGAACTTTGAAAAACATAATATTTAGACACAAAGCAGCTTTAAATTTCTCACTGACTTTGGATTTCTTCTCGCCATTATTTATTATGGAGGTCTTACGCATGAAAACAAGATTTTTGTTCCTTGAGGGTTCATCAGCTGCTATTGCTTCTTCCAACCGGATATCAACAATACTCTGGTTGTGACATCACTGTTATTCCCATGGCAACAGATTGTGATGTCCCAACATAGCATTATAATTTCACGTAGGGAATAAGTTATAGAGGCAGATAAACTCTAAAGGAAGTAGATTTTGTTTTTGCTGTAATTTCTTCAGTAATAAAACAATGAACAGAAGAAATCTATAGAAATGTATACAAGGTATATGAAATAACAGCTGAACTGTGTCTGAATATTGCGTTTTTTTAAAAATTTTCCCAAAGGTGTCAGCTGCTCTTTAAGTAACCTGCCCAAGATTATGCAGTGAGTATGCTGCTCTAGTGGAGTTTGAACCTGTGACCTCCTATTCCCGATGCTAATGCTTTAAAATCAGAAGATCACCCTGCCTCTCTGCTAATTCAACTTATATTTCATTCATTTTCTGTAGTTACTGTCACCCCCTAGTTCTTGATTAGTGGGGAGATTTGCATGAAAATATGATCTTTGTCTCCCCCCCCCAGCTTCATCTGTTCCTCCTGTCTTTCCCTCCACTGATGTCACTCACAGACAAAAGATTATGGCATGTCAATCCGCTGCTGTGGAAATTATCATAATACCCACAAATACTGTATAGGAAATATTCACTTTTTATTTTCACTATATTTGCTGGTTCCATATTAGAGTGAAAATATGGTAAATATTAGGTAGATCGCTATATATAGCAGCACTAGTGTTCCACCAGTGAAAATAAGAGGAAGTGAATGTGGGGGTGTTCTTGGAGCGCTAAA
Organism: Neoceratodus forsteri; assembly: GCA_016271365.2. NCBI lineage: Eukaryota > Metazoa > Chordata > Ceratodontiformes > Ceratodontidae > Neoceratodus > Neoceratodus forsteri. Next base: position 184,491,474 of record JADMNL010000029.1, on the reverse strand, counting down.
TATAAAGGGCGTGAATTTAAACTGCTCTACTGTATGTGACGTCATTTAGTCGTACTGGTTGGGGTCTATTGGGCAGACTGGCTGGACCTCATGGCCTTTTTCTGCTTGTATTGTTCTATGTTTCTATGCCATCAGAGGAGGGAAAGGCAGGAGATGCGTATGATGACTAGGGGACAAAGTAGAGATGCTTGGGATTGGCCGATTTCATTTGGACTCTGTAGGAATTTAAGCATTTCTGATTCTGAATCCAATTCAAATCCTGAAAGGAAAATCTTAAATTCCTATGTTAAAAATAGACTTTAGGATTCAATTCAGAAATTAAGATTTTTGGACTGCAGTTCCGAAAATTGGTTGGAATCAGCCAGATCAGATTCTGTTTGGCACATTCTGAGCAGCCCTAGGACAAAGATCCTGTTTTCATGCAAAGCTCCTCGGTAATTAAAAATAAGAGAGGATGAGGGGAGATCATTAGGTTTACTGTCAAGTGCAACAATGAGATGATAAACAGCATACTGGGATGTATAGTAAGGGGATTGGATAGTGGGAATGAGGAGGTAATACTGCCTCTGTACAGGTCCTGGTTAAGGCTGCACCAGGACTCAGTAAACCCCGACCCCTACGGGTTGTCACATGTAGCACCTGAGGTGGGTAGTGAAGCTATTAATGTCCCAGGGGCAAGCTTTTGGACTTTTATTTTAAGACTGATGCTGTTTTGTCTGTGGACAACTTTGTATCTAAGCACATTTTGCCATATTTTGCACAACAGCCTTTTTACCCAGTAAGCAATAGTAAATAAACCTGGTACTTTTGGCAGTCAATTCTGAGTGTGGTATGGAGTGCTGTTAAGATTGATGAACTGTTACAGACAAGTTCGTGTAGCCTTTATTAGTTTTGCCCTGTGCTCAGTTCCCTGCTGTTTGGCGGGGTACTTGGAGTACTGCACGCAGTTCTCACGCCTCAGAAATGGTAGGAACTGCATAGAGACCATACAAAGGAAGGCCTGGAGTGTGATCCAGGGGCTACAAGAGAGGTCATATACTGTAAGGAAAGGTTGCCATACCTTAACATGTATACACTGAAGGCCAGGAGGGAAAGGGGTATATGATACATAGAAACATAGACAGTGACGGCAGAAAAAGACCACTGGTTCACCCAGTCTGCCCATAAAACCCTAACAAACCCAGGACCTATTGTCCATTCAGGGTTCATTCTTTTTTTTTTTTATAATTTTGTCTTTTTATTGCCCCGAACTGCCTGCCGCCTGTTACCTCTGCTTGGTCACAGACCACAGGGCTTCCACCCCCACAACGGCCACAGCCCTCTGATATCCCCGGATTGCCCCCCAGGGCAGGGCTGCGCACCCCGCTTAGCACCGTGACGCTGGGATTGGTCAGAGGCCCGCCTGGGGGCTAATTAGCCTGTGGCGAAAGGCCATCTTGGCAGCTCCTTCATTTTTCCTGTTTTTTTCTGGGGGGCGGGACATGCAATGACATCCTGCATCCACCCCGCCCCCTGTAGTACTGCTATGTGCAGGTAGCTGCGGTACCCCCGGCCTCCGCCAGGGGTCCATTGAGCGCTGGATGGAGTCCCAACCCTCCCCCCGGAGAAGGAGAGTAGTCCACGGGATGCTACTTCCTTCTCCCCCCAGCTGGCCCTCCAGCGACCCGAGTCCATTCCCGAACCCGGGTCACCGGCATTGCAAGTGGAAGTCCATTCAGGGTTCTAATCCACACTGTTCACCCCCATACTCCCCGCCCTACCACTTTCACCGTGAGCAACCACTAAGACCTTCACTCTGTTTCAGATCTGTTGGAATTGTCGATAGTTTTGGCACCCACCGCATCAGCTGGCAGATTGTTCCACGACTCCACCACCCTTTCTGTGAAATAAAACTTCCTCACTTCCCTCTTAAATCCCCCCCCCCAGTTATGATTGAGACATGAGATGTTCTTGCAGGGAATCAGCTGGGTGGATTGTAAAAACGTACTCATAAGGAACAAAAGTAACGTGGCTTGAGGACATGAGTGGAGACTGCTGGTGGTGGGGAAGGTTCAGGAATAACGTGAGGAAGTTCTTCACACAAAGGGCAGTGAATAAATGGAACAGACTGCCCAGAGAGGTGGTTGAAGCCAAGACTGTGAAGAGGTTTAAACTTGGGAGGGACAGAAAAAAAATTGGAATAGTGGGATCCCCCCCCCCCCAGGCAGAAGAGGGGAAGGGATGATGACCAGCCACTAGGGCTGTCAGATCTCTAAATCCAGTTTGGCGTTAGACCAGGCATAGAGGTAGAAAAGTCAATGGGCAGCCTGGAATGACCTCTGGGTCTTTTTCTGCTGACACAACCGATGTTTTTATGGACACAAAAATGATGAAATACAAACTGAATTTGGTTGGAACATTGTATTTTAAAATATGTTCCTGGAACCTCGCCCGCCCATGATAGGTCAGTGGACAGTGATTACAGATTCCCTATACCGTCTGGAACCCCCAAAAAAAAAACGCTATTATTTGAACCATCTACTGGTGTTTGAAGAGATTTGGAGAAAACACTCTGTACAAATGAGAAATGGATCCTGAATTCGTACCACAACAGGGCTGGAAGTATAGCCTAGAGGTTAGAGGAATGAGGTGTGAATGAGCTTGATACATCCAGCAGACCAGACCTGAGTTTGATTCTCACAACCTCCACTTGCATACTGTGTGACTCTGAGCAAGTCACTTAACTGCCCAGTGCTCCCAGGTCACCCCTTGAAACAGGCAGTTGTGCCTAGTGGGCCTTACCTGGTTACCAGAGACTAAAATAAAGGTTTTATTTTCTGTTTTGGGTACAATGTAAGGTAATGTCTACGTGCTGTTTATGGATGGAAATGCTATTACTTGGCCTATCTGTCAGGAACCACAGCACGGTATTTATGGGTATACTGATCGTAAGCTGACTCCGCTACGTGGAATAGTCTATGTCATGATACTATGAAATGCTTAGCACTGTAACTTTATTTTATTTTACTGTTATTTCTGTTTATCTGTATATGTGGTTGTCAAGTTCTTAATAATTAAAATTCCAGTTATTAAAAAAAAAAAAAAGGTGAAATATGTTCCTTGGAGCTGGTCTGCTACTGCTACAGCTTGCTGCAACAGGGATCTGGGTTCGGGAGTGAACTTGCGTCGCCGCGGGTGAGAGAACTGACAGTCTGGAGGACGTCTTTCCTTTCATGGTGGGGGGGGGTTGTGCCTCCCACAATACACCTGACACCTAGCAGAGGCTGGATTTCAAGGTAGTCAGGAGGGCCAGAAGGGTGTGGGACATTGACGGTCACTCCTCGTCATTGTACAGTGATGTCCCAGGGTGGAAAACTTGGAGTAAAATCCCATGCCTGGGCACAGTGAAGACAGTGCCCCCACAGACCTGGCACCCATTTGATGCTGCTTTGGAGGGGCAAAGGCAAGCCTCTTGGATCCCTTATGGAGAAGCAGGGATAAGTCCCAGGAATGGTGGGTGACTGGGTTGGGGGGGGGTGTCTAGATAGGGGCAGACATGGAACTTTGCAGACAAATAATAAGTGAAAAAAAAATGTTTTTCCTGGACACTGGAAAATCGCTTGAAGTGGCTTCTGACACTATGCAAGTCTCCATTAGTTGCACGTTAAAATATGAATTTACTTGGCTTGTATTAATAAGGGTTGGGGTGGGGCGTCCATAGAATCTCTGTTTGGAAAACTTTGGGGAGTGGACCCAGTGGCACAGATGCCTCACACGTTGCCAACTGGGAGAAAAGGGCTCACTTTCGAGCCCCAGAGTCCCACGTAGAAGCTGGCTGGGGGCCAAGCACATTGCCCCGACAAGGTTCTCGACTCTCGGGGTGGGCCGCTTATCATATGGACACCACGTCCGGACTAATGGACCAAGGAGTGGAACTACCATCAGATGTGATGGCAGCTGCTCTTCAGCCCTCCGGGTCATGGGGCGGGTGCAACTGTAGTGACTCTGATTGCTGGGGTGTGAGAAAAGGTTGAGAATTCTTAAAATAAATGTTATTGGGAAGCATCATCTATTCCAGCCCCCCCCCCCACACTTTCTTCCGCCACCTCTTGCTTATATCAGGGTTGTTAGGTGGTGGTGGTGGTGGGGGGGGGGGGTGATGCACCTGTTCACTGCTGGCCCTGTAAGGTACAGACCACAGGTTGTCCCTGAACGGGGATCTTTGGTGTGCCACATGCTGCCACCAAACCAAGACCCTCACTGCTCATGTATTTTTAAAAATTAATTTTTTTAATGTTCAAGAAATGTGTTTATAGCACTGGAGACTGAAGCCAACTGTTTCCCCACATCATAGGCAGAGCACATGCGATCATAATGCAAGATTCCCCTACACTGTCCCTCCAGCTTGCCTCAACTTAAGTTACTGAGGGATAGCCGTTTGAAAGTTAGGGGTTGGATGGCCCAGTGGAGTGATGGGGCTGAGGCACTGCCTGCCACACCAACGACCTGGATTTGGGAATGGACTAGGGTCCCTCGGGCACTGGCTGGGGTAAATAAGGTACAGGAGGGGGGTATTTTTCAGAGGGAGAGACATGTGAGAACAAGGGGACATACAATGAAGCTGGAAGGGGTAAATTCAAGAGAGATGTGAGGAAGTACTTTTTCATTGAAAGAGTGGTGGACGCCTGGAACAGTCTTCCAGCAGAGGTGGTGGGGGTGAAAACAGTGGTGGGCTTCAAGCATGCATGGGATAGGCACAAAGGAATCTTAGGAGAAAACAAAGTGGGGGGGGGGAGGGAGTCAAAGATCAAGTAGAGTCAGTGCTGACAGTATAGTCAGGGAAAAAAATGGGGAGACTGGGTGGGCCAAGCGGTCCTTATTTGCCATTAAATTCTATGATTGAACATCCATAGACACCTCTCCTCCTTCTAGGTTGGGGATAGTGCATGCAGCTGCCACCATTCAGAGGCTAGATGGCACAGCAGCCCCCCCTCTCAGAGGTCCTGGCACCCCCCCCAGATGTGTACAGCGTCTTCACGCACGTGTGCCAACCTCAGGGATTGAGCGAAATGGGAGAAGAAACACCTTGACTGATCAGGATGAGGATGGTGACCCCCCCCATGGTGGTCAGAAGAGGACAGAGTAAGTCCCCAGATGGAGAGTAATGGGGCTGGGGGGGGGTCACCATCGGAAAGGGACCGGTCATGAGTGGCAGGAAGAGAAATGCAAGATGAAAAAAAAAAAGTTAGGGTCGTTTCAGTTCCATGCCACTCAGTCCTTGCTTTCTCATGTGAGACTGCCAACAAAGACAGTCAGTTGCGATGCTGGGTTGTGTAATGTGGATACCTGCTTGCTGGGAACTGGGCTGAGACCCACTGAAACTCATTTCACGTAGACCACCAAACAGCTGTCTGACAATAATCCCTACCAGTCACTATTGACCATGGTCCTGGACTGACCCCACTTGGTTTCTAACAGTGCTGTACGTTAAGTCTCTTCCATCCCTCAAGACCACCTTGACCACCAGTTAAAAAAAATGAACTGGCCAACTTAAGATATCACGTAGCCAAAAAATTTATTTTTTTGTTACAAATAAAATATAATTTGGCCTGTTTTTTAAGTTCCACTGCTTTGTTTTTCAGAGATGCAAACAGGACCACTTACCACAGATCTGAACTAGCCATGCAGAAGTTTGTGTGGAGTCTGTCTACCGTTCAGGAAGCCATGCATGCAGCAGGCTGCTTTGTTAGATTTTTGAAGTGCTACAATGAGCATGAGGTTTTGGAACACAAATACCTACTTCCTCTGAGCTGACCTCAGGCTGCTGTGGTAGAACCTTGTCGCCATGTTGTATGGGGGGGGGGGTGTCACGTTATTACCCGAGTTGAGCCCAGCAGCTTCATAACGTGTGTGCGTTTGTGCGAAGGAAATCAATTTTATTTTACGCATAAGGGCTCACCTAGCTCCCCTTTCTCAGGTAGCTAGAGAGAGAGAGTAGGTTTACAGAGAACAGGACAGCTTACACTATGTACTTGTCACTGAGTCCTCCAAAATCCTTAGTTCCCCATTTCATGGTGGTTTGGGGGGGGGCCTTAAACTTTCAGTTTGCAAGTGTTTTCTTTCTGTTTCCTCTTCATTTCTCGCACAAAGCTGATGGTTTCATTGAGTGCTGAGCTCAGCAGATGCATTCTGTTCTCGTTCAGAGTTTCTCGGAAGTCCATGTGACACCACCGCAACAGAACCAACTAGTCAGGCGACTTGTTGGCACTGCGTTATGATGCAGCACCACAGATCTGGGTTGAAGATAGCATCATGTCTCTTGGTTCACGAAGGGGGAGGTCCTAGTGTTCATTACATAACAGAGCCCTTGTGGGCCGCTTGTGAGACTATTACTTAGTCCACTAGCAGATTCCATTATACTGTATAGTGCAGTAGCACCCGCTAGCCCCCTTAATTTTGCACACATACAGTACATCTTTGTAGTCTTTTGTTACTGAAATGTGGGACGCTGACGCTCAAAAAGTGGGACGAATCATCTAACATAGAGATAACAAGATCTGAACAGTGAAAACCAGTGCCTTTACCTGTGCAAGTTTAATTTTGCTTTAGCAATATAGTGTTATGAATTTCTACTTCAAAGGGAAAAGCCCCCCCAACCTATTTTCTATATACTGGTGTAGTTTGTAGGCATTAACAATGATTCCCTCTCTTATAACGTTCTAATTTCATACTAATTTAAATGTAAATGAAGTTACTTCACTCTGTTTTGTCCTGGTGTGAAAACCTGGTTGACTCCGTTGCAAAGGTCATGACCCCGCTCATGCAGGGCATCATGGGAGCTGATGATGTGTATATGCGCACGCCAGCAGAAGTGCTACTATCAGTCAGTTCTGTTGTATGTCTTCTGAAGTCCCTGTATTCTTGTTTTGTGCTAGCCATCAAACTTTTCAAGGTAAGCACCCTAATGTTTTCTGTTGTTTACAGCACGTTTGAGTTGGGAAAAATGCCTTTGGAAGAATGCTGGTGCTTGTGACATTTTGTTACTCAAAGGAACTCTCTGCTTATTCACTGAGCATGAAGTCTCTTTGATGTGCAAATATGCATTATCAGCTTCCATGTTTCTTTTTATGAGTGGGGTCATGAACTTTGCAATGGAGTCAAACAGATTTGCACACCAGGGCAGAACAGAGTGAAGCAACTTCATTTTTAATTATTTATTTTTATTCCACGGCCGGGGGTTGTTCCTTTGGTTTCCTCTCCAATGTAGCCAGGTAGGTCACCACCTTCCTGGTCACGGGCAGAGCTCTTGCCTCCCCGCCACTGCCCCTGTCAGTCTCTCCAACCACCACGGAGACCAGGAGGGTGGACCCAGGAGGGATCTGTCTGGCTCAGGACTATGGCAGCGCTGGCAAGCAGCCTTCATGCTGCCAGGGAATTTTCTGAAGAGTAGTTCCCCTGCTGGAGGAGGTGTGCAATGACACCAAGGGATGGAGCGCGCATGCTTCCGTACCCGCTTCTCCCGATGTCTGCCTCCTCCAGCCTCTTGTTTCTGCAGCATCGGTGGTGTTGCCCTCCAGCTTCTACCACGGGGCAGCCATACGCCGACTGCTGATATACCCCCCTTCCCGGAGAAGAGAGCAGTCCTCCGGATGCTCGATCCTTCTCAACCCTGCAACCCCTGGCGACCGGGCTCGCTCGATAATGGGTCACTGGCGTGGTGCGATGTGTGGCGTCCAGTGCCGCAACTGTCAGCGCCACCGGGCCAGCAGCAACTTCATTTAAATTTAAGTTAGGATGAAATTAGGGGGTGTAAGAGAGGGAATCATTATTCATGTTTACAAACAACACAGACATACAGAAAAAAAACATTGAGGGGACTTTCTCTTTAAAGACTGAGTTTAGAGTACCTTCTCTGTGCGGGCAGCACCTTTCCCACATAGGAGCAATTCTGAGGGGTAAAATGGGGGATGTCCCTCATAGCGTAGGACTCTTGAGAGGTAAGGGGCAGCAAACAGTAGCTCATTTTTTGTTACAGACTTCTTGAGCTACAGGTAAAAAAAACAGTGACAACGTGTAATTTTATTTGTACTTGTAAGTACATATAAAGCACTGTTCACCGTCAATACCCAAAGCTGACATTCCACAGAGACAAGATTGGAGAAGTGCCCGGACCTCACTAGCTGCAGAAGATGAGAACTTTGCACAAGAACAAAAAACGAAAAAACATAGAAGGAAATAGTGTACATTGTACTGGCTGGTGTGCCTGTATTCTGTTACGAGATCCTGAGTTGTTTATATTCCATAACGACGTACTATGTTGTTTATGCTGCATGCTATCCAGTGCCATGGCCTAAAACTTCCTACCTGTAATATTAAATAAAGCCATTCATAAAACAGGGTATAAACACTGACCAAATTGAACAACGTCATTGGTTAAAACACAACACCTGACAGTTGATTATTTACCGAAAATCGGCACAGTTTGTAGCTAACCTGCCCTAATCTACCTAGCAATAATCTAAGTACATGAACATAAAAACTTGTTCATTCAAATAATTTTTCCCACTTTTTAAACACAAACCCCACATCAGGGCATTGATAAATGCAGCTCCTGTGTTTATACAAAGGCACGCAGCCTTAGTTGCCGAACTCACCTACTCTGCCTAGCAACAACCTTACTAAAGGAAAACCATGCCTTTTGTCATTTAACCCCAAAATAAATAAATAAAAAAAAATAATCACATTTTGTAAGCAGAATAACCCACTCCAGAGCATGGGTATCTTGAGAATAAATGCACTTCCCAGGATTACTGAAAGTCATTCGGCTGTCCACCTTGTGCCTTCCAGTTTACCTTGGGTGTGGATTAAAGGAAAACTACACCCTCGTATCTTGTGCAATTTGTTTCCATGTCATCAGACAACTCTTTCCCTGTAACTGTTAGGGATATATGTGATTGCTTTAGTTTATTTTCATTGTTCTTACTAGTCCCTGTAACGGAAGCACCAAGGGAGGTTGACAGTGAAAATGTCGACCTCCTGCACAGCAGCGGCACAATACCGATGCAGGTACTGTGCTGCCCATTCTACAAGTGTTTTCTGTAGGGGGCTTTGCCCACCATACCTCCTGGACTTTAGGATTATCAACTCCAGGTCGGAGTTGGTCCGGGGAGGGGGCAGGAAACTGGAGGAAAGCGAAACACGGAAAAAGGACCATTATAGCGATTGTCGCCATAATAATCTTTTTTTGTGTTTCGCCGTTGGGGTGTCAACCTGAAGGGGTGCACCGCCCTGTAACTATCTTGGGGGTCTCTATTTTCTGGTTGTTGAAAAATCTCATTGTGCCTGAGAGCTGCATCAGCATACAAGAACATACGAACATACGAAGAAGCCAGCAGAAGAAGGCCATTTGGTCTGTCAAGTCTGCTTGTACTGCAGGGTCCACGGCTTGAGTTAATGTCCCTGCCCTCCCTCCCCACTCTTCTTATCCTCCCTACCCATGATCCTTATCTTCCCCCTATGCCTACCCCAGCCTCTCTTAAAGCTGCCCACTGTCTTCAATGAGATCACCTCTTTCGGCAGCGCATTCCAAGTGTCCACCACCCTCTCTGTGAAGAAGTGGTTCCTGACCTCCCTCCTGAACCTCCCACTCTCCAGCTTAAGACTGTGCCCGCTTGTGTTATGGTTGCCACTTAGCTTAAAGAGACTCTCCTTATCAACCTTATTTATCCCTTTCAAGTACTTGTAGGTCCCAGTCACGTCCCATCTGTCTCTCCTGTATTCCAGGGAGTACATGTTCAGTGCCCTCCACCTCTTCTCATATGCCTTACCCTGCTGACTGACTATCATCTTTGTAGCCCTCCTCTGGACTGTCTTCAGCATGTTAATGACCTTTTTGAGATGTGGGCACCAGTACTGAACTCAATACTCTAGATGCAGCCTTACCAGTGACCTGTACAAGGGCAATATAACCTCCTCTCTCCTACTACTGATCCCCCTAGATATGCATCCCAGCATCTTGTTTGCCTTTGCTGCTGCTTTCTTGCACTGCATGGGGTGCTTCATGTCACTAGTGATCATCACTCCCAGGTTCTTCTCCTCCTCTGATAAAGATACTCGGACTCCACCCAGGTAGCACTCTGTCCTGGGATTTTTGGCTCCAATATGCATAACTTTGCATTTCTTCGCATTAAAGCCAAGCTGCCAGATCCTGGACCACCTCCTTAGCTTTTCCAGATCTTCCTGTAGGTCCTGTATCCCTTCAGCTGTGTCCACTCTCTCATAGAGCTTGGTGTCATCTGCGAATAGGCACATTTTGCCCTTAATGCCATCCCCAATGTCACTGATGAAGACATTGAACAACAGCAGCCCCAGCACTGAGCCCTGTGGGACCCCACTGGTTACCTTGCTGGTGCCAGATAACTCTCCCCCCACAACCATCCTCTGGGTCCTATCCCTCAGCCAGTTTTCCACTCATCTGGCCATCTTTTCCCCAACCCCAAGATCCACCAACTTTCTGATCAACCTTTAGTGGGGCACAGAGTCAAAGGCCTTGCTGAAATCAAGATAGAGGATGTCTACCATTGGTCCTTGTCTACTGTCTTAGTACATGATGTGCCAGCACCCTTTTCATTCCACAGTATACCTGTCTGCTTAATTAGATCTCAATAAAACAAGCTGCAGCAAGGCATGAAATGAAACATTTACCTTCAGTTAACTTTGCAAACTATCTGAGCTGTAATACAGAGGGTTTCTCTGTAAATTGCATTCCATTGGTATGTCTCCAGGATATATGTATTTATATAATAGGGGTGACATAAAATCACCCCCTTGAGATACTATACTCTGCTGACATCACCAGAGTGTGATAACTGGAGTTATCTCCGGTGATGACATCATCACAGTGTGATAACGGGAGTTATCTCCAGTTATGCCTGGATACACGTTGTGCGCTTGTGTAATGTGGAAAATATTGTCATGCCTGTACAATGACCTCTGAATAGTCACTCGTGGCTTCGCCACTCGTGGAATATCCAGAGGTCATTCTAAAGGAGTAAAATATTTTCCACGTTACACTCGTGGCCCACCATGTGTCCCCTTATTTCGGCATAGAGATACCTAGAATAAATGGGTGGTGTGACTCATGTTCACATATGCTAATGCAGCTCTCATGGACAATGAGATTCTAGCAACTATAAAATGGAGACCCCCGCAGGATAGTTACAGGGACTAGCATGAACAGTGAAAACAAACTAAAGAAAACACGTATATCCCCATCTGTTACTGGAAAAGAGCTGTCTGTTGACAAAGAAACAAAGTTTGCAAGATATGAGGGCATTGTTTTCCTTTAATTCTCTAGAAACACATGCCCTGTTGTGGGTTATTGCTCACATCTTCTGTTTTGTCTTTCGGCACAGGATTGCCAAATCCACGCTCCTTTTGCATTTGCAGTTTTCAGCCCACATAGTCAGACAAGATGTGTGGTGCATCCCTGGATGTGCCACGTATCTCCAGACTTACGTGGGCCATCAGGGGCGTGGCCATATTCAAAGGCCACCGTTGCGCCCCGCGCCCCTGACTGTGCCGCCACTCACAATATTGTGATGCACCTGTGCAAATGAGAGGTCCTTCATGCATGTGCCGCGAATCCCAGTATTGACCCCCCTGAAGCATAAAAATGTCTGGCTGTGCTGGTGCATAGTTACGCTTTTGAAACCCTACTAACTATGCGTGGGGTGGGTGAGTGCCCCCCCCCCCCACACAGTCTGGGGCTGGGTACACAGTCCCATCCCCCCACAAGCCCTGATAACTGTACAGAAACAGAAAGCCCGATCCCTGGTTCCATAGTGTAGTGGCCCCCCTCCACAGCCCCAATCGATGTATTGAGAATGGATCTCCTCCCGTCCCGATAGACAGACAGACAGGTAGATAGATTTATTTGAAAATAATTAACTCGGAGAAGTACACTGCGCCAAGGCTTATTTCCAGGTGTGACCAAGGGGAGGGGGAAAAGCGGAAACATAGAAGTTGATGGCAGATAAGGAGGACTGCTAGGCCCATCTAGTCTGCCCTTTTACCCTACCCTTCCTTAATTAGTGGACGCGGAAGAATGTCAGCGAAATACATAACACCAAGGCAATCGAACAGCATATGAAAAACAGTACAGCTACAGTCTGTCGATAGATACAGAGATGTACATGAGAGCGTAGATAGAACTGGCACAGCCTGTTCTTGCCGAACTGAAAAGTTCCCCTTCTCTGTGACAAGGACTGATGTCATGGCAGGATCACCGGGGTTAGCTCTTTTTCCAAGTTTCTGCAGTGCACACGCTGATGGCGCCCACGGCAAACACACTGGAAAATGCAGTCAATGAAATTGGCAGTTTCAAAAGCTATCTGTCCACTGGGCTAACACAAAGGCCTGGCTGAGAGAAGATAAATTCCCCCAAGCCATTCACAGCCCGGTCAATTATTCATACTGCAATTATTCTGAGTAAGATTTCCAAGCAGCAGGCAGCAGGTCATGCTGTCTTGCAGCAGGCATTCTTGTTATGCTGAGGTAAGCATCTGTCACTCAGAGGGCACTGGGACACAGCAACACTCAGTGCTTAAAGGGGCAGCATCAGACCACCTATTTTAGCAGCAAGGCTGGGGCTGATGTCCACTGTGATGCCATTATGAGAGGGTCTTTACTGTTTAATATGCAGTTCATTTCCACTATGATTTCATCAGTGGAGGGGCTCTGCTGTGTGATATGTAGGCTGATGCTGCTGGGGTGTCATTGTGACAGGGATCTGGCTGTGTGATATGCAGTCTACCATCAACACTGTGATATTGTTGTCTGAAGGACCTGGTAGTAGGGAATGCACTCTGCTGTACGCACTGTGACGTCGTCAGGTCAGGGATGTGTCTGTGTGATATGGTTTTTTGATGGGAGGGGCTTAGATACATAGATACATAGACAGTGTCGGCAGATAAGGGCCTATGGCCCACCCAGTCTGCCCATTTGAGCTTGTAAGTTCAGTTTGTTTTCCTTGAAGTCTGTTGCCCCTTACCCCTGACCTCCAGAATTCCTTTATGTCTATCCCATGCATTCTTAAATCCCGTGATTGTTTCAGCCCCCACCACTTCCTCTGGCAGGGTGTTCCACTTGTCCACCACCCATTCTGTGAAGAAATTCTTTCTCATGTTTCCTCTGAATCGTCCTCCCTCCAACTTCATCCCATGCCCTCTAGTCCTGGAACATCTTTTTCGCTTAAAATAGTGTTTTCCTGCACCCTGTTCCTCCCTGTAAGATATTTATGTCTATATCATATCCCTCTCTCCTCCTCTCCTCCAGGGAGTACATGTTCAGTTCCTTCAACCTGTCTTCATAGGACTTGTGATGCAATCCATGCACCATCTTTGTTGCCCTCCTCTGAACCTTCTCTACCCTGTCTATGTCCTTACGTAGGTATGGTCTCCAGAACTGTACACTGTACTCCAGGTGAGGCCTCACTAGTGTCTTGTATAGCGGAATTATGACCTCCCTTTTCCTGCTGGTGATGCCTCTGCCTATACATCCCAGCATCCTATTTGCTTTACCTGCTGCCTTGTCACACTGTTTCCCTACCTTGAGGTCATCAGAGATGATAACTCCAAGATCCCTTTCCTGCTTGGTGCATGCTATATCCTCACCCCCCAAATGATATATTGTGCCAGGGTTTTTGTGCCCCATATGCATTATCTTGCACTTCTTTGCATTGAATTTCAACTGCCAAACCCCTGACCATTCTTCAAGTTTCTGCAGGTCGCTTCTCATTCTGTCTACACCCTCTGGTGTGTCTACTCTGTTACAGAGCTTTGTGTCATCAGCGAACAGTGAAATTCTGCCTTCTATGTCCTCGCAATGTCACTGATGAAGATGTTGAATAGGACCGTCCCAGCACTGATCCCTGTGGTACCCCACTGGTCACTCTTCCCTCTGTGGAGTGACAGCCATTTACCACCACCCTCTGTGTCCTGCCACCCAGCCAGTTACCTACCCACCACACTACTGTCCTGCCCACACCCATATTCCCCAGTTTGTGTAATAGTCTTCTATGTGGCACGGTGTCAAAGGCCTTGCTGAAGTCCAGATAGGCCATGTCCACTGCCCTCCCCTGATCCACCTCCCTAGTCACCCAGTCAAAAAATTCAACGAGGTTGGTCTGACATGACCTCCCCCTGGTGAAACCATGCTGCCTTGGGTCCTGTAGTCCATTGACAACCAGATGTTCTACCAATCTCTCCTTCAGTAGTGCTTCCATGATCTTCCCCACTACCGAGGTGAGGCTGACTGGTCTGTAGTTCCCTGCTTCCTCTTTGTTCCCACTTTTGTATAAGGGGACTACATCTGCTGTCCTCCAGTCTTTGGGTACCTCCCCTGTTTCCAGTGATCGGCTAAACAGGATAGCCAGAGGTTCAGCCACCACCTCTCTTAGTTCTTTAAGGACCCTGGGGTACACCCCATCTGGCCCCATTGCTTTATCAACTCTTATTACTTCCAGTTCCTTCAGGACCCTTTCTCGTGTAAAGGGACTTGTGTCCATTTCTGCACCACTCTCACCCTTGTACTCCCTTCAGACCCATTACCTCCCTTCTTCAGTAAAGACTGGCAGAAATACCTGTTCAATATGTCAGCTTTACTGTTGTCATCCTCCACGTGGCCCCCATCCTCCCCTTCAGTCTCACTATCCCTCCCTTTGTCTTTCTTTTTCACTTATGTACCTGTAAAAGGTTTTGTCCCTCTACCCACTGATTTTGCAATGCTCTTCTGTCTGAGCTTTGGCTTCCTTACTGACCTCCTTGCCTCCTTTGCTTCTCCTGGTACTTCTCCCTATCCCCTTCTGCCTGTGTCTTTTGTATTGCCTGAATGCAATCTTTTGGCTTTCACTTTCTTTGCTACCTCTTTGGAAAACCATAATGGTCTCCTCTTCCTTTTCCTCTTGCTAACCTGCTTAATGCATAATTCTGTTGTTCTTGTAATCCCCATTTTAAATACTGCCCATGTTCCTCAACCCCTGATTCCTGTCCCATTCCCCTTAATGCCTCTTTCAAGTATCTCCCCATTTTCCCAAAGTCTGCCCCCTAAAATCCAGGATCGTGTTTTGTGTGGTTTGGTTCTGCTCTTTCTGTGATTTCAAACCACAGTGACTGGTGGTCACTGTTCCCCAGGTGCTCCCCACTGTTACCCCATCACACTGTCCCTGTTTGTGAGCACAAGGTCCAGTATTGCCTTCTGCCAAGTTGGTTCCATGACCAGTTGCTTGAGGAATGCACCCTGAAGGAGTCCAGGATAAATCTGCTCCTAGTTGATGCTGCTGCTGGGATGCTCCAGTCCACGTCTGGAATATTGAATCTCCAACCAGTACTACCTCACCTCTTGTCTGCCATCCTTTGGATGGCTAGCATCAACTCCTATCTGTTTCTTCCTCCTGTGCTGGTGGTCTATAGACCACACCTGTGCGGATGGCTGTCCCATTTTCCTTTCCAGCTTAACCCACAGTACCTCTCCCCATTTTGTTCCTCCTGGATCTCTGTGGCCCTTATGTCATTTTTCACATACAGTGCCACTCCTCCTCCCTTCCTGCCTGCTCTGTCTCTTCTGAATATGTTGTAGCCAGGTATGGCCATCTCCCAGTCGTGGTTATCATTACACCAGGTTTCAGTGATGGCCACAATGTCCAGGTCTGACTGCACCATGACAGCCTCCAGATCTTCCATCTTGTTGCTAAGGCTCCTGGCATTTTCACACATGGCTTTCCATGATTTGCCCTCCCTAGACTGTTTCACAATTCTACTCCAGCCCCTTCCTTGGTTGTCATTTATCCCTGGTTCTCCTTGCTGTCTGCCCTTCTGCTGAATTTTGCCCCTTTTCTGCTTATCCACCTCTTGGGCACTAATCTCCATCTTTTGCACAATGCTTTGCAGAGATAGCCACTCCTCTGGTTCATTGGTTCCACTGCTAGCTGTGCGGGGGTGAGCAAGTAGGTACCCTCCTTGCTGGCCTGCCACCCCCCTTTGCTAGTTTAAATGCTTGTCAATGTAGCATTTAAACTTATCATTGAGTGCTTGGATTCCCCTCCAGGATGGATGCAGGCCGTCAGGCTTGAACAAACCTCCATCCCTCCAGGTGGGTCCCCAGTCACCAATGAATCCAAACCTTCCTCACAGCACCAGTTCTTCAACCATGAGTTAAAGTTCCTGGTGCATGCACTCCTATGCTCTCCCTTGCCTCTCACAGGTAGTACTTCTGAGAAAGTGACAGAAGTAGCTACTTGCTTGAGACCCCTCTCCAGTTTCCTAAACTGTGGGATTTACATTCGGTACCCACCGTGATGTCATTGTGTCAGGCACCTGACTGTGTGATGTGCAGTCAGTGTCCAGAGTGATGTCCTCGTGTCAGGCACCTGGCTGCGTGATCTGCAGTCTGCACCCACTGGGTTGTCATCGTGTCAGGCACCTGGCTGCGTGATGTACTGACTGCACCCACTGTGACGTCATCGTGTCAGGTACCAGGTTGTGTGATGTGCAGTCTACGCCCACCCTGATGTCATCTTGTCAGGCACCTAGTTGTGTGAAGTGCGGTCTGCACCCACTGTGATGACACTGTGTTGGTTCCATGTCATAACGGCGAATGAATAAAGGTGACTGTCATTACAGCGACTCAAATATGGCGACTACAATGACGGTGACGATGAATATCAGTGAACGTAATTTAGGGCGATTTCGGTAGGCATTGCCACTGCACCACTGCCATGATTAGGGGCACTCTAGACCTGGAAATGAAGATTATGGACAAGGCCAAGTGGATATTCATAACAATCAAGCTCTGCAAACTCGGACACCACCACACTCAGCCACTCATTCGGGTCTCTGTGCCTCCATCTCCTAGGTGCGGATCCAGCATCGGATACCAGCTGCTCTAGCCAGACTTTGGTCATTTGCTGCTCCTCCCTTGGACACTCCAGAGGCTTACCTGTGTCTATCACCACACCTTTATGGGCTCTGTAGCACAGTTTGCTTGTTTTGATGCATGGGGCTGTGCCCCTGAACCCCCACTATTTCTAGATATCCTACTCCGAGTCATACATTGACAACCACAATAGCCAATCTTGTGGATTTGTTGTTTAGTCCAGTTTGCAGTTACTTCACAGTCACTGTTTGTGTGTTTGCCGTTACTGAATCACCGTTATTGGGTCGCCGTTTTTACTTTGCCGTTGTTACTTGCTGCCAATCATGTCAGGCACATAGCTATGTGCTGTGCAGTCTACACCCACTGTGATGTCATTGTGTCAGGCACCTGGCTGTGTGACGTGCAGTCTGCACCCACTGTGATGTCATCGTGTCAGTCACCTGAATGTGTGATGTGCAGTCTGCTGCCACTGTGATGCCATTGTGTCAGTCACCTGAATGTGTGATGTGCAGTCTGCTGCCACTGTGATGTCATCGTGTTAGTCACCTGAATGTGTGATGTGCAGTCTGCTGCCACTGTGATGTCATCATGTCAGTTACCTGAGTGTGTGCTGTGCAGTCTGCACCCACTGTGATGTCATTGTGTCAGGCACCTGGCTGTGTGACATGCAGTCTGCACCCACTGTGATGTCATTGTGTCAGTCACCTGAATGTGTGATGTGCAGTCTGCTGCCACTGTGATGCCATCGTGTCAGTCACCTGAATGTGTGACGTGCAGTCTGCTGCCACTGTGATGCCATCATGTCAGTCACCTGAATGTGTGACGTGCAGTCTGCTGCCACTGTGATGCCACCATGTCAGTCACCTGAATGTGTGACGTGCAGTCTGCTGCCACTGTGATGCCATCATGTCAGTCACCTGAATGTGTGACGTGCAGTCTGCTGCCACTGTGATGCCATCATGTCAATCACCTGAATGTGTAATGTGCAGTCTGCTGCCACTGTGATGTCATCATGTCAGTCACCTGAATGTGTGATGTGCAGTCTACTAGCACCGTGGTGTCATGATAGGAGAGGCAGGTTGTTCCCACTGTGATGTCATTACCTGAAGGAGCTGGCTGGGTGAAATGCAATCTGCACTTACTCTGATGTCATTGTGGGGGACCTATGCTATGTAATGCTGTCAAAGCTCTCTCTCCCACTGTGATGCTGGGGCCCAGCTCTGCAAAGCTGTCACAGCTCTCTTACTGTGATGTCATCATGGGAGGGTCTCAGCTGTAACTCACTCAGAGCTTTCTCCCACTGTGATGTCATCCTGGGAGGAGGCTCAGTTGTGCAACCATGGCACCGTTCTCTCCCACTATTATGTCATCATGGCAGGTGCTCGGCTGTTTTATTCTGTTACATCTGTTTCACACTGTGATGTTATCATGGGAGTTGCTCAACTGTGTAATCCTGCCACAACTGTCTCCCGGTATGATGTCATCATTGGAGGTGCTGAGTAATGTAACCCTGTCAGTGGTCTCTTCACTACTTTTTTTTGCTGAATGCTTTCCAAACACCCAGAAAATGCATTCACGGTGCACAACCCCATGCCCTTATAGAGTGCTTTTTAATGCAGTTAAAAAAACAAAAAAGAACACATTGCCAGCCCAGTGGCACGGAGGGCTGAGGTGCTGAATAACTTGCCTCCTGCCATGCTAGCGAGTCGTGCCCAGGAACGAGCATGGGTTGCCAGGGGTCAGCGGGGCGGGAGAGGAACAAGCATCCTAGCAACTGCTCTCCTGTCCCAGGAGGGGGTGGCCAGCCGTTTCAGCCTCTGCAACTGCCACCAGGTGGAGAGCCAATGGTAGTGCAGATCAACGAGCGGCACGAAGGGTGGGGGACGCAGTTCAGCAGGATGTGCATGCCTTGACGTGTTGCCGTGGCAGCGGTAAGTGGGAGGACATGGAAATTTGGGGAATGGGGGCTTCATGAAGCACTGCCTGCTCCCCAATGGTCCGCACCGCCCACTGCTCCATTGCTGGTGGAGATCTAGATTGTTGACCAGGGGAAGGGGAGGAGGATGACCCTCTCTTCCCCCTTCTAGTCCCACTACCGTTGGGGGAAGGGATCTGTGAGGGACATAGCCATTGGTAAAACTGAGAGAGGTGCGTCTCGGTCATGGGTGGGGTTGGGACTGACAGCCTGCCCACCTGCCCTGGAGGAAAACAGCTCTATAAACAAACCAAAAAAAACCACAAGAAAGTAACACTTGAACCATGCAAACTGTAAAATGAATACTTGGCCATGTGATTGCTTTTAACCTATCTCAATGCTTGCATGATCTAAACCATTTTATAACACTGTGTAAAGAGAGTGCACAGCGAATATGGCCTAACCTTCCTCCTTTATTGAAAAATGCAGTCCTGCTATAGCAACCAGTCACCAAGGGGCAGAGCTGAATTTAAAGAAATTAGTTGCTTTGCATAGCTTCCGAATTGTGTGCTGCCAGCACTGACCTACTGCTGCTTCCCATCCCCACAGACACCATGACACAGTGCTACCTATCCCCACAGACACATGACACACAGTGCTACCCATCCCCACAGACACATGACACACAGTGCTATAGCCTTGGAAGAGTTGTGTGCCACCAGCACAGTCTAAGTGCTACCCCCCCACCTGCAGACATATGACAACAAATTATATATCACTAAGGTGATGTTAGCCAATCGGCACACAGCAACTGTATCTGTTATCCTGTGTACAGCATGCTCTCATGCAGGAATGTCTGGAGGGAGCACTCCACTTCAGCGCCAAAGGTGGGCGGCATGAGTAAATTGAAAATAAGCTCAGAGCCTTTTATAAATCACTTGAGCTAAACTCAAGTGATTTATAATAGGCTAGTAGGGTCTCCAAAAGGTGTCTGCTATGGTACAAGAGACACCTCTCGTGAAGTTTAGGCAGACAGAACCGCTCAGCTTGGATTTACGGTCCTCCTGCCCAACCCTCAAGAGCGGTGTCTGTTATACAATAAGAGACACCTCTTGGCCGTATTAACTTATAGTACTGTACTTGGGACGAATCTTGCACCTGCAGCACAGCTGTACTGCCCCTTCCCCTGCAAACACGTGACACAAAGTTCGACAGCTTTGGAGGAGTCGTGTGCCACCAGCGCTGATTTAATGCTGCCCCCTTGCCTGCAGACATATGACACAAAGTAATGATAATCTCAGAGAAGTCATGTGCCATCAGAACAGACCTGCTGACGCCCCCTGACCTGCAGACATAACAACACGCAGTAACTATAGCCTTGGAAGAGTAGTGCACCACCAGTACTGACCCCCCCTTGCCTACAGACATAATAACACATAGTACTATAGCCTTGGTGGGATCACGTGCTGCCAGCAAAGACTTGCTTCTGCCCCCTCCACCGTCAGACACAGGACACAAAGTACTGCTGCCTTGAAGGAATGCAACCTGCACAGACTTGCTGCTGCCTCCCTCCCCCTGCAGACGTATGGCACGGTGTTCTACAGCCTCTGAGGAGTCGCACATCTCCTGCACAGACTTGCTGCTGCTACTTTTGCCTGAATCCGTGTGGCACCGAGCACCCCAGTCTCAGAGGAGTCGCACACCACCCACACAGTCTTTTTGCTACCACTCTCACCTGTATTCCTGGGGCACAGAGCACCATAACCTTGGAGGAGCCACAAGCTGCCGGCACAAGCTTGCTGTTGCTACTCTCGCCTGCGTCCCTGCAGGACAATGCTCCACTGTCAATCATTCTGAGCCGTAATTCGGACTCTCTGCATCAGGTTAAGCAGCCTTCCAGCTGAACTCGATTGATTGATGAGTCAAGACTGAACAAATTACCATGTCATATTAAACAGCTCTGCTTAATGTTTAATGAAATCTGAATGTGCCAGTGTCCTGGCATCTGCATCCCAGCCTGACTGGCTTTATTCACATGCCAGTGTAGTTTTTGTCCATGTTATTGATTTAATGATTATTTATGCTGAAGTAATTGTTTTTTCCTGACAAGAGATACCTGCTCACATTCTGTACTGCCTTTCCCTGGGACCCCCGTGAAAATGAGGTATTGCATCTCATGGGTGTATCCCAGTGGGTGACATTTTAAATAAATAAATAAATTAAAAAATGCACACATAAATAACTATATTCCACACGAATGGTGAGTAAAGCGGGAGAATAAATCACGCTACATAGAGATAAAATATTTATTTTCTCTTAGGACAAATGTTATTTCACTTAGAACATGTTAAGCAATAACGTATGACAGGGTGTGTGTGTTATTGTGGGATACCACTATGCCTTGGGAAGTGAGGCACCCGAGAAGTGATGTTCCCCCACCGTTACCCACATCCTGAAGTGCCTTATTGTAACTATAGAATGTTTTCTCAGATATGTATTTTAAAAACTGGGTAATGAGGTTCAGAAAGTTCAGCTTTTCTGCCCTGTGCTGGTGGGCTGGAATATCGCAGCATCATGGTATAGTGGAAATACGTTTTTTTGCTACATTTGGTGGCTGTATCATTTCTCTGCATGGTGTGTGTGTGTGTGTGTGTGTGTGTGTGGTGTGACTACATTGTAGGTGTAGAGTGCGTGTTGTGTGTGGTGTGAATGTGCTGTCTGTTTTGAGTGTGTTTAGGCAATCCAGTCCTAATGTTGCCCCTTTAAAGAGCCCATCACACCATTAGAAAAACTTTAACAAAAGTGAGATGTAGGCATAGTTCAGTTTATATTTCCTATATTTTCTATTATTTCTTCCTTTTTTCTTTATTACTGAGGGCAGTTGTATGAAAGAGGATTGCTGTCCCTTAGACCTGATCTGCTCGTCTTGTTTGCCTACACCTGACATCATAATCCCCTCTTTATGGCATCATAATAATCTCCACAGCAACAGACTGTGATGTCATGAACAGAACAGTGATGTCAGTTGTAGGCAACCAGCCAGAACTAAGAGGGCAGCGATCCTGTTTTTATGAAAAAGGCCTTAGTAATAAAGAAGAAAGGGTAAGAATCACAGAAAAAAATATTAAATATAAGCTGAACTGTGTCGATATATTTTTTAAAGTTGTCACAATGGCATCAGGGGCTCTTCAAGGAAGGTTTAGTGTATTATTTTTGCATGTCGTTGCCATAGCCACTAAATTGCAGCTTTACATCTAGGGTTAATGTCTGCCAAGAGAAAGATGCTGCAAAGCTACATTTCCATAGCCCAAAATAAACAAAGCAGCTGTCACAACATGTGAGCATGCAAATTATTTGGGGGAAAGGAAGTTATTTTTCACAGAACAGGGTGGGAGCCAAATAGAATAGTTTACCCAAGCTGGTGGTTGAAGCCAAGTCAGTGATGTGGGTTAATAGAAACAGACAATGGCGGCAGGTCCATCCAGTCTGCCCATAAAACCCTAACAAACCCGGGACCTGCTGTCCATACAGGGTTCTAACCCACACTGTCCACCCCATGCTTCCTGCTTTACCGCTACCACTCTGAGCAACCACTAAGCCCTTGACTCCGTCCCAACTGTGTTTGAAACCATTGATGGTTTTGGCACCCACCTCATCAGCTGGCAGATTGTTCTGTCACTCCACCACCCTTTCTGTAAAATAAAACATTCTCATATCCCTCTTGAACCTCACCCCCCCATTGGTTTCCACATGTGTCCCCTGTGTTCTTGGTCATTGTCAGACAAAAGACTGTAGTAAGGGCTATGGGAAGGGTGGGCAGCCTAGAGAGAGGATAGCGAGACGCCATTAAGACAATTAGCTTAGTAAATCTAGTCTGGTGTTAGGATGGACATAAAGTCGGGTAGGTAACGGGCAGACTGGACAGACAACTGGGTCTTTATCTGCCAATAAATTCTATGTATCTGTTAATTTCCTTACTGCACGGCAGCCCACACTCCAGTTGCAGCTTAGCCTTTTCTGAGAGTCACTTTCTCCGCAGCTAGTATCATTCTAAAAAATGGCTACACCAAGGCTTATGACAAGCAACAGGAGATGGGAGGCATGTACCTCTCTTCCTCAAAACACTGATCCGCTGGACATGGGTGAGCCCATTCTGGTTCTGCCTAGAGCTGATTCTTATCAAACTTGCAAAATGTTCAAATAGGAATGTGAATACTAATTATATGCTAATCCCATGCAAATACATAATTTGCATTTGTAACTACTGCAACTGTTGTTTAAAGGGGGAATTATGTCTGGTTCTAAATGTAAACCAGTCCAGGCTATAATTTTTTTTTGTTTTTTTTTAAAGAACTGGTTCTACTCCTCCCTGTGAGCAGCACAAAACAAAAACATGAATTAAGCCACAAAGACGCCGTTTTGAGGAGCTGCAGCAGGAACGCCATTTACCGTGCTGGTGACCTGGGTTGGCATCCTGACCGGAGACCTGCGGATATGGAATAAACAGCAGCCATCGCATCACTGAAGGGTGTACAGAAAAGGGAATGCAGCCGCAAAAAAAAAAAAAAGAAGAGAAAGATATACAGAAACAGCTTAAAGGTGTCTATAACAACACAGACACACACGCACACGCACACAGTTGCACACATGAGTGATGATCCCTCCAGTGTTGCATGCACATGCAGTACATATCTAGACCACATATATCCATTATACAGAGAATAATGCATGGGTCAGGGTGTGTAACGAGATTTTACACACACACCAGAGTTGTGGGATGCTACCGCCCGAGGGGTTTGTGAAAAGCATCCCACAACGAGGGTGTGTGTGAAATCGAGTTTGACACACATCCTGAACCATGTTTTATTTTATAGAATTGCTGGGTTTCCCTTTTTTGCCTCAGCAATTCTATAAAATAAAAAGCTTCTGGTGCATCTGCGGTGTGGCTTCGTTTTTGTCAGGTGCCGATTTGAATTGGCATATTTTAAAACATTGTTTTTTTGTTCTGGTTTGTGAGGTTTTCACTGTGTAGGGGGAAAAAAATAACTTACTGCAGAGTTCTTCTGGCAGTGGCGGTGCTGTTTCGGGAGAGATGGAAGCGGTCAGCGGTCTTGAGTGGTGGCGCTGCTGCGTGAGCATGTGCACAGCAAGGGAAACTGTGCGTGTGTTTGCTGTTATAAACACTCCTTTATAACAGCAAATTACACCACGGTTTCCATATGGGAAAAAGGAGAAGCCCGTTATTATTGTACATTATATGATGTTTTACCCGTCTTCAGCATGCAGGCTAGCCAGTGATACTGTGGGCAGGGAAAAATAGACAGACTGGGTGGGCCAAGAAGTCCTTATCTGTCAACAAATTCTATGTTTCTGTGTTTCTGCACTGTCACTGCTTCCCTGCTGCACTAGACAACGCTGCCTCCTATGCTGCAGTGGTCTTCTGCACTGACATTGATGGTCTTTTGCTGATGTGCGCTGGCTCACGTGCCGGGGTTGGCTTGGTGAACACCCTGAGGATGATAATGATAATGATGCAGACCCTGCTTGATCTTCAGCTGTCCCCCCCCTTCCTTTCCACTAAGAAACTCTTATGCTTATTCCATGCATTCCTGAATCCCACCACTGTTTTCGCCCCCACCACCTTGGCTGGCAGGCTGTTCCAGAAATCCACCACTCTTTCTGTGAAGACGTACTTCCTCATATCATTTCTGAATCTACCCCCCCCAAGCTTCATATCATGCCCCCTTGTTCTTGTGCACCTTTTTCTGAAAAATACTCCCCTTCTGTACCTTCCTATCCTACCTCTATCTCCTCTCTTCCAGGGTGTACATACTGAGTTCCTTTAGTCTCTCCTCATTGGGCTTTTGATGCAGATCCTGCACTGCTTTATTTGCCCTCCTCTGGACCCCTCCACTCTGTCTATGTCCTTCCAGAGATGTGGCCTCCAGAACTGGACACAGTATTCTAAGTGGGGTCTTACCCGTGACTTACACAGGCACGGCACCACTTCTCTCTTTCTGCTGGTGATACCCCTCCCTATACACCCCAGCATCCCACTAGCCCTCCCAACTACCTTGTCACACTGCCTGGCCACCTTTAGGTCAGCAAACATGATTACACCCAGATCTCTCCGCTGCACACTGGTTGTCGATAACAGTCTCCCCATGTTTGTACTCTGCCCCTGGGTTCCTGTGCCCCACGTGCATTATTTTGCAATTTTTCACACTGAAGCCTAGCTGTCATACAATTGACAGCTCCTTGAGTTTTCTCAGGTCTCTACTCATCCTTTCCAATCCCCTGTCCCCCCGTGTTGCAGATTTTGGTGTCATCCGCAAAGAGGCAGACCTTCCTCTCCAGCTCCTCTGCAATGTTTCCTATAAAGACATTAAAAAGGACCAGTCCCAGTACTGATCCCTGAGACCCCTGCTGGTCACCCGCCTCTCCTTGGAGTGAACTCCATTTATCACCACCCGCTGTTGCCTATCCCCTACCCAATTTCTTACCCAGTTTGCCACCTTCAGACCCACTCCTAAGCTACGCAGCTTGCTTAATAGTTTCCTGTGTGAAACGGTGCTGAATGCTTTGCTAAAATATATAGATAGGCCACATCCACCGTTCTGCCTCGATTTAATTCATTGGTCACACAATCAAAGAAATCAGTCAGATCCGTTTGTCGTGACCTCCCTCCTATGAATCCATGCTGCAGTAGCGGCTCTAGCCACAAAGGGTTACCAGGGCACAGCTGGGGCACAACAGATGGCAGCCAGGGCACTGATATATAGTTACTATGGGGGAAGCTCTGCCACATATGGGGCACCAACTGGGGCACAGCATTTTTTACCGGGGCACATGCCCTGGCGGGCCCTGGTGTAGAGCTGCCACTGCTATGCTGTCTTGGATCTTGTAACCCATTAGATTCCAGATATTCCAGTATTCAGTATTCAGATATATTCAAGCAGTCAGACTGTGCATGGAGACAGAGAACACAGCATTATATTAGAAGAAGAAAGGCAGTTTGGTTTTATGTAGTACCTTTCGTGCAAACTGTTATCCTAAAGCATTTTACAATCCAGGAGAGGCAGGGGAAGTGTGCAACTGATTCCAGCACACAGCGATCGGAGAGGGGAGGGGTTAAGCATGGGAAGGTTAAATAACTTGTTCAGGGTCACACAGTAAGTGAATGGAGGCAGTTGTGTGATTCAGACTTGAGTCTCCAAGGTTCACAGCTCTGCTCGCTAACCACTATGCTGAAGTGCCTCCCTGAAGAAGAACAGACAAACAGTAAAGGAATAATGCCCTCCAGGGTGGGTGTTATGCTGGGATAACATCCTGCCTCAGGTGGTTGGGCCTGAGGCCAGTGGCCGAGGTGTCCAACACTCGAGAAGGGATGTTATCCCAGCTTATAAAATGGGTAAAAGAAATCCTTCACCCTGATCGGTCAAAGGGCGTGTCCTTACCTGTCAACAAACTGAAAGGTGGCACTACTTTCATAATACCTTAACCTCCATAGGTGAAATGGCAGCAATATCATTGAGCAACTGATATCTTCCATCAGTCCCTCTGCAACCAGAACTGATCTTCCATCACAAACATGGCTGCTACCTTTACACTGTAAAAACCTTCAACTGGGCCCTAAAAATAAAACTACCGTAAATAAAAAAAATAAAACAAATTAAGTAAACTTTGTTTCACTGATCATCACACTCTCCTTACACACATAAACAAATGAGAAACATTAAGTATTGTTTATAGTTTTCATTACAAGTGTTTCTTTACTAAGCGAAAAATCCCCCTTCTGTCTTTACCTGCTCATCAGGGAAATCTCTTCTGCTTGCCTTGACAGTGAGATAATTGAGTCACTGGCTCTAAAACAGGCCTTTGTTGTCTGTGTGTACAGTATGTTGGGAGAGTAACATTCTACCAGCGGAACTGAGCAGAATTTTGAATTCCTGTATTCCATGGTAATCATTCCATGATAAACATTCTGGCCTGGACAGTCAAACTGCGCCAGGCTGTGGCGCAAGCCTGGGTGCAGCTCAACTTTGTTACGCACGGGTGTGGTCTGGGCAATATTCAACGGAGCTGCGCTATGGTGCAACAGCTTTGAATATCGCACTCTGGCCACCCCCACTGTGCATGGTGCAGTGGCACTGTGCCAGCACAAGTGGCCAGAGTGGAGCAGGGAGATGCGGTGGCGCAAGTGCCATTGCGCCATGCACAGCACCTGCGATATTCAAACGGGGACATGCAAATGGGGCCATAAGTTATACAAGGCGCACAGGGGGCCATTTTCATCTCATTCATTTGCCCCATTTGCATGCCATTAGCATGCAGGGGTGCCAATCCCCGACGACTTGCACCTGGTGCCCTGCCAGGCAGCAGCCGTCGGGGACCAATGCCCTTGCAGCCCGATCGCGAAGTCCTCAGAAGATAAAAAGTCCAATATCCCTGGTGGTCAGTGGACCTCTATGTGCCCCAATCACGGGCATCACTGTATTTCCCCAGTCCAATATCCCTGGTGGTCCAGTGGACGCACTGAGCCCGATGCGTGGGCATCACTGTATCCCCAAGTCCAATATCCCTGGTGGTTCAGTGGACGCCGCACTGAGCCCGATCGCTGGCATCATTAATCACCCCAAGTACAATATCCCTGGTGATCTAGTGTACCCCACCCCACCGCCCACTGAGCCCCACCATCCTGCTCCCTGTCACGGGTGAGCAGGACCCCACCCGCTTGTCGCCTGTCAGCTTCCTTGTCACATTAGCATGACCTATCAGTAGTCCTATAACAGATTATTCAGTCCAGATATGTGAACGAATTCATTCACATTATCTGGACTGAGTAGTATAGAGTAGCTGCACGCCCATTGGGTCATGCCAGAACCAATGGGCGTGCAACCTCACCGAGCTGTTAGCTGAGCGGCTGTGGGGCAGCAGGCGGGTGGGGAGCTGCTGCCCACCAGCTGACAGGGGGGAGCGGTGGTGGGGCCCAGTGGGTGGTGGGTGGGGGGACACTAGATCACCAGGGATATTGTACTTGGGGGTGATTAATGATGCCCCGATCGGCTCAGTGCGGTCCACTGGACCACCAGGGATATTGGACTAGGGGGAATACAGCGGCCCCTGATTGGCTCATAGTGGTCCACTGGACCACCAGGAGATTGGACTTGGGGGGCCATTATAGATGCCAGCGGATCGGGCATGGGGGCGCCGCCAGGTGCGGCAGGAACTTAGTGGCCACCACAGGCGTGCAGCTGCTGTGTTGCGCCCTGCAATGCAGCTCACCTGTGGGTGGCATCACTTGTCCTTTTGGGTGTAACTTTGTGCAGGTGCAGGTAGGGTCTGATGCATGACTCTGCACTGCCCAGGCTGAATATCGGGCTGTGCAGGTTATGCATGGGCACACCCCTACCGTGCCTGCATGTACTGATCCACTCCGGCACATAGGGATTTATGCGCACTTTTCCTTAAATATCGCACTGGTATTAGTATGGCGCATGTGTTGCACCAGCGCAACCCTTTTGAATGTATGGGCCTCTGTGTCTTGAATAAGGGAAAAAAAAAAACAGGATGAAGAAAGTAGGCAATACAGTAATCAAAGTCTTTATTTAATTAACCAGGTGATCACCGTTGAGCAAGCTCATTTTCGAGGTGGACCTGGGTTTATTAACAGGGAACAAGGGACAATATACATGGGATGCAACACACAAGAAAATAGCAATAACACAAATAAAGGGAGATACAATAATACAGTATATACAAAGTATCAGCAGGTAGCACTGACAGTAGTATATGTTTGGAACAGAAGATACGGCTAGTTTTGGGAAGGACACAATTTTTCATAAAAGTAAAGAAATATACATATCAGGTGCACCAAACACAAATAAAACCTAGTATAAAAAGATATATAGTGATACGGTATGGAGAATTTAGAGCTGGAACCAGGGTCAAAGGAATGTGGAAGGGACAGATATGGGGGTAGAAAAAGGGGAGAGGAAGAGTCGATTATAGATGTGATCAGTCTTTTAACAGCAGTAATTAGAGTGTGCTTGGACTTATAGGAGTCACTAGTTAGGGTAGACTGGCACAGGACTCCTTATTATGATGTAGATATAGAGATTTAAAAGCTTTATAAACAAAAAGAAAAGGTGGGAAAACACAGTTACAGAGGCAGACCCAAACTGCTCAAATAACGCATTGCTGTCCCTCCAACTCACTGGTTTAGCATTTTTCAGTGAGTTGCTGTTCAGACAATTTTACCACTCCTCTGCCCAAGTCTGGGGACTATTTTTCATGTATTTAAATAAAATAACATACTATTATTAAATATTTAATAATGCGTCCAGAGTTTTGTTTGATTGTTATAGAAATAGTTGTTACCTATTTTATAAGAGCGATAAGACACTTCAGGGTGTGGGTTGTTGATTGATTGATAAGAGCACTACCCAGCTGCTGTAGTCCCTCAGCAAAAGCACCTCATGCCTAACAACGCACCTGAGGGCATGCTTTTATCAATCAACAACCCACACCCTGTCATGTCTTATTGCTTTCATAACACCCACCCTGGAGGGCATTATTCCTGTTATACAATGGCTTGTTGTTATATACAGAATTAAAAAAATAATTTTAAAGAATGTTTTTGTTAGTATGTAAAAATATTTTTGATTCTTAAGAGAAGATGCTAACAATCCAAAGGCAAACAATTAGCTGGGATATTATGCCAGGATAACATCCCTGCTGTGATGGCCAACTGACCAGTCAGATGCCAGGATTCTTTCTTGCCATTGTATAATGATGGTTATTGATACACTTATCCTACTGGTGTGCCAAAGCAGTGTGACGGAAAATATGTGCTCTGTATAGCATTGATCTGACTACAGCATTCATAGTGCCAGTATTTGGTTTTCTGCATCAAATCCGCATATGTAGGAATCAAATTTAGAATCAAAATTCCTAAACAGTCAATCTGGATTGGAATTGGCTAATTGAGAGCATCCCTAATTTGGTGCAGAAGCTGCACGCGGAGTGCCGTGTGGAGGTGACAAGTCTGGTGGAGGTGCTGTGCCAGACCCTAGGCATCCAAGTGGATTCCTGGGCTGGCTTGCTACAGGATCCCTGGCTTTGTATGGAACAGGGACTGGTGGGATATGGTAGTTCTCTGAGGACTTCTGTATCCTTGTTGGACTTGGTACAAATTACGGTCTTCATGGGCCAGTGCCAGTGTGGACCCTAGGTTTTGAGGAGGCTCCAAGGACTGTGAGCTTGTGGATAATGGGGGGGGGGGGAGATTAGGTCCTGAGAAGTGTCCAGTGACCATGCAAAGGGGTGTGCCTACCCACTAATACAGACCTTAGGACAACCTAGCCTCTGTCCCCCCCCACCAGCCCTCTGCAATAAGGTGTTTGTAATGTGAATGGGGCACATGCCTGCCCTGGCTCTCGTGCCTGCCCCGACTGGCTGCATGCATGGGAGTGCCAGGGACAAGGACCAGATGTAAAAAGGGCACACACAAGGGACTGTGGATGCGCAGAGGTCTCTGCCTGTGTGTAGCAGGACCTCTGTGCATCACACAGATGCATACAAACCCCTCCATGGATGCAGTTCGATTTGCGGGTCAGGCTCTAAATATCAACCCTGGCCGGGTCTCCAGTATTGTCCAGTGGCAAACCTACACTGGTGGCTGGCGGGGGAGGGGGTGGAACAGTGTCAAGTACAACACAGAAGTTAGTTTTAGTTCTCAGTTCCCGGAACGGCAGGGCTCATGCGGCCAGCTGTTGGACCCTCCCCCAGCACTGACCATTCATGGACCAGCACCCCCCCCACCTTCCTGGTTGAAGGAAGCATGCAGAAGTTGCCACTCTGTCGGAGTTGGGATGGGGAAGGGGAAACAAATATATATATATATATATATATATATATATAAAAAGAACTAGACTTTCTGTTGTATTATTTAAAAAAATGCAAACTCAGTAGCTGAGAACCAGCTTCCTCAGCAGTCTGACAGAATGGGATTTTTTGTCCTTTAGCTAAGCATTTGGCTAAGCCACACGACAAGGCTGCTTGCAGTATATTTTGGAACAAGCTGTTTGCAAAATCGGTGGCAGCTTGGGGCTGGTGAGACTGCCAAACAATCATAACCCCCCAAGTATGGGAGGGCAGCACTGGTAAAAGAGGCTTACTGTTTATTTTTTTTTGTAATATAATGTCCAGCAATGGATTTAGTGTTCATAATCACCCCTAGTACTCTAGGACGCGTCAGCTTGATGCTCTGCGGTAGGGCTGTCAAATGTCCGCGGTGTACAAGTTTCACTTCTGCAGCAGATATTATTGATGATTTCTGTCACTCCATGAGTTAATATACCACAGAGGTTGTCTATATAAAAACAAGAGGGGTAATCACGTGACTCCCTCCAGTCTTTTGCCCCATAGAGGTAGTATAGACTGCTTGCATATGGCGGCATGTGTGGAAAGGCCCCAGTTTTCCTCGTGATATTCCCTCTAGTTTTCAAATATAGGGTTCCTATGTAATATACCATGCAGTGTCATTCAGAACGTCGGATATTGAGCAAGGGGGAAGGACTTCAGGTTTGACAAAGACAAGAAAAGATAAAAACACAGGAGACGCACCAGTGCCCTTAACCAGGGACTCCAACTGCAAAGATCCGGCAAAGTCCAAGAAAACAAGAAATCAGGAGGAACACTCAGAAAGGACCACACGGGGTATGGGACTGCAAAAAATACTATTCGTTATGAAAAACTCACCAACGCCTGGTCAGGGGGCGTCAACAAGCTGGCGGTGCACCCCAGAATGGCAGGGCGGGCAGGCACTTGTGAGGTTCTGGCAATAAATACTGTTTTCTATTCACATAGCTCTGGGTACATGCTGTTTTCTGCACACTCCTGCTAATTTTGTGTTTTCCAAGACAAGAAAAGAACCTGGGATTTTAGAATATTGTTATTTTTTAATTAAAAATTAGCAAAAATCATGAATTCAGATTTCACTTTTAGCACTGAAATGTGCATGCCGTAAGTGCCCAATGATTTTCAATCTTCAGAATGCTTAGACTTGCCAGTACCCTTTCCTCAGTGGTTGGTTCCAGGTTAAATTGCACCCCCCCCTGCACTTTTGTCCTTGAAAATGTATTCAGGTAGTGGTGCCTCATCCTGTACTGTGAATACTGATAATCATTTTATAATTTTTAGTGCACTTCTTCACCTCTTCTTCAGTCTAGTCCCCCCTTGGATTTGTGCTCTTCTGAAGCGTGGCGGAAGAACACCTTATCTCTCTTCTTCACTGTCTCCCCTATCCTTATCTCTGTGTCTGACTTTGCCCTCCTAACTCTCATATTGGCATCTCTCTTATCTTGGGCTGGTACACGTTCCTGTTTTTATCTGTTTGGCTGGCCTTGTATTGTTTGAATGCCTTCCTTTTCTCCCCTCACTGCCTCCTGTATGTTCCAGCCAGTTTTCCGTCCCCTCCTGTTCTTTCCTACTGCCCTAACAGAGAAACTTCTTGCTTCACACTATCTCTTTTGAATCAACCCCTGTTTGCCTTTAAACCCCGCAGTTGCCCCACCCCCTGCCAGCTTCTCCCTTACCAGTTCCCTCATTCTACCAAAATCCGACTTTCTAAAACCTTAGTTTGTCAGTACTTGCTTTTTGGCTGTAGTTTTATGCAAACCACATAGCCAGGTGACCACTGGTTCCCAGGGGCTCCTGTACTATGACCTCACCAACTTGTCCCTATTTGTGTGGCCCAAATCCAGGATGGCCCCCTCCCTTGTGGGCTTCTTCACCTTCTGTACCAGGAATACATCCTAGGGCCTCTATCAGCTTCTAGTTTCTTACATTCTTGCACTTGCTGCTACTAAAACTGTCATAGAAACAGAATTTATCTGCAGATGAGGACCGCTTGGCTCACCCAGTCTGCCCATTTTTTCCCTGCCTATACTGCCACCGCAGAGCCTACCTGAACTCCAATCACCCCCCCACAAGCTTTTCCTACCAAGTTTCCTTTGTGTCTATCACACGATGCTCAAAGCCCACCACTGTTTTCGCCTCCCACCACCTCCTGGGAGACTGTTACAGGTGTCCACCACTCTTTCAGTGAAGAAGTACTCTCACGTCCCCCTAAATTCCCTTCCAGCTTCTATTTCATGCCCCTTGTTCTTGTGCACCTTCTGCAGAAAAAAATACTCATCTTCTGTAATTAGTCACCCTGAGGTAATTATAGGTCTCTATCTTGCCCCCCCTTCCAGAGTGTACATGTTGAGATCCCTCAGTCTCCCCTCATGGGGCTTCTGATGCAACCCCTGCATCATTTTAGTTGCCCTCCTCTGGACAGCCTCCATCCTGTCTATGTTCTTCCTGAGATAAAGTCCCCTCTCCAGTCCACATCTGGTGCATTTAAGTCCCCCTTTAACAATACCTCACCTTGCATCCCAACTCCTTTTCCAGGTCTTCCTTTTGAGGTGGCAGGCTATGTGCCATTCCTGTTTCAATAATCCTTCATCCATCCATGACACCCTGTACCTACAATGCTTCCATATTGGTGCCTCCCTGTGGCTTTGCATCTGTAGTCCTGAAGCCCTTTTTACACACAAGGCCCCTCCTCCCACCCTTTCCCCTGCCTCATATCCCTCCATAAAACTGCATATCCCGGCATGGTAGTTCCTATTCATGGTGCTGGGTAGCCCATGTCTCTGTCACAGCTACCATGTCTCATAGCATCGACCACCTGTGCCTGCAGGTCACAAATCTAATTCCCCCAGCTCCTGGCACTTGGGCACCACACCCTCCAGAGTTCCTGCCTCTCCCTCCCTGGGCTTGTTAGCTTTCCCTTCTGCCCTCTTTCATTCGGCCCCTGGGTCTTGTTCTCAGTCCCTTCTATCTCTATGTGCAATGGCAGACTATTCTCCCTGTGTTGCAATCTCCTCCTTGAGGTCCTGCCTGTTCTACCTATAGGGCCAATTTTCTTACTGCTCCCTCTTTCTTATTTGTCCTGTAAGTGTCCCCCCCCCCCCGCTTTTCTGCTTGTATCCTATATGTTCTCTTCTACCCACAAAAGTGTCGGAGGAAGCCCGCCTGGCCTCCCAGAGTTGCGTATGTGTACTATCCTAAACTGCACTGCCTTCCAGTTCATCTAGTTTAAATGGGTCCTGATGTGATCTGTGACCCTCTGCCTGAACATCCTTGCACCTCCTCATTTGGGTACATGCCAGTGGTTCCGCCACATCTCAGTGCCGCGTTTAGAGCATTGCATCAATACTGCGCCAGCTTTTGGCGGCTGTCATTTACAGTGGCCTCTCTGTTTGTGGGAGGGCTGTGCTCCCCACACTCCCCTTACCAAATATACCAACTCCAGGGGGGCCGACTTCGGGGAGGGGGGCACAGAGAGGTGGCTGTAAATGAGAGTCACCAAAATTTGGCACTGTATTGACGCAGCGCTGTAAACGCAGTGCTGTGTTGATGGTATACGCATGCCAACCCATAACTTCGGATAGGAGCTGGTATCAGCTGTGAAGGCAGTCATTCACTCACCCTCCCAGCTGGATGAAAGGCTTCAGCTGTAGAGATCCTGACCGTTGGGATGGGGGACAGGGCAACAGGTGGACTGGGGGAAATGAATAGTTAAAAAGTTCCTGTTTTTGAACCTCTTTGCGAACCTGGCAATATGCCGGTGTTTATATATCACACACATGTTATTTACTAATTTGTTTGCCAAACCTCTCATACTGTTTTTTTGCTTTTTTGTTAAAGGAATTGAGTCATAAATTCTAGAAATGGCCAAGTTTGTAAGGGTTCCTTATTTCTTAGAACTGTTTATTGCCAGTTCTATTCTTGTGGCTTGGCAATGGACTGCCTTTCTTCCCCAGTTTAGGGTCTTTGATTTTGTTTTACTGTGATGCACACACACACACACACACACACACACACCATCTGCTATCATCTGTAGCAGCCAGCTTCTTCTTCGTGCAAAATGCTGTGTTGAATTTCACCCCAGTATGCAGCACCAGAGCCTCATCCATTACTCCCCTCATGCATTATTACCAGATAGCGGGTCTCCTGATTCGCAGGTCTATTGCTGGCACCCGTGTCACCCTTACGCACGACCTCACTACAAGTCATCTCTCATACCACATGATATCTCTTTCACACACACACACACACACACACACCGCTATTTATACCTGCCGTGTCTCTGAACTGGGGCACTGAGCAATGCAGGGTTTCTGATTATCCTAGATGGAAAAACCCATGACAGTCTCAATGACCAGGAAGAGCGTACCTTCCCATTGTCTACCTAAACTGTAACATAGATACTTTAACACCTCAAAATAACTCTTTGTGACTTTGGAAGAATGGCTCTGTTAAAAATAGGCCATTTTTCTAAGGCAGAGCAGTAGATCAGCTTACTGGTACATAATGGGGAGGGTGTGAAACTACTGCACTATAAGGATCTGAGGAGTTTGAATAATAACAGGAAGAAGTGGGTTAACTCTCTAGACCAATCGTCCTTCCCCTCTAAACTATTTGGCTGGGACAGTTTGTCTCAGAGCTGTTGTGATAGACTCCTGCGAAACAGTGGCTTCTGAAATGTGGGTCAGCCAGGATACATAGAAACATAGAATCTGACGGCAGATGAGGACCACTTGGCCCCCTTGTCTGTCAATGTTCCCTACCTAATGTCACACCGTAGACTCTATTTGATCTCTGACTTTACCCTCCCTTCCTTGCATCTAAGGTTCCCTTATACCTATCCCATACCTTCTTAAATCCCATTACAGTTTTTGCTCCCACTGCCTCCTCAGGGAGGCTGTTCCAGGCATTCACCACCCTTTCTGTGAAGAAGTGTTTCCTTACATTTCCCCTGATTCTGCCCCCCTCCAGCTTCATCGCATGTCCCCTTGTTCTTCTGCACCCTTTTCTCTGAAAAAGGCTTCCCTTTTCAACCTTATTTATACCCTTGAGGTATTTGAAAGTCTCTATCATATCCCTCCTCTCCCTCCTTTCCTCCAGTCTATACATATTGAGGTCCTTCAGTCTCTCCTCATAGGGCTTTTGATGCAGATCCCACACCATTTTAGTTGCCCTTCTCTGGACTGCCTCAACTTGGTCTATGTTCTTTTGGAGATGAGGACTCCAGAACTGGACACAGTACTCTAAGTGGGGTCTCACCGGAGATTAATATAGAGAGGTATCACCACTTCTCTCTTTCTGAGGTTATACCCCTCCCTATGCACCCTAGCGTCCCACTAGCTCTCCCCACTGCTGTGTCACACTGTTTGGCCACCTTTAGGTAATCAGATATGATAACACCCCAGATCTCTTTCCTGTTTGGTGGTCGCCAGTACCACTCCCCCCATTTTGTACTCTGACCCTGGGTTTCTACACTAACACACCACCAAGCTTTTTACTCCAGAGAGACTACTCCCCCCCCCCCAAATCTGTTCAGGAGCATGTCATTGAAAATGGGTCTCACCTCTGCCTCGGGCTCTAATTGGGAAGGGGGTAGAGAAAGCTTGGCCGGGGGGGTGACCCTTCCATGGCCAATGGCTCTGAATTTCTAGCTGTTTGTGCCTAAGCTGCTCCAATGGTACAGAGAAGACTGACCTTAGAAGATATGCAACCTTACCTCTCCGAGCACAGTTATGGGTGGGCATGGACCCAACCAGGAGCTGTTACCCAGATCCAGTCAGAACTGGCATCACCAATAAAATCAAACTCATCATGAACCTAGTCTAGAGCCCATCCTGGACCTAGTGCTTTAACCCCAACAATTATTGGAATGAGCAGTATATTTCTCCTCCCTTACATTGTCACGGATAAATCCACAGCCCAGCCTGGGCCCATCACCTTAGCAGAACTGGTACTGCCAATACAATCCCCCCCCCCACACACACACTGTTATGGACAGGTCAGAAGTTACTTCTAGACCTGTTACATCCAATAAAATCAATGTTCTTCTCCCCTCACTGTCATCAATAGGTCCAAAGCTCATCCCTGAACTGTCACGTTCAATAAACTCGATGTCCTCCCCCACTGTCATTGACAGGTCTGAAGCCCATTCCAAACCGGTCATGTCAAATGAAATCAACACCCTCCCCCACTGTTATGGACTGGTCTGTAGCCCATCCTCCACCTGTCATGCCCAATAAAACCAACCCAACCCCTCCTCCACTGTCATGGACAGCTCTTAAGCCCATCCCGGATCTGTCATGCCCAAAAAATCATCACCCTCCCCCACTGTCATGGACAGCTCTTAAGTCTATCCCCGACCTGTAACATCCACTAAAATCAACCTCTCCCTCATTGTCATGGATAGGTCTTTATCCGACCTGTCATGCCCAATAAATCAACCCCCTCCCACATGGACTTCTGAAGTCCATACCTGACCAGTCACAGACAATAAAATCACCTCCCTCTACCAGTGTCATGGAGAGCTCTGAAGCCCATCCTTCATCTGTCGCACCCAAAAAAATCAACACTCTCCCTCACTGTCATGTACAGGTCTGAAGCCCTTTCCTGATCGATCACATCAAATAAAATCACATCCTCCCCCACTGTCACGGACAGGTCCGCAGCCCTTTCCCAACCTGTCACACCCGATAAATCAACACCCTTCCCCACTGTAATGGACAAGTCTGAAGCCCATTCCTGACCTGCAATGTCCAATAAAATCAGCCCTTCCCCCACTGTGAGGGACAGGTTTGAAGCTCATCACAGATCCATCACACCCAATGCCATCAGCACCAGGCAGCACCAAGCATTGAAGCATGCTGAAGCAGGACTTGTGAGTGCCTTAGAGAGTGCTGGCAGAGAAGCAGAGTGCGCAAGGGCATTCTTGCACAAAACTGAACGGCAGGTCATGGCACCCTCACCCACTAGAAATGCAAATAATAGAAAAAGCGCAGGCCAATACAGACAACAGGAAAGGCCAGCTGCATCATAGATCCTTCTTCCTCTCTGTCCAGCTGTGCTGCATACATCCGCCCCCTGATGCAGTCTCTATGGATGACATGGAAGAGACAGGCCCACCTACTCTAAACTGACAGCAATACTACTGGCCTGAGTGGCCTCTAGTTGTACTGTGATATCTCAAAGTCACACATGCAGACACCCACACCCTCACAGATGCACAGTGTCTGCTATCTCTTGCAGCCAGTTCCTCAGTTACTTGTATGACATACTAGCTCGGATTTCACTCCAGAATGCAAGACTCTGTCTCTCCCATTATTCCCCTCATACATTATTACTGGTTGGCAGGTCTCTTTATCATTTGACCTTTTTCTAGTACCCCCCCCCCCCATCACTCTTACACACAGTGGCTTTACAGATAGTTGGTGAGATTCATCTGGAGTACTGCATGCAGATCTGGAGACCCCATCTCTGCAAGGACATGGACAGAATGGAGGCAGTCCAGAGGAGGGCAACTAAAATGGTGCGTGGTGTGCACCAGAAACCATACGAAGAGAGACTAAAGCAGCTTAATATGTATACCCTTGAGGAAGGGGGGGGCATGACAGAAACGCTCAAGTACCTCAAGGAATCAACAAAGTCCAAGAGGGTAGCATCTTTCAGAAAAAGAGATGTGCAAGAACAAGGGGCACAATTTGAAGATAGAGGGGGGACAACTCGGGGGCAACGTGAGGAAGTATTTTTTCACAGAGACGGTGGTGGACACAGGGAATGGCCTTCCTGAGGAGGTTGTGGGGTCAAGAACAGTGATGGAATTCAAGAATGCATGGGACAGACATAAGGCAATTACAGTGGGGGGGTAGGAGGAAGTAGGCTGTTGGTTAACTAGGATCTGAAGCTTATCAAATAGGTAGGGAAATGGGCAGACTGGGTGGACCAAGTGGTCCTTATCTGCCATCAAAGTCTATGTTTCCAAATCACACCTCATACCACTTGGTATCACACACACACACACACACACACACACACACACACACACACACACACACCGCTATTTATATCTGCCATACCTACGCATAGGAGCACTAAGAAATGTAGGGCATTCATCCTGGATGGAGAAACCCATAATGACTGTCTGACCAATCAGCAAGTTGTTCACGCCGTGGCATGGAGGGCAGAGGCACTATGCCTCACCTGTGGCTACACTGGCAAACCAGGTTCAGGAATGGACCTGGGTCGCTGGGGGTTGGCTGGGCAGAGGAGGACTGAGTGTTCAGTGAACTGCTCTCCTTCTATGGGGAGGGAGGACTGTGGATCCTGCCACTTGTCTGGTCTCTAGCTGAGGCACGGAGGCAGGCAGCCAGGAACAGCAACTTGGGGGCATAGAGGGAGGGCAGCCAGCCACGTCCCATGCACAGCAGCATGCGTGAGCATGTCTGGATGGCACTGTACAGCTGTTCCTCCAAGGGAGGAAAGTGAAGAATGGCTGGGTGCAGGGCAGGATGACACTGGCCTCTCGCAGGCTCCGCATCAGTTACAGGGCCCCCTCCTGGAACCAGATCCTTTCATTGGTGGTATGGCACCGACTGTCGACCCCCACCACAGGGGTGGGGGTGCGGGAGCCATGGGGGAAGCACACTGGGATTAAAGTAAATCCCTGGGATGCCAGGTGACATGGCTGGGGGGAAGGGTCGGTGAGTAGACTATCCTGCACTGCAGAAGAGGACAACTAGACTAACTGAAAAAAACAAAACAATTTGTTTGTTTTGCGCGCATCTCTCACGCCTCATTTCCAGAACAAGGCATTATGGGTCTGCAGCTTCTTGTTTGAATTTGGCTGATGCATTTTCCTAATGTCTTATTCTTTTAACTGTGACATGGACGCTTTTAGTTCCCGAGCTAATGCTTTGTGATGGTGGAAGAATAACTCCATTACAAATAGGGTCCTTTTTCCAGGGGCTGGGCCAGAGCTTACTGGTATACTGGAAGTAAGGTTGAAACCACTGCACGTAGGATCTTTGAATCTTCACAGGTCAGGGCCAGTGGTGGATCTGGGGGTGGAGGGGGTAGCTACACCCTCATTGGACACTAAGCATACTTGCCGACATACTCCCCTTCCCTAGTGGCAGTTTTCAAAGTGGTGCCAAAACTGTATGATCTGTATTTTTACAGCTGAATGGTGGAACCCTGCAGATATGTTGCTAGGATATGAGAAAAGGGACTTTAGAAGCACATGACCAGTTTCAGGCACTGTGGGCCTTCCACAGTGCTGCAGTCAGTGCTGTACCATTGTTTCTGCACCGTCCCTCCCCTCTGCGGCCAAAATAGTCTCTCCTCTTGGTGAGCGCACTATTTTTTGGATGCTTGTCAGTTCTGCAAGAGCCCGCTGTGCCCAAGATGGCCGCCCTGAGCTCATTGTGCTTGCATGAGTATTGGCGGTAATCGCGCATTTGAACTGTTGTCACGGCAACCGTCTTGGGCACAGCAGGCTCTTTTCTCACGCATTTGCAGTTATCTGTTGCTGTGCATGCGCGAGTTCTGCAAGTACAGCATCAGCTGCGGTGGGAGCTCCGTGTACTGCCTCACTCGGGCTCACTGCTCTGAAACAGCTGTGTTGGCTCTGACCAGAGTTTGTTTATTAAAATTTAATAAAAATGGTAATAGCAGATTAAATACAGGATGTAAAAACTATTTAAAAATAATTTAATTACAACCCCCCCCCCCCGAGTCCTAATGTCAACACCCTCACTGTAAAATCCTAGATCTTATACTGGTATATAGGTGACCTGGACTCTCTAGAGTAGTCTCCCCTACCCCAAACTATTAGCTGGGACTGTTTGTCTTAGAACTGTTGAGCTGGACTCGTGCCAAGGCTTCAGCAATGTAGGTCAGTCAGGACAATGGCCAGACCTTTACTTCCAGCAAGACTGGCCACACTGTAACATGTTCAGTCTACCTAAAAGGGATCGTGACCCCTGCCTGCAGTGTCTCCTATTTCATCATATCGGAGTCAGGGAAATAAGTTCCAAATCCCTTCTCTGCAAACGCAATGAAGGTCAATCCTCCGTTTGTTGCAGACTCCCCCACTTGTGGAATGGTGTATTCATTCCCCTGGCCACTTGTCCGAGCTGTTGATCTGCCAAGGTCCGTCTTAAGCAGTATCGTACAGCCCATCGGTCTTGCCACAACTTCCTGCTCTCACCTGCCAATTGAATGACTACTCACTGTTTTGATGATCTCTGATTGCTCTGGATGTCTAAACGATGTCATGCTGGTTCCTCAAGCTGTTGATTTTGCTTATGGATTCTGCATTCCTTATGCTGCTTTTTTTTTTCCCCACAAAGTTTCTTCTGCCACTGGAGCCGGCCTGCCTTCAGCCCCAACCCATCCTCCAACCGGCATATACTTCCCCCATCCTTTACAGATTGCACCCCCCCCGGTGGTAGGGGCCTGGAATGGGAGGTCCACCTCCCCCCCACCCAGTAGACACATCTAGAATCACTGGCCCTGGGTGTCACTGGCAGCGTAGGCCATGGAGTGGGCCAGGCTCCATCTGCCAACTCCATTTTTCCATTTTTGCCCCGCCTACCTCTCTGACGTTGGGTTCAACCCACAGCCAGCCTTGCAGCACTGCTGGTATCCTTGCAGATGGGCAATCTCCCTGGCCCACTGCAGGGGTTGCAAGAGTTGTGGTTCCCGGTGCCAGGCCTCCCTGAGCTGGGAGTACGGCTACATGGCAGCGCTTACCCAGCCCACCGGCCTGCCTGACCCAGCTCCGAATCCACTCCCAAACCCAGGGCATCGGCGTGGGAATGCAAACCGCTACCCACTGGGCCATCGTGAGGCTCCCTCATTATGCTGCTTTTAGTGTCCAAGGATATCATTGTAACTTGTCAATCTTGTAAATTCTGATACTCACGATTCTTGTTTTAGTGCTCTTTGTAATTGTAGCTTTTTTATTTGCTGCTCGTTTCCTATTCTATGATAACTGCTTGTTGTATGTGTTCCTGTAAACTCCTCTGTGCGCCCCCCCCCTCCCCGGTCACAAACAGAAATGACCCTTTCAGGGCTCTTTACTTTTTTCTCTTTATAAGATAATTCCTGAAGAAGACCTATGATCGAAACGTCACTTCTAACTCTATTTTCTGCGTGCATTTAATATTATCTTTTTTTTTGCTTCCAGGGCTCTGCTTGCTAATCTGGCAAAATATATTTAAATAAAAAATGAATACAAGAAAACATCATACCTAATGCTTCTTGGGTCTGATTTCTGACCAGGGCTTTAACATGGGGGGTAGTAATGTTTGGTAGGGGTGTTACCACCGCACCCCTTCCCCTGTGCTTGGCAGTCTGTGCTTTGTCAATGTCATCAAATTCCTAGCTGTTAGTGCCCAGACCCTTCTCCCAGCAGTGGACCATTAGCAGTAAAGATGCTGGCCAGCAGTGTAATTTCCCCAGAACCATGGGAGCCACAACCCCCCAAGTGCAATCTTATATAATCTAAATACTTTTTATGTGGGGGGGGGGGTAGTTAACGGAGGTACTAATTATGGTAGTATAGCCTGGCAGTATAACCTAGATGTTACAGCAACAATCTGTGATCAAACTTGATATATCCTTCAGGCCTGGGTTTGATTCCCATGACCTCCACATGCACACTTTGTGACCCTGAGCAAGTCACTTAACCTTCCTGGAAATGAGCTTTGGATTAGTGTTCCTTTCCTGGACAAAAATGATCAAATAAAATAAATTAGAAATAAACTATAACCAGCTTCATAGGGGTTCAGTGGCAATTACTGGGGTCTAAATGCAGCAAACCCTGGCAAGTGATAAATGTTTGTTTAATTGATGGTTTATTTAGCCACGTATGCAACATCTTATTTACAGTGGGGTCCTGAT
Source organism: Neoceratodus forsteri (assembly GCA_016271365.2). Lineage (NCBI taxonomy): Eukaryota > Metazoa > Chordata > Ceratodontiformes > Ceratodontidae > Neoceratodus > Neoceratodus forsteri. The sequence continues at coordinate 184,448,831 of JADMNL010000029.1, read as the reverse complement.
TCTGCTTAGTTTTACAGCTGAATGGGACAGAAGTGAAGGGAGGTCAAGGGACTTGCTCAGGTCCCACAAGTGGGGGGTTGGGGATTTGACCCTGGGTCTCCGGTTACACAAGCCTGTGCCATAGCGATTGCTTTTCATTGTCTTCAGGTTTATATCTGAACTTGACGAGGCATTGAACTCAGGTCACTGCTTTGAGGACAGATATACTGTACTAACTGCTATACCACTCGTGCAGCTTTTTCTTTCATTATTATTCCTACCCCCAACACACACCTTTTTACATGATACTGCCTATCAGGTTTAGAAAGAAATGCTCAAATCCTGCTATGAAATTCAATCCATGGTTTGGGAATGTACACCATAACCACATGAGAAAACAGCCTTCTGGATAAAGATAGCTAGATAGCTAGATAGATAGATAGATAGATAGATAGATAGATAGATAGACACTGTAGATGGATAGATAGATAGAGATAGATACTGTCTGTAGATAGATAGATAGATAGATGTATATATACTGTCTGTAGATAGATAGACAGACAGATAGATAGATACTGTCTGTAGATAGATACTGTCTGTAGATAGATAGATAGATAGATAGATATGTATAGTCGGTAGATAGATAGATACTGTCTGTAGATAGATACTGTCTGTAGATCGGTAGATAGATACTGTCTGTAGATAGATAGATACTGGCGATAGATAGATACTGTTGATAGATAGAAAGATAGATAGATAGATACTGTCCATAGATAGATAGATAGATATATACTATCTGTAGATAGATAGATAGATAGATAGATACTGTCTGTAGATAGATAGATAGATAGATAGATACTGTTGATAGATAGACACTGTCCATAGATAGATAGATAGATAGATACTGTCTGTAGACAGAGAGAGAGATAGATAGATACTGTCTGTAGATAGATAGATAGATAAATAGATAGATACTGTCGATAGATAGATAGATACTGTCCATAGATAGATAGATAGATACTGTCTGTAGATAGGGAGAGATAGATAGATAGATAGATACTGTCTATAGAGAGATAGACAGATAGATAGATACTGTCTGTAGATAAATAGATAGATAGATAGATAGATAGATACTGTCTGTAGATAGATAGATAGATACTGTCCACAGATAGATAGATAGATACTGTCCACAGATAGACAGATAGATAGATACTGTCTGTAGATAGATAGATAGATAGATACTGTCTGTAGATAGATAGACAGACAGATAGATAGATAGATAGATAGATATGGTCTGAATATACACAGATAGAAACTATCTGTAGATGGACATAAACTGACAGACAGACTGACTGACACTGTCTGTAGATAGAAAGATACTGTTGACAGGTAAATGCCTGTAGCTGGTAGACTGAGAAGCTTACATGCAAAAGCTGTTAGTGAGGTGGCAGGAATTACCCATCCCCTTTTCATCCCCCGGTATGTTCCGTAGAACTGGTCTGGAACATGGATTACTCCCATTAAGCAGAAAGCTCATTTATTTCTAAAAAAAAAAACTGAATTTGAAATGCCCGGCATATTAACGAGAGCATTCCTTTGGGGTTTAGGAGGGATTAAAAATCCATAAGTTGATTAAATAAGGTTACATGAGGCCTAAGGGTCAGTACTGCCTGATTCCTGCAGATGGGGAATGCAAAGAAAGAAATGCAGCTCTTAGATGTGAGAGGCCTATAACATTCTGTTATTTATTTATTTATTTATTTATTTTGATGACCAGGTAAGAGCACTGGTAGCAAAGTGCCCTTTTCAGGCATGACCCAGGACCAGAAGAGTACACAAACAGGCAGTGGGACAGGTACGAGTAACAGAATACAAAATTAAGTCACATGGGGCAAAAGTAAGGCATTTGGACAGCACATTAAATCAACAAGGTTTTGTAAGTCATGCAAAGCAGGTAGACCGTAGTCTTTGGAGATGCACTTTCAGCTTGGCAGCGAACATTTTAAGGAAAGGGACAGCTCTGACAGTGAGAGGGACGGTGTTCCAGAATGATGCTGCTATGTATCTTTTTGGTTTTGTTTTGTTTTACAAAACTGTTTATTCTTCTTTTGTGGCCAGGACAGGCTGGGGCTCCCTTCAGCTCTGCCCCACTGACCCTCACCGGCCTACATTTCCCTGGGACTTACCTGGTGGAGGGAGCACCCCCACGGATCCCCACTCGTAGCAAGGTTAGGAGGGTGAGGGTTGGTCCCCCTACCTAAGCACCAAATCTAGTTTCTGGGTCCCTGGGTTCTGGTGATGTGGCTGGTGAGGGATCAGAGGGCAGGCTTCATATGTGCCTGTCCTGCCACCCATTTTCCTACATGTTATCCCTTTCCCATGCTGGGGTGCACTCATCAACGTGCATGTGTGGAGGCGTGCGAATGCTGCAGAGCCTTACAGCACTTCCCTACTTCTGTGCTCCCAACTTGCACTACCATCAAGCATCCACTTGGTGGCAGTCAATCAGTGGAGCACACAGTACTCTTCTCCCCTAGTAGAGGAGAGCAGTCCTTCAGACACTCCGTCCTCTCCCCCCAGCCAACCCCAGCAACCTGTGCTAATTTCTGAACTTGGATCACCGGCGTGGAGCAAGGTGTGGCATCCAGCACCTCAGCGCCACTGGGCTGGCATGCTGCTCTGTATCTGAAAGAGTTCTGGCCCATTCCTGTGTGCATAAATGGAACTTTCAAAAATTCCAGTCAAGCAGGATGACCTCTGACCTCTGCAGGCTCTGCACTCAGCGACGCAGGTGCCTCCTGGAATCTGGATTCAGCCCTGATGGGTCGAGGAACTCCCCACCACCCTACCACAGAGGGAAAGCCATGGGGGTCTACAAGAGAGGTAAGCCCTGGGGGAAACCGGTGTGACAGGGCTGGGAGGGATGGCCAGCCAGGATGGGGGAGTAAAATAAGCTAGATTGTTTGCAGAGGAATGAGAGAAGGGGTTGTGTATACACGTGAATAGCTCAGATAAGCACTGGGGAGAACGTTCATGCAGAGTTTTGTGCATGAAATGCGTGAGGGCTAACTCGGTCTTGGTTTTGGGTTGCAACCAACCAAGTTGTTTAAAGTTGGTACAGTGATGGGACCATGGGCCCGAGAAGATGCAAATTTGGCAACCTCGTGGGTTAAGACTCTTGTCTTTGCCTGAATTTTGAGGGGAGCAGCACCCGTAGCAATGAGCCATTCTCATTCGGGGTATGCAGCTTTGGGCAAGTCTGAATTTAGTGTCAGGTGCTGGGTACTTTGCAATACAATAAAGTTGACCCAGTTTTTGACGAACACTTCTTACTCTGTTGATCATATGAGGGTAAAATGTGAGATGGGGATCGATGGTAACACCAAGGTGTCTGAATGAATTAGTTCCAGTTTCACTCCATCTCAGGTTAAGAAAGTGAACATAGAAACATAGAAACATAGAATTTGACGGCAGATAAGGACTGCTTGGCCCACCTAGTCTGCCCATTTTCCTACCTAACAGATAAGCTGCAGATCCTAGTTAACCAACAGCTTACTTCCTCCTACCCCCCACTAGGACTGCCTTATGTCTGTCCCATGCATTCTTGAAGTCCCCCACTGTTCTTGACTCCACAACCTCCTCAGGGAGGCTGTTCCATGCATCCACAACCCTCTCAGTGAAAAAATACTTCCTCACATTACCCCTGAGCCGTCCCCCCTCTATCTTCTAATTGTGCCCCCTTGTTCTTGCACATCTCTATTTCTGGAAGATGCTACCCTCTTGGACTTTAGTTAATTCCCTTGAGGTACTTGAAAGTTTCTATCATGTCCCCTCTCTCCCTTCTTTCCCCCAATCCTGTCTGCTACTTTGCCTCATACCTCATGATACCCCTAGGGTTAAATTAACAGACAGTAACGCAATCCCTGGCCATGCCTCAATGTTAGCAAGAGTTGTCTCATTAGAGTGCTACCAGGCCCATGTTGTACACTGGGCACAGTGTGCCATATGTCCTGGTAGTACCAATGTATTATCTGGGGCTTTCTGATGAGTGAAAGTGACCCTTCAAAAAAAAAAACAACAACAAAAAAAACCTGTGCAAGTAAAATGGACCTCTAGGGTGCTTGACAGTTCTGGAAAAAAATATTGTTATCCGTTAGCACCCTCCAGTGGTGGCCAGTGGAAGCACATGCTATACCTTAAAGGAGTAGTACACCCAGAATTTGTAAAAACATATACTAACATGCTAACATACTAAAATGCCAGCAGAATAGGCCTAACGGTCTTTTGAGTCTGCTCGATTGGTCAGCCCCCACCCTGGGTGCTGACCTTGCTGCCCCCCTCGCCTCCTCTGGCTTCTCCCTTCCCAGTTCTGGATATTCTTGCTGCATTGGATATGTTGTGCAGTTTTTTTTTCTCAATAAAGATTTTGTTGTTATATATTAATACAATATTTCCACAACATGTACACTTACATTATCTGTAATATAGCAAACATGATTAGGTAAAATTTACAATTATTAAACTAAATGCTAGCTAAAAAAAAATGAACTAATAAACGATAAACTCTAAACACTTATGACAAATAATGTCATCAGCATGAAGAAAATCATGATAATCATCACTCTTCACCAAAATCCCATTGAATTTCATCATATGCTCATGTTCTAAAATGTAGTTAATATCCCCCAAAATGAATCTTATCCCCCAAAAGTGGGGGGTATATTAGGATGTTGAGTTCAACAACTGTGTTGTTGACAGACATCACAGTGACGGATTTATGTTGACTGCAAGTTGCGGCAGGAGACCCCAGTACATTTTCTATCGGGGGGCTTAACCCCTGAACCCCACATGTGGGGGGCTCTGCTCCCACCAACCCGAACTATAGGATTCCAACTCTGAGTCAGAGTTGATTTGGGGAGGGGAGGTGCAGGACCAGGAGACAGAGTGCCGGGGTCTGGGGTTGGCTATCTACATGTTCGCTGCAATAGTATCACCGTACAGTTGACACACGCATATTTTATTTATTTATTTATTTATGCAAGTCTAGGATTACACAATACCTTTGAGCATAAGCTCTTTTACAAAGGTTCCACGTCAGTAATAAAACAGTATACAGTATTAGAACAGTACACAGGCATCAAACTTTGGTGAACGCGAGAGCTACAGCAGGAGTACATATGGGGGAGAATAGGGGATAGAGGTAGGAGGGTGAGAGGGGAGGGATGGAGGACAGAGTTGAGATGGAAGGGGTGGAGAAGGCGGGAGGAGGAGCTGGGAGGGAGGTGGAGGGTGGGAGAAAGGAGTGCAGCCTGATGGCCTTGTCTGGGACAGACAGTTGTAAGTGCCGGTTTGGGAGATGCACGTTTGACGTAGAAGTGCTAGATGCAGGGGATTATGCGGGGGGGGGGACTAATGGGGCTAGCAGTCACAAGAGCTGGAGGCAAGCAGGGAGAGTCAAAGTCTGGACTTAAAGGAACCAAGGGTTGGTGCAGCGAGAGTGTCGCTACTAAGGGAATTTAGCCAGTAAGGTGCCCTGTGTGCAAACGATCTTTGTCCTTGGGTAGTCCGACATCATGGGATATGTAGGGAGTTAAGCTTGGACCTCCTTGTAAGGGAGAGGCTGGACCTGGATGAGAGAAGAGTGCTCACTCCAGGAGGGGCAAGGCCCATCATTATTTTCTTGGCAGTGATGCAAGTCTGATATTTAATTCGACAGTCAAGTTTCAGCCACCCAGACTGGGAGTAGAGTTTGCAAGTGTGAGTGAGATGATGGGATCCTGTGATGAGTCGACAGGCTTTATTGAGAGAGATAGTTATTCATTTGAGAGATGTGGCAGTAGCAGAGCCATATATGATAAGACCGTAGTCGATGATGCTAATGACAGAGCTATGGACTGCAATTGACAATGCATCAGAGGTAAGGTGTTTCCTATGCCTGAACAGTAGGCCCAGTCAAGTTTTAGCAGATTTCGCAACGTTATTAATGTGGGCAGCATAGGGGAGATGGAGGTCCAATGTGATGCCAAGGTACTTGAAGGATTGCGTATGTTCAAGTAAGACACCTTTCGTAGTTTTGATGGAGAGTTTGTAGTGTTTGTTTTTGTTGTGTGGGCTGCTGAAGATCATTGATTTTTGTTTTCTTCTGATTGAGGATCAGTTTATGTGTTGAGAACCAGGCTTCAATGGAAAAAAAGCCAAGCTGGAGTTGTACTTCCAGGGCTTTAGGATCATGATGAGAGGCTAGGATAACTGCATCATCTGCATAGAGAATGATTTGCTCAGTGCAGGAGTCTGGTAATGTGTTTAGGAACAGGCTGAAGAGGAGGGGTCCCAGGATAGAACCCTGAGGAACCCCGGAGTGGACAGGTCTGGGGTCCGAGAGGGTATCAGCAATTCTAACTCTCTGTGACCGATTGACGAGGTAGCTTTTGAACCAGCCAATAGAGTTATGTGAGAGCCTGGCACTTAGGAGCTGTCCAAACAGGAGGCGGTGATTTACGGTGTCGAAGGCTTTAGTCAAATTGATAAAGACTGAGCCCGTAAGTTGACCATTATCCAGTGAGTTGTGGATAGCACCAGTGAATTCGAGAAGTGCAGAGGAAGTGCTGTGCCCTTTTCTGAATCCATGTTGTTGCCGGCAAAGTATGTTGTGCTTATCCAGAAAGTCAGTAAGCTGGTCGGAGACAATGCGTTCTAGTGCCTTGGAGAGGGGGAGAGAATTGAAATGGGTCTGAAATTCTCCAGGGCTGTTTTGTCACCCCCTTTGTGGATGGGGGTGACGGTGGCAGATTTCCACTTATCCAGGAACTGGCTTAGGCTGAGGGAGAGATTTAAGATCTTGGTCAAGGACACAAGTACCTCTTCAAGGATGAGTGATAGGAGTTTGAGATCAATGGAGTCACTGCTGAATCTTGAGTTCCTAATGGCTTTGGAGACATACGTGCGAGCCTGGTGAGTTGTGACCGTTTTAAAGAAATGTGGTTTGTTTGGGGAGGAGTTCATTTGGGACAGAGGAGCGTGGTCATCGTTGAAGAAATCAGTGGGTAGAACTGAGCTGAGGTTGGTGAAGGCAGAGTTGAAGGAGTCAGCAATGGTTTTGTGGTCAAGTGTGGTGACTCCATTTATGTTAAGCATGGTTGGGGGGGATTTGGACTGTTTCCCGGTGACTTTATGTATATTTTTCCAGAAATCTCTTCCATTGCCTCAGGAGTTGGTGAGGGCATTCTTATAATAGGCAGATTTCATTTGACGGATGGATTTGGTGCAATCATTCTGAGTGCACTTGTAATTTGAGATGTCATTTTGTCTCCCAGAGTTTCTGGCTAGTTCCCAGAGGTTGTCCCTTGATTTTAGTTTCTTTAGGAGGTCACCTGTGAGCCAGGGGTTGCTGAGTGCTTTGACTTTGCACTTCCTTAAGAGGGCGTAAATGTTACATGCCTCAGTGAAGATTTGAATGAAGTGATCCATTGCTATATTCACATTGGTTACATTGAAAATTGGAGACCAGTCTTGGAGGAGGACATAAGATTTGAGACATGTTAGCTGACCGCGAGGTAGAACTCTGCTGGTGATGGTTTTGGGGGGAGGTTTTGTGAATTTATTAGACCAGGTATAGCTGACAGGGGAGTAGTCACTGAGAGCGTCAGGTAGGACAGTTGTATTTGTGATCCGTGAGGGGTGGGTGGTAAGGATCCAATCCTTGTCCCCTTGTTTAAGTAAAATCATACTTTCATTTACCAGAATTACTGTTAAAGTATTTATTGTAATAGAATATAACAGAAAGAAGGAGAATGGAAAAAGAAAAGGTTAGAAAAAATTGATTTGTGTGTGAAGTCCTAGTGTGTCCTTCCCTCTGTTTGCTATTAGGAGTTTTTCCTAAATTAGCCTGCTAGCTTTATGGTAGTTTTACGACCCCTGGGGATCTCCATTTCAGCTAAGTTTATTATTTTTCTTGAACCTACAATGCATCCTGTCTCATGTGACAGTGATGTAGCCAACCCCATAGATTCAGCAACAAGCACTGCATTACAATCAGTTCACAACAGCAGAGATGGCTATATTTTAAAAACTACACAAAGTTCAGCTTGGTGACTACCCTCATTATAAAGCTCTTTTTGTTGTAAACAGTTTTGAGACTGGTTGTGTATGTGTAACTTGTATGGTTTTCAAGATATTTACATTCGTTTGGCATGTCTACTTGAGTGTTCACTCAGAGAGAAAAAAAAACATCTGCTGTTTGTAAGCACATCGCCACACATGGAAAACAAATCTAAATATCTTGAAAACTATACATGCTACACAAAAACAACAAGCAGCAAGTTGTTCAGGACAAAAAGATCATTACAATGAGGGTAGTCACTGAGCTGAACTCCTTACAGTTTTAAACTCATTTGCCATCCAAAGTGGGAAATTTGTTAAAAAAAAAACATGGATATTTGGTTAATTAGATAGTTATATTTTAAAAACTATACAGAGTTCATCTTATTGGCTACCTTCATTATAAAGGTCTTTTTGTTGTGAATAAGTTTGCTGCTGGGTGTTTTTATGTAGCTTGTAAAGTTTTCAAGATATTTACATTTGTTTGGTATGTGTGCAGATGCGCTTGCAAACAGCAGATGCTTTTTTTTTCTCTATTGACGGGCGCACTCGGACCTGCACGCAGATGGCTGGCAGTGCACAAAAAGGCTATGTTGAAAATTTAAGGTAAAAATATTAAAAACAAAAAACTTATGAGCCTGCATTGAAATTTATGAGTGCAGGCTCCTAACTGTGGTAATTTTAAATATTTTGACCCCAAAATTTTGAACATAACTATTTATTCATAGCACCTCATGAATGTGACAGCTGTCATTTTTCAAATCATGTCCAAAATGTGTTTTCGCGCTTGAGGCACAAAATCAAATTTTGGACAGGATTTGAACATTTTATTAATCCTTGTTCATGAGGTGGGGTCATAAGAAGGCAATATTGATAATTTGGGGGTTAAAATATGAGAAAACAGCAAAGGTATGAGCCTACACTGAACATTTTCAACACACGCTTGGGAGGTTATTTAAACTGTAACATGCACTGCAGACTATTGAATCTTTCACTGCTGCCTATTGCTGTGATGTCAGCTGCTGGGGATTCTGGGATTTGTAATAACAGAACATCTCAGCATAGAACTAAGCAAAATTAGTCAGATACAATCTACTACACTACAGTAAACTGTAAGTAAACCAAACTATTTTTGTGCACGAAGTGCGCCTTGAGACCAGCCCCACTCTTGAGTGTGGGGGCCCTTGAGAGTGACTGCTCCCCTTTAAACAGCAGAGAATTTGAGTGCTGCTCAGCTAGTGCTTTTGTGGATCTGACCACCTTCCATTGGGATAGTGGTGGTATCTGCCTGCAAATCCAACAGTAATCTGACCAAAGTTGGAGCTCCGATCCAGAGTTGGATTGTTGTGTATCCATCTGAGTATAGATTCAGGTATCTACTGTCAGATCCACTGGAGCCAGCCTCGGATCATGTGTTCTGACAGTCAGATAATTGGATCTGATGATCACATCCATTGGATTCTGTTTGGATCCATAGGCATCCTTGGATACCTTTAAAGCAGAGAACCCAGTGCACCCCCTCCCCCGGCAAATCATTCAAGTATTACAATTTGCTTTCTGTCTCAATTGGCTGCTTATGTATTGTACCCCAAAGTGGAGTTGGGAGGTCTCTTAGGAACATAAGAACATACGAAGAAGCCAGCAGAAGAAGGCCATTTGGTCTATCAAGTCTGCTCGTATTGCAGGGTCCACAGCTTGAGCTAATGTCCCTGCCCTCCCTCCCCACTCCTCCCATCCTCCTCCCCATGATCCTTACCTTCCCTCTATACTTATCCCAGCCTCTCCGGCAGCGCATTCCAAATGTCCGCCACCCTCTCTGTGAAGAAGTGCTTCCTGACCTCCCTCCTAAACCCCCCACTCTCCAGCTTAAGACTGTGCCCCCTTGTGTTATGGTTGCCACGCAACTTAAAGAGACTCTCCTTATCCACCTTATTTATCCATTTTAAGTACCTGAAGGTCCCAATCATGTCCCCTCTCGCCTGTCTTCCAGGGAATACATGTTCAGTGCCCTCAACCTCTCCTCATATGCCTTACCCTGCTCATAGTGTTCAGCTCAGTGCTCTGATGTGAATTTTCAGCCCAGTCACATTATGTCATGGTGGTCCACCGCTCGGCTGGGTCCCTATTCTAAAATGTAACTGCCTGAGTTGACTCCTTTTAAATAAGATGCACTGTCTAAACTGGCTTACTTTAAAGGGAAATGTCCACCTGGAATCAGACCCCACCTCAGTGTGAGGTAGGGTCCAATTAGCATTTTTGCAAAAATAACTTTTGTACCTACCTACAGTCTGAAAATAATCTAGTTTTTATCTGGTTGATCTTGCCATCCCTCTGGCAACATTTTGAATCTAGGTGCCCCTAGTGGCACACCCACAACCTTTTGCAGCTGTCCCAAGAATGACGTACGAGAGGAGGAGCAGCTGCAGGAGTGTGCATAGGGTTACTATATAGCTGGAGCTTTTAAGAGCTCCTGTTTTTGGTGTACATGTCCCAGTGCTATACTGAGACCAGGTATAGACTTAGGTAGGCTCCGATTCCAGGTGGATGTTTCCCTTTAAATAAGGTGCAATAACCCAGCCATGTTCTCATGATTAGTAGGTGATTAGTAGGTGATTAGTAGGTGATTAGTAAGGAGCATGCTGATGGAGGCAGCCATACATCTCCCAAACAATCAACAAACCCCACATTAGCAGCTCACCCTTACTCATTCACAAACTTTTTTTTTGGGGGGGGGTGAGAGGGTCTGCACTCAGTTCTCCATTTAAACAGATTTGTGCCATTAACCAGCCACACCCCTAATGAGAAAAGTGATCCAAAGCTTGTGAATGAGCAAGGGTTTGCTGCTAATGTGGGGTTTGCTTAATCTTCAGATACTTGCCTTGGATCTGAGGAGGTCAGATCCTTGGTCAGATGCCCATACCATCCGAGGGCATCTGAAAAGTGATGGTATCCGACCTGGTAGGATACTATCCTAGCACCACTAGAGAAATCCTATCCATATGCATATCTAAAATAGGTAAAAAGGTTTGGTCTGGCAGTATAGCCTAGAGTTTAGAGTAAGGAGCTGTGAATGACCTCGATACATCTAACAGACCTTTTTTTTTTAATTAAAAGTTTATTAAAGCAGAGAACAGTGCAGGTGTTCTTCAGAGCCATACATGACATGATTCATTAGTGATGAGTACACTGAACTATGCTATTTGCACCCAGACCAAGTACAGGATCTACATCTGTATCACGTATGGATCCTTACACATGGTGCAGTGATTTGGGATAGTGCCGAAAGATGCCCAAATCATATCAAATATTGAAAGGTTTTCTGAGAACCTTCTTGGCAGTCCGTTGACCTATAAATCTCTAAGGAACAAAATCGATGTCAGTGACTGTAATATCAGTTACCTGGCGTTGCCAGCTAGAGTGAAATTTGGGTACTCAACCATTGAGGGACGCAGTTAACCATTCCGCAATGTAAATTTCAGCAGCAATAGCTTGCCAGGTTTAAGCAGTTCAGGTTGCGTCCAAAGTCGAGCTGTAGCTTTCTTAGCCACAAAGAGATGTAAACATGCCAGGGAGTGAGAGGGTTAATAAATTCTTGGGGGAGGAATAGATAATAGAATCCTAGTAGAGGATACTAATTCCAGAGAGAGAGAGAGAGAGAGATCGAGATCGAGAGAGAGAGAGAGAGATCGAGATCGAGAGAGAGAGAGATCGAGAGATCGATCCTCAAACTGCCTGGCTATACCTTGCCAGTATTTTGCAATGATGGGTTCTGGTTCCTTACTGCCACGGGTGATCACTCCGCTCAGCGGATGAGGGGTTGCTACAGATTCCAAGGGTATGTTTGAAATCTTCTGGGACATGGGCATTTATGTATGCATCCCCAACCCTTTGAAATTCTCGACCCCGTCGGTTACGGGAGTGCGCAACCGTGGAGGGATTTAAGCAGGCTTTGATAACATTCTTATGGTAACAGGCATTTGGTGAATGATGAAATTATGGTATTACTGATTTTATATGATGTGTTTTAATCTTTGATTTGTGATTTTAACTTGTAAGGTGCCTTGGTATTTGAAAGGCGCCTTAAAAATAACATTTATTATTATTATTATTATTATTATTATTATTATTATTATGGGGCATTTCCAGAAAATATGTGCGTGATCAGCCAGAGAGTGTCCACAACCCTCCAGCACTGTCCTTAATTTGTGGGCAAGAATCTGGCACAAACTGACAGGGTTCTAAAAAACTGGTACCGACATTTCCAGGCAGACTCCCTCCAGCACGTGGAGGAAGTCACCTTTAGAGCTGGCAAGGCATACTTGCAGCAGACCTGGGTTTGATTCCACAGCCTGCACTTGCTGTTTTGTGACTCTGAGATTTGTGACTTCTGATTTGTTTATAATCAGATGGCTCCACTGTTAAGGCTCAGCTCTCAGGGGTGATTCCAGGCACTGGAGGTTATCAGTGATTTGTCAGAAACATAGACCGTCAAAGTCTATGTTTCTGAGCAAGTCACTTACGTAACCTCCCCAGTGCACCCAGGTCACCCCTGAAAACAGGCCTTGTGCCCAGTGGGCCATACCCAGTTACCAAACAATAAAAAAACAAACAAACAAACCAACCATCCAAGCAACTGACTAGGTCTGGGAGAACTGCAAAAGGTTCTGAGGTTCTGAAAGGTTCTAAAAGAACATGAAAAGTTCTGATAGTTATTTGAGTCTTTAACAGAACTTTCAGAACCTTTTAGTTTAAATGGCAAAATATTTTTTTTTATATTGTATTTATCGCCTTAACCCCCTGGCTGCCCCTCCCTCTGACCGACCCCAAGCATCTTCACCCCAGTATCACCGGGACTTACTTGTACAGTGTCTCATTGTTGCCCGGTCACTGTGTGCAGAGCCTGCGAAGGGTTGTTCATCATCTGCAGCCAGGAGATTTTTCCTCCAGTTTCTCCCTTGATCCCATTGCTGGGGCGCACACGCCAGATGTGCGTGGAGGTGCATGCACATCTGTGGAAGTCCCACAGCACCCTCCCTTCTTTTTTTTTTTTATTATTTTTTAATCAAGCTTTTTGGTCCTGTCCTCTCCTCCTGCCAACTGGCAATGGGGACACATACTTATTTTTATGTTTTTCTCCTCTGACCCAGTGAGGCCCCAGCACACGGCCATGCAAGCATGTGGAGGCATGCTTCACAGCCCATGGTGCCAGCTCAGCCCCTTCCATCTCCTGATACCTTTGTTGCCCTCTCTCGGCCTATGCTACCCACCGGACCTTCACCCGGTGGGAGTGGGACTACAGGGAGGGCACCAAACCACCCTCACCACCCTCGGGAGAGGAGAACTGCCTGCTGGCATGCCTAATCCCACTCTGCCCACCCCCGCACTGGCACCCTGATGACCCAAGGTCATTTCTGAACTCAGGTCACCAGAGTAGCATGAGGTAAGGCATCTAGCATCTCAACCCTCTGTGCCACCGGGCTAGCAGCACCCTTCCTCCCTTCTGTGGCACCCTGCAGACCTGCACTATCCTTGGGCCTCCACTCGGGGGCAATCATTCGGCTGGAGTGTCAGCCCTTCCTCTCCCAGAGAGGAGAGCTGTCATCCAGATGCTCAGTCCTCTCCCTCCCCAGCCGACCTCCAGTAGCCCGCTTGCGCCGTGAACATGGGTCGCTGGCGTGGCAGGAGGTAAGGCACGGATGCCTCAACCCTTCATGCCACTGGGCTGGCTATGAAAACTGTTTTAACCATCTGTTTCCACCCATGCACTATTGTAAGTGAAGGGAAAGGAATATAAAAAGAACTTGGTGGGGTACAATGGTAACTGTAACTAGCGTATACTGCTTGTGCGATACCACTGTGAGTCTGACTGCAGATCTGATTCGTCCGGTTCTTTCTCCACCTCCTGCCTTCTTTCTGGGGCTTTCTGCCAGCACCAGTCCTCTTTCTAGGCAAAGACCTGCTGAGGAAGAATGTTATACTCCAAAGCCAATGTTCTGAAAACCATCAGAACTGCAGAACCCGATCAATGTTTGGATATGATGCTTTTACAGGAGATGGCAAAGGTTCTGAACTTATAACTAGGGCTGCCCTGCTGGCCTAGCTGTGGCGTGTCTCACTGATGTGACGGTGACCTGAGTTTGTGTGTGAGCGTGGGATGCTGCATTGGGAGGCAGGCCAGACTACAACAGCTGCTGCTTGGCAGTGCGCAGCAGTTGGGAGGGATAGCGCTTGGATGTCGGGGCCACAGTGATCCCTGTGGTGGGCCAAGGGTGCTTGCTCCCTCTGTCAGACATTGCTGCACACAGCTGAGGCCTGAGGAGCTCCACTCACACCTAGGGGAGGATGGAAAAGGAAAAACAGGGACAAATCTGTACGACATCTATACGATGGCCATGCCCCTGTGCGATAGTCAGGTCCTAGAGCGGATCGCCACCAGTCCCTGTCCACGCAAGTGGACCACTTAAGAAGGGGTGACAGCCTGGAGCCCCTGCCACCAGTCGAAAGCCACAGGAGATGTTGACTGGAGCAGAACTTGACTAGAGCACCGGAGGTCCAGCCTGAAGCAGAGTATAGCCCTGTAATGGAGTATGGCTGGGATAAATACCTCTATAAAAAAATTATAAGTAGTAAAGGTATTTTGTATAAATTGAGCATGCAGTGCTCTGACTCAAAATGTGCAGTTTATCATCACTTGCGACGGGGCAGGGCTTTCATAAATGCATGGTTGTTCTATGAAGAATCGTAATCCAGTTGAAGATAAATGGCATATTTTGAGTCAAGCCATTGCATGTCCCCATGTTACTTCATTTCAGAACACACTTTTTTACTGTCTTGCAAGATGCCCTTTTTTCACTGTTTTGAGTTTATAAAAATAGTCTTCAGATTTCGAAGTGCATCTTTTTAACGACTTCTAGTTCAATGCTGTTTTAATACTGAACAAGTACAGTAGATTCGTGCATGCAAAATACCTTACGTCTTACAAAGCAGAGGGCATGAACATGGCAGTCCGATATCTTGCAAAAAAATGAAAAGTCACAACCATTTCTGTCTGTTTTCTTTCAGTTTGTTTGTACAGCATCTACCTCATTCTGGTCCAACATTTTGTGATACAGATGACACTTATCCACGGGGGGCAGCCGCAACGCAGTACACTTCAAACAGGAAGCCAAGCAAAACAGAGTTGATGGCGCGGTTAGGGTTTGAGACCCCTCATCTGGGGCTAAAAAGGCCTCTACCGCTTTAAAGTTGTTTAATTGATACCATGGACTGTGAGACACCCTTATGAAATATGTATTACACAGTATCGACATGAACCATTCTTTGTAGGAAGGTGCTGTGGGGGTTAAAAATACACAGTACATGTACTGGAGGCATTTATTAACTTTTTAAAATAAGTTTTACTTACTAAATCTGAGCAGACAGTAAAGCCTAGTGGTTAAAAGTATGAGCTGCGAATAAGCTTGGTAAATTCAGCAGACCTGGGTTTGATTCCCACAACCTTCACATGCATACCATGTGACCACGAGCAAGTCACTTAATCTTCTCAGTGCTCCCAGGTCTCCCCCTGAAAACAGGTATTGTGTCTAGTGGGCCTTATCCGATTACCAAGGAATAAAAAAAAAATCTTTAAATACAGTGTCAGTGGGTCCGTGGGTAGCATGCTCATTTCTGAGGCCAGAAAATCAGGAAGTTGCATGTTCTAGACCCTTACTGGGTGCTAGAGATAATACTCATAACGGACATAAGAGATACAGTAACTTTAGATAAAAATATATATTGTAGTGCAGTACCAGGGGAGTATGGGGTGTGCAGTATTTTGAATGAGATGTGAAACTGAGGTCCTTTCTGCCCATCTCTGGTCAATGTTGAGGTGGAAGTAAAAGATACCATGGCACTTATCTGTGAAGGGTCAGAGAGTTTCTGCTATGACATGGCCAACATTTCCCTTGCCAGTAAGACAGGTCCATGTAACCCACCCCTATAAATGCAGAAAAAGGCAGGAAGGACAGGGATGGGGCTAAAAGGGGCAAGGCCATAATAAAATGGAGGATGATGAGTACCAATGCCCATCTGTGTAACAAACTCCCTGAACTAGTGGCCTTGATGGAAGAGGGATGCCTGGATATTGTGGCAGTCACTAAAACATGGTACACAGAGAACCATGACCGGGATGTCAACATACCAGGATACACAATCTACAGGAGAGACAGGATGGGTAAAAGAGGAGTAGCTCTCTACATAAGGGAAGGGATTAAAGCAACAGAACTAAAGAGTAAACAGGAAGTTGATGAGTCACTATGGGTCACCCTGGAGACAGGAAATGGCACCACAATCCGCATGGGGGTTGTGCACAGACCCCCCTCTCAGGGGGAGGAAATGGACAAGGAAATGATAGAAGGCATCCTTAAAATGGCAGAACAAGGGGAGATATTGTTGTTGGGGTCCTGAATATGCCAGATGTTAACTGGAGCACCTTTGCTGCAGGCACGCCCAAGAGGTCATTCTTGATGCCCTACAGGGGCATATGCCTCAGACAGCTAGTGTTAGAACCCACTCGGGAGGGAGCAATCTTAGACCTGGTACTCTCAAACGGGGATGGAGAGAGGATCACCGATTTAGAGGTGGGTAGCCATCTGGGAACAAGTAACCACCAAACAGTGTGGTTCACAATAAACACAGCCATAGAGTCAAGCCATACAAAAACAAGAGTATTGGACTTTAGGAGGGCTAACTTTGGGAAAACGAGAGAGTGCCTCAGAAAAGCACTAGCAAATGGGCAAAAAGGAGGGATGGAGGAACAATGGCGAATAATCAAAACAGCCATCACAGAGGCAACAAGCCTTTATGTGAAGCAAATCAACAAAACAAAACAAAGGAAAAAAAAACACTATGGTTCTCAAAAGAGGTGGAAGGGAAGGTTAAGGAAAAAAGGATAGCATTCAGGAAATATAAGGAAACACAGAAGGAGCAGGACAGATAACTTTATCAGTTAAAGCAAAAGGAGGCAGGGAAGGCAGTCAGAATAGCAAAGGCCCAAACTGAGGAAAAGATAGCCAAATCTGTTAAGAAGGGGGATAAAACCTTTTATAAGTACATCAGGGAGCAAATAAATACCAAGGCAGGGATACAGAGACTTAATAAAGGGGAAGGAATGTGGATAGAGGGTGACAGTGAAAATGCAGGGATACTGAACAAATATTTCTGCTCAGTATTCACAACGGAAGAGGAGGGGGAGGTACCTATACTAAACAAGAGAAACACTCTGGATAGGGGGGTCGATACCAGTCCATTCACAGAAGAAAGGGTTTTGAAAGAACTCTTGAAACTGAGGGTGGACAAAGCAATGAGGCCTGATAGGATTCACCCCAGAATTCTAAAAGTACTAAGGGTAGAACTAGTAACACCACTGACTACTCTCTTTAACAAATCATGGGTGGATGGGGTGGTACCTGAGGACTGGAGGAGGGCAGATGTGATTCCACTTCACAAAAGTGGGAGCAGGCAGAGGCAGGAAACTACAGACCAGTTAGTTTGACCTCAGTGGTAGGGAAGATGATGGAATCACTTCTGAAGGAAAGAATTGTTGAGTACCTAGTGGGGCACAGGACTCAAGGCAGCATGGCTTCACAGCAAGAATGTCATGTCAGATGAACCTAATAGATTTCTTTGACTGGGTGACCAATGTAGTAGACCAGGGAGGGGCTGTGGATATGGTCTACCTAGATTTTAGCAAGGCATTTGACACAGTCTCACACAAAAGATTAATATACAAGTTAGCCAGCCTTGGAGTGGGTCCCAAGGTGGTAGCCTGGATAAAAAATGGCTGGACAACAGGGCCATAGGGAATAGTAAACAGAGTCCACAGTGAAGAAAGGAGGGTAACTAGTGGGGGCCACCACAGGGTTCGGTACTGGGACTGGTCCTCTTTATTGTCTTTATAAGTGACATTGAGAGCACCTGGAAGAAAAAGTATGTCTCTCTGCAGATGGCACAAAGATCTACAACAGGGTTGATACACAGGGTGGAGTGGAAAGAATGAAAAGAGACTTGGCAAGGTTGGAGGAATGGTCAAATGTATGGCAGCTCAGATTCAATGCAAAGAAGTGCAAGGTAATGCACCTGGGAAACAAAAACCCAGGGGAAGAGTACACATTCGGGGGAAGGGGGTGAGATAATAACAACAAAAATCGAAAGAGACCTAGGAGTAATTATATCAGATGACCTAAAGGTGGGCAAGCAATGTGAGAAGGCAGTAAGGAGGACTGAGGGGATACTGGGATACATAGGGAGAGGCATCAACAGTAGAAAACAGGAAGTTGTTATCCCTCTGTACAGACAGTTAGTGAGACCCCATCTGGAGTACTGCGTGCAATTCTGGAGACCCCATCTCCGCAAAGACATAGACAGAGTGGAGGCTGTCCAGAGGAGGGCAACCAAAATGGTGCAAGGTGTGCACCAGAAGACATACAAGGAGAGACTAAAGCAGCTTAATATGTATACCCTTGAGGAAAGGGGGGAGGGGGGGAGGACATGATATAAACTTTCAAGTATCTCAAGGAAATTAACAAAGCACAAGAGGGTAGCATCTTTCAGAAAAAGAGATGTGGAAGAACAAGGGGGCACAATTTGAAGATAGAGGGGGGACGGCTCAGAGGTAATGTTAGAAAGTATTTTTTCACAGAGAGGGTTGTGGATGCATGGAACAGCCTTCCTGAGGAGGTTGTGGAGTTGGGAACAGTGGGAGCATTCAAAAATGCATGGGACAGACATAAGGCAATTCTATTTGGGGGTAGGAGGAAGTAAGCTGTTGATTAACTAGAATCTGCAGCTTATCCTGTAGGTAGGGAAATGGGCAGACTAGGTGGGCCAAGCGGTCCTTATCTGCTGTCAAATTCTAACGTTTCTATGTTTCTATAGGACATATCTGGGAACAAACTGTCACAGCTTAGAGTGACGTAACAGGTCAAAAATTACAAATAAATACATGTAAAGTAAAACACTGCGCCACGCTACAAGTGATGATCCGGGGTGACCACACCCTTTGGTGTAAAAAATAAAGATCAGACTTTAGAAGGCAGGGTAGGACATGGCCAGCACAGTGCGGAGAGTATCATTTGAATACTAGAAGATTCCGGAGCATCACACATCTATGGGATACATGCAGTGGTTTTTGTGTGAGCTTGTCTGTCGTGTTCACGTTGCTAGAACGACATTTTCTACCCCTTCTGTTTCTCCTCCTGCACCTGACCACCAGCCCACCACTCCTTCGGGCCCCCACATCAACCACTTCAGCCTGCCAGACTCACCTCTCGCTGCCGATAAGGAAGCCATCCGGACCTCCAGTGCTCCGTGTCCCATAGGCCAGTTTGTCCCTGCTGGGGTTCCCTCCTGACCCAGAGGAGGACCACTGCTTGTGGAGGCCAGCTAGAGGGGACCAGTATGGTGTGCCATGGGGGAGGGTCCATTGGTGTTGGGGGGGACCACATAGGCCATCATTCTGTGTGCCAGCGGTGTAGCATTTCAGTTGCTTTTCTCCCTGCCTCCTCCCACTGGCAGCGGCACATTTGTGTTTGGTCTTGGGGGGGTGCCAGATGGCCTGTGGTCACCCCCACCAATAAAGGACCTCTGTCACACCCCCACAAGGTGCCACTGCAAGAACAGTGTGGTGTGTTCCCCCCAGGAGTAGAGCATCCAGCATGCATTCAAAACCTTCCCCCCTGCCTCAACTCTTGATGTTTTGGCCTTACAGCATGAACCAGAGTGGACTCATGTTGTTCTGTGCCGCAGAGCTAGCCCACTATAACTTTTTTAGCGACCGGACATGAGAGCCATGTTTGTTTCCTGTTACTCAGTCAGGCCTACAAATTCCATTGACAAAGTGTCAGTATGATGTGAAACGTTTGCGTGCGGGTGGGGTGCTTGCCATGAATTGTTTGTTTTAATAAATGCTGATTTTTATCGTGACCTAGCTTAGAGGTTGTTTTTTTCTCACATAGACTGGGTTGCCAGACTTCATGGCTTTTGGCAATTCCACAAGTCCCTTGCATGCAAGCATGGGTCTTAGAGCACATTCAACCTATGAGGATACAGGCTTTTTCAGAGCCCTGCAAAAAAAAAAAAATATGCCAGCCACCAGGTGGCGTTCAAGCACAGCATTTAAATCTTACCCAAAGGCTTTTCCAACTACAGACTGCGTCTGAAGAATACTTTGCATGCAGCTCTTTACAGTCTTCCCTGGGTCATCAGATCATTTTGTGCAAGTTGGCAGAATGTGATGGTGTTTGACCTGTTTGTAAGGGTGGTGCTGAAACAGAAGTTGGCACCTGCCACCCTATTCCCCAGTGCCAGCTACCTCCAAATTACTTAGAACAAAGAAAGTATGTACAGGGAAATTACTGAGCTCATAGACCAAATGAAATTGTATCCCCCTGTCAGTCTGGTTTTACGTCAAGGAACATGCATGCTGCTTTTTAAAAATTCTGTTTCTGCTCCTTCCCCCTCCAGCCGTGTGCTGTATCCCTTCAGACCCCTCTGAAACCAGCCAAGGCACATCACCATGTCATCCTCTGGGATTTATCACTTACCCACTGTATGACCCAGAGTAAGTCAAGCACCTAAAGGGCATAAACAAGGTGCAGGGAGGAGACACCTTCCAATACTGGAGGAGTACAAGAACGAGGGGTCATGATATGAAATTGGAACTTGGCAGGTTGAGAGGGAATGTGAGGACATTTTTCACGGAGAGGGTGGTGGATGCATGGAATGGTCTACCACAGGAGGTGGTGGGAGCAAGCATGGTGGAGGGACTTAAACATGCCTGGGACAGGCGGAGGGGAATCTTTGAGGTATGGCAGAGGGAAGGAAAGCTACCACCAGATATGGTCAAGTATAGGGCTAACGGGCAGACTAGATAGGCCTTGTGGTCCTTATCTGCGGACAATTTCTATGTTTCTATAAGCCTCTCAGTATATCAGTCCATCCTGCTGTAATGGGTATTATAAAGCAATGGTTACAAATAGGGCATTCTGATTGGATGTCAACATTCTGAGACCTGTACATTAATCTATAATACATTGCAAGCTTGTTTTTCCACTGTTTTCTAAACCTTGTTTTTCACGTTTTGGAACTTGGAACCAGTTCTTCTTAACATTCTGGAATGTGAAGAACAAAGCTGATCTCTAAACCAATTACAGCAGCGATTGCAAGTTCTGTTATGGAAGTGCGAGCTGAGCTGAGCTGTCATAAACAGCAGACAAGTATCATGTGCCGATTCAAAATTGGCAGTTCGAACATCAGTAAACCATTCCTGTTACAACCACTGCAGTAGCAGTTTAAACACAAAGCACTAGAAAACGGGCACTCGCCTGGGACCAGACAACGAAAAACACAGGACTTACACAACGCTGTTCCTGTTTACATTTCTTGCTGTGTGAGGACCTGTGGATTTTGTGCTGATGATCGGTGCCTGTGGGAAGGACCGTGGGTATGCTGTCAACAATGCTGGTGCTGAAACACAGGTTCACACTGCAGTATAAAACCCTCCTTGGTTGAGAACTCGCTTGATTCTCAATGCCTCGTTAGTTTGGTGACATTAGGAAGACATTCCAGGTTTGCTGTCGTACCACTGATGTCACTGACCTAACTTGGTGTTGAGAAGGGAGTGGGGGTTTAGTAATTCTATTAATAAAATGGCGAGAAAAAATGCAGAAATCTCATTGGCCAAGAGACAACAGCTGACTGTACATTAAATCTCTATATACACAGTCATCCTGGTCCTAAACCACATTACACAATGGGCAAATCAGTCCTCCTACAACCAGAACTATTTTCCATCAGTCCCTCTGCAACCAGAACTGATCTTCCATCTCCTCTGTCTCCTTCACTTTAGCCGACCTGCCCTCGAGCACCCAGTAAAGCAGGGCTCGAGCCCTGGCGGGTGGGCGGCGACAGCGAGCGAGGAGGACCAGGAGGCCGGGAGAGACAGCCAGCAAGGCAGCGGAAAGCCGCAAAATTTTTGCCCGCCCCTCTCTTTGGGTGTTTCTTTATACACCCTTCCTGCCCAATTTCCTATCTCCTACATAGCCAAATTCTAGCTAATAATCTGGAAACAGTCCCCCACTGCCTTCACTATTATTAACCCTTAGTTACCGTAATCATGCTTATGCTTCTCCTACTGTTTCTTTCTTTCTCACCTATAATATATCTTGAGGATGATACCTTTCCAGTCCATGCCCTCTTGAAAAATGTGGCTTGCCAGGGTGACCTCCCTGTCTCACCCCCAGTGGATGACTATCAATTCCTCAAGTATGCACTACCGTTGCTTCATTGTAATCCATGGGGTAGCCCTCTAAAAGGGTCACAACCATTCATGTATCCCCTACGCCCCATGCTCATATCTTGGCTCTTAGTGCCCTTGCACCTGCCCATCAAGTTGGTACTCTGTGAAAATTTATTAAGCCTCAACCCATCCTGGACCGTCTCTAAAGTTTGGACCCCGAGCAAGAAGAGAAAACCCTCTTTTTGGTCCCTCATGCTATCACTTGAAGCCCTCATTAAACTATTACTCTTCTTGCTGATCTGCGCTGGCAATATTGAAATCAGTCCAGGACCCCCAGAAGGCTTTACCTCCCCATCAGATCTAGCCTCCATTAAAGGTTTAAGCTTTCTTACATCAACGCATGCAGCCTCCTAAAAAGATCTCATTAATCCAGGCCTGGGTCACCCACACCTTGCCAGACTTTCTGGTAATCTCTGAGACATGGCTTAAACCTGCTACACATGACAGGGAAATAAATCTACCCAACTACCAGCTATTCAGATCGGACTCCTGACAAGGGCGTGGAGTGGTATCTATGTTAAATCAAATATTTCTGCATCTTGCCTCAGTGTATCATCAGTGCCCAAAGAATTTGAATGTTTATCCCTAAAATAGCTCTCCCTAATATGACAGCTTTTCAATTGGTTGGCTGCTATAGGCCCCTCTGCCGCCTTCAACTCCTAAACCACTTGGGAAATATAATTAATCTGGGCCCGAGGACACCATCATTTTAGGTGATCTAAACTTTAACTGGCTCTCCAACGCATCTGCACCCCTAGTATCTTTTTGTGACACATATGGATTCACTCAATTAATAAATGAACCGACAAGATTTAACTCAAAAAACAAAAGTAACAGCACCCTACTTGACGTTATGTTGGTAGACACACTGCACCTGTTTTCCCATGCTGGAGTGCTTTTCAGTGATATAAGCGATCACTGTCTTATTGCAGGGATAAAATCATCAGTCAAGCCATCCAACCCTGCAAAATTCCTCACAAGAAGGTCTAAAAAAAAACCTTAACATCGAAGGATATCTCCATGACCTATATCATTCCCTACGCTGGCAAGAATTCTATCACACAGCTTCTGTGGAAACAGCACTCAAGGTGCTAAATGACATTTTCATAGGCGCCCTCAATACTCATGCACCTTTCACTAGCGTTAGAATAAAAAGCAAAACCTGCTGCTGGTTTTCTGCCGATCTTAAATTTGCACTGCTTGCTAGAGATAAACTCTGGAAAAGGGCCAGAAAGACCAAGGATCCGTCTGACTGGCTTCAGTTCAGAAAAGCCAGAAACAGCTGCACCAAAAAAGTGAGAGAAGCCAAAGCTGCCTTCTATACAGCCGAGCTTGATGCCTCCTACCTTAAACAGCCAGATTCTGGGGCACCATCAAGGGGATCCTAGGGCAGGACTCCAGTACTTCCTTGCCATCCCAAGTGCACTTAACAATGCTGTTATCACTGACAAGCGTGAAATCTTAGATGCATTCAATAATCATTTCACTACGGCTGGCCTAGCTTTTGATTCCTCCCCAGCAAATCTACTACGGTCACAACTTAAATTCCAGTGTATCGATGATCAGAAGGCTGCCTCTTCATTCTCCTTCAAGCCCATTTTATTAAAACAAGTGGAAGACCTACTGCTACATCTAGACACCAAGAAAAGTGCAGGTGCAGACTCTCTCGACCCCTACTTCTTAAAAATTGCTCTACATGCCATTGCAGTTCCCCTAACTCATCTTTTTAATCTGTCCTTATCCACTGGTTCTGTTCCTACATTGTGGAAAACAGCACAAGTGTTCCCCCTCCTCAAATCAGGGGACCCCATGGATCTCAACAATTATAGACCTATATCCATCCTACCTGTGCTGTCTAAAATGTTAGAAAAACTGGTGAGTATCCAACTAAGAGACTACCTCGATGCTAATAACCTACTTAACCCTGCTCAATCTGGGTTTAGGACCAGACACAGTACCATTTCTGCATTAGCAAAAGTAACAAATGATTGGCAAACTGAGACAAAAAAAAACAGCATCTGTGCTGTATTTCTAGACCTAAGTAAAGCCTTTGATACAGTGGATCATGAGCTGCTAATTTCCTCACTGCACTCCTTAGGCCTGGATTCAACCTCTCTTGGGTGGTTCAGATGTTACCTCACTGATAGAATTCAGCAGGTGAAAAATGAAGGTGTCCTATCCTCCTCAAAACCACTTCTAAGGGAGTACTCAAGGATCCATCCTGGGCCCTATCCTCTTTGCTGTCTATATCAATAACATTGACTCCAACCTCACTGTTGCCAATGTCCACCTTTTGCTGATGACACTGTCTTGTATGTCAGTAACCCCTCACCATCAAAGGCCTGTGAGTTATTACAATCAGAATTCTCCCTGCTGCAACATCAATTACTTGAAAAGAAACTACTATTAAATGCCAAGAAGACAAAGGCTATGTTCTTTTCCACCAATATATATTCTACCACTCTCTCATCAAACATTCTTCCCCAACTATCCACCATCCTTGGAGAAACACTTGATTATGTGGATAAATTCAAATATCTAGGGGTATGGATTGATAATAGACTTGATTACACTCAACATGTTGAGGAGCTCCTGAAAAACTCAGACAGAGCTCGACCTATTCTTCAGAATCAAACATTATCTAACCAAGAGTCTAAACAGAGACTAATACAGGCATCATTTCTATCTCTCCTCGATTATGCAGATTTCCTATATGGCCACTGTACTATGTCCTATTTAAGTAAATTGGATACCTTGTACCACAGAGCTCTTAAGATTCATCACAGATCTTCCTTTCAACACTCATCACTGCTCTCTCTATAATGCTGTTGGCTGGACATCCTTACACCTTAGGAGGGATAAAAATGCTGCAATATGGATTTACAAAGCTCTGTCAAACAAACTTCCATCTTATATTTCTGATTGCTTTACCCTGGCTACACCTAGATCATATGCCCTAAGAAGCAATAACCTTATCACCTTGAAGATACCTAAAGTCTGTACCGCATGGGAGATCTGCAATCAGCTACTTCTTAGCATCTACCTGGAATTCTCTGCAGAAGACCCTAAAGTTGAACACCTTCATCCCATAGCATCCTTTAAAAGCTCTTCACAAGTCTTTCCTGAGATATGCAACTGCTTTCACTAAGCCTAGTCCCTCTTACCCTTACCCCCTCTTTTTCTTTCTATCACAGTTTATATACTTTTTCTAAACTTAGCTACAATATACCCTAAAATCCATTGCCATTCCCCTTCTTTTTTTATCCCCCCATTTCTACTTGCTTAAGTATCTACTCAATTACAACACAACCTGACCAATTCCACAATCCCAATACCTTACAGTCATCTGAGTCAAATCTGTCTGAATTATTTTGTTTTGTGGTCCAAAATCATTAGCTACCTTGCTTGTATATACTTTTTTATTACTGTAGCTGTTTATTTATATTTAAGTCTTTGTCTCTTTCACTGTATTTGTTTATGTATGCTACTGTACCTTATTTTGATCTTGACCTATCAGGTCCATCTTGTAAATGAGCTTCGCTCAATGATGTTCGCCTGAATAAATAAAGATTTTGATTGATTGATTGATTGATTGATAAACATGGCTGCTACCTTTACACTGTAAAAACCTTTAACTAGGCCCTAAAAATAAGACTATGTTTAATAAAAAATAAAACAGATTCATTAGGATTCAGTTGAATGTAGGCGGTCAAGAGGTCGCACTTCACTGAGCTCCGTGTTGTCCTCGGCCTACCCGTCACTCGCGTAAATAATTTGAATATTCAGTGTTATTTACAGATGTAATTTTAGTGCTTTATGTAGTCAATCGGGTGTATATACGTCTGCATAAAGAGAAATGTATCGCTTTAAAAAAAAAATAACAGCATCAACTTAGCTTCTTTTCGCACGCAACCAACTGAAGCACACTGTTCACCAGGAGACTTAAACTGTCACCAACCAGGTCTGATACAATACTTATTAATGGTAAAATACGTATTTAAATGGGTCTAAATACACACTGACCTAGGTGGTTCTCTTCACTTCCTCAAAGATTTTCTACATAGCCTCTCTATGTGGCCTTGTCTACTCCGTCACAGATATGTTTTTATGAAACAACTTGTCTTAAAGTGACAAAGATCATATTTGTCTTTTCCTGAATAAGCATTGATTTGACCCAGTTGTATTGATGCTCAGACTAATATACATACATTTATCTTACTGATAATATGGACAGTGAAAAAATGGAATATCAACAGGTGCATGTTTATAATAGTAACATCCCTATTCCTGAAAAGAAAGTAGGGGGTAAAAATCCATCTAAGAGACAAATATCCAAAGTCAGGACAGCCAGTGATGATAGTTTAGAAACCCAAGAAGTCTCCACACAACCACAAACAGTTGCCCATTTCATTCAAATTATGACAAAAATGGAAGCTATAAGTGTCACCATTATTGATATATCTGACAGTTTAAAGCAGCTCAGGAAAGAAACTGACAGACATATGATTCATATTTCAGATACAGAATCCAGGATTAGTAGTGTGGAAGATAAAGTTGAGAAAGATGTCAGAGAGGGTATTGTTAATAATAAAAGGATTGCCAAGCTGGAAGCAAAAATAGAGGACTTAGAAAGTAGGAGTAGACGAAATAATTTGCATGTCGTTGAGGTTAAGGAAGGACTAGAAGGAAACAATGCCCTGGCTTTTATTAATAAATCACTGATATCAATTACTGGCCCTCCTCCTGACCGTGCTCATTATGTGTTGGAAAGGGCACACAGATCTTTGAAACCATCTCCAGGTCCTAATGTTATAGATCCTTCGTTTTAAAATTTTTATATTTTCGTCACAAAATACATGTACAAAGAAAACTGGAGGACTGGAGGAGGGCAAGTGTGATTCCCCTTCACAAAAGTGGGAGCAAGGCAGAAGCAGGAAACTGCAGACCTGTTAGTTTAACCTCAGTGGTAGGGAAAATGATGGAATCACTTCTGAAGGAAAGAATTGTCGAGTATCTAGAGGCCAGAGGGGCACAGGACCCAAGGCAGCATGGATTCACAGCAGGAAGGTCATGCCAGACAAATCTGATAGATTTCTTTGACTGGGTGACCAAAGTAGTAGATCAGGGAGGGCTGTGGACATGGCCTACCTAGACTTTAGCAAGGCGTTTGACACAGTCTCACACAAAAGATTAATACACAAGTTAGCCAGCCTGGGAGTGGGTCCCAAGATGACAGTCTGGGTAAAGAATTGGCTGGAGAATAGGACACAGAGAGTAATAGTAAATGGAGTCCACTCTGAAGAAAGGGGGGTTACTAGTGGGGTACCGCAGGGTTCAGTATTAGGACCGGTCCTCTTCAATGTCTGCATAAGCGACATTGCAGAGGGACTGGAAGGAAAAGTATGTCTCTTTGCAGATGACACAAAGATGTGCAACAGAGTTGATGCACAAGGTAGGGTGAAAAGGATGAGAATGGACATGGCAAGGTTAGAGGAATGATCAAATGTATGGCAACTTAGATTCAATGCTAAGAAGTGCAAGGTAATGCACCTGGGAAACAAAAACCCAGGGGAAGAGTACACAATGGGGGGTGAGATAGTAACAACAACAAAAATGGAAAGGGACTTGGGGGTAGTCATATCAGATGACCTAAAGGTGGGCAAGCAATGTTAGAGGGCAGCAAGGAGGGCTGGGGATACTGGGATGCATAGGGAGGCATCACCAGTAGAAAACAGGAAGTTATTATCCTCTGTACAGACAGCTGGTGAGACCCCATCTGGAGTACTGCATGCAGTTCTGGAGACCCAATCTCCACAAAGACATAGGCAGGATGGAAGCTGTCCAGAAGAGGGCAACTAAAATGGTGCAGGGTCTGCACCGGAAGACATATGAAGAGAGACTTAAGGAGCTTAATATGTATAGCCTCGAGGAAAGGAGGGAGAGGGGGGACATGATAGAAACGTTCAAGTACCTCAAGGGAATCAACAAAGTCCAAGAGGGTAGCATCTTTCAAAAAGAGCTGTGCAAAAACAAGGGCACAATTTGAAGATGGGGGCATCTCAGAGGTAATTTAGGAAGTATTTTTCACAGAGAGATTGTGGATGCATGGAACAGCCTTCGGAGGACGTTGTGGAGTCAAAAACAGTGGTGGAATTCAAGCATGCATGGGACAGTCATAAGGCAATTCTAGGGGGGGGGTAGGAAGAAGTAGGCTGCTGGTTAACTAGGATCTGCAGTTTATCCATTAGGTAGGGAAATGGGCAGACTGAGTGGGCCAAGCGGTCCTTATCTGCCATCAAATTCTATGTTTACCGCGATGTGCAGAGGGCGTCAGTCCCCAATGGCTGCAGCCTGGCAGGACGCCAGGCACAAGTCACTGTGGATTGGTGCACCTGCATGCAAATGGGGCCATAATGACATGCTAATGGCCCCAGTTGCACCTTGCATGCATTATGGTTCCATTTGCATATCCACCACTGAATATCGTGGTTCCTGTGCCTAGTGCAACTGCACTTGCGCTGGCACATCCCCCTGCTTCTCTCTTGCCACTTGCACTGGCACAATGCCACGGCATCATGTGCAATGTGGGCAACCACGTTGCCATATTCAACAGTGCTGTGCCATGGCACAGCACCATTGAATATCACCCAGCACACTCCCTGGCGCATCCGAGTTGAGCTGCGCCCAGGCTTGCACCCCTGCCTGGAGCAGTCTGAATATCCAGGCTGGAATGGTCTTCAGCCATATCTTAGAGCAAGTTATCTCAGACCACTCACCTGTATTACTCTCATTTAAAGAATGTAACCCGACAATTTTGTCCAGACACTGGAGGGTTAATAACTTCTTATTAGAAGATGAGAATTTTCTTAGTAGACAAACAAAAAATTAAAGTATTTTGGGAATGTAACAAACTGGAACACACTTCCTGGTCAGATACTTGGGAGTGTTTCAAATGCTGTATAAGAGGACACATCATTAGTACATCCTCCAGATTAAAATATAAAACAAAGCTAAACAGCAGGAGATACTTAAAAAAAATAGCAGACACTAAGAAAAAAATTACTTCCTGAGGTGTCTAATGAACAATGGGCACTTTGGTCCAGACTTAAGACTGAATATTTTGAGCTAATCAAGGGAGAAACAGAATTTGCAATAAGAAGGTCAAAGCTTAACTATATGTGGGGCCTGTGGAGGGGGAGCAGTGTCATTCCGCTAGCTGGTGGGCCTTTTCTTTTGCTCCCTGCCCTGAAGATGCCAACTAGCCATGATCTGCATGATGCACATACACCAGAATGCATCGTGCGTGCTGCTCCATCGGCATCTCCCCTCTCTGATTTGAGCCCCCTACCTGCACCACCACCTGTGGTCACCCGGTTGTTGGTTGCAAGACGGCAGCTACAACCCACCCTCCCCAGAGGAGGAGGAGACAGTCTTCTGGGATGCCCGAGCCTCCCCCCCAGCT
Source organism: Neoceratodus forsteri (assembly GCA_016271365.2). NCBI lineage: Eukaryota > Metazoa > Chordata > Ceratodontiformes > Ceratodontidae > Neoceratodus > Neoceratodus forsteri. The sequence continues at coordinate 184,418,955 of JADMNL010000029.1, read as the reverse complement.
GACTGCGAGAACTCAAAACTCATTCCCAAACTTGAGTTAAGGTGGGCAGCTCTGGCGCCCTCAGGATGCAGGGGGAGACAATCATAAGAGGCCCTCCTAGAATCCCTATAAACTTATTATGGATAGTGAAAAAAAGAAATGACCTTTTTTATCTTCAAAATGGTGCCTTTATGTACCAAGCAAATGGCACTAGCGAGAAGCCCTTTACTATCGCACTGCGCATTAGACACTGTTACAGAAATAAGACCGTCTCACCCGCAACTGAAAGAATTATTATTTGTTGGGAGCATCATGTGATTTATAATACATACAATGGAATAAATGTCATATGCTCTTAATAGCAAATTGCCTTTATTTCAAAGCAGATGGACTGGATGGAGAATATATATTATGAGTAAGCTGAATAGTTTTAGTCCATAGATTTCAAATTCACTATTGCATAGTAGTGGTGTGAGTGTGCCTCTCCTGCACTTGAGCCTGTTTGATCTTCTGTGTCCTCCTCTCCTGGGGGTCATGGGGTCCTTTTCCTAGCCAGTCTATGTGATCCAGTCTTAGTTATTTCTAAAAAAAGAATCAAAGAGCAGAATGTGAAACAATTGTGAACCCTGCAAGGACCATGTGAAAAAGTGCCACTTTTAATGCCTGTATATACTGTTTTATTCAACAAATAATAATGTTCACATTCATCTAGGGGGCACCAAAGGACAGTGCCAGAAGCCTGTTACTGAGCAACTGTCTCCAAGCCAGAATCCAGCAAGAGACCGCTGACAGCTTCAGCTCTAACCACAGACTTTGGTTTAATCTCACAAGTTTATTCTACATGTACGAATGTAAAGTTATTGCCAGTGGCTGTTGTATGATAAATGGGGAACCAAAAACAGCAATGAGCAGGGAAAGAATTTCTGGGCTTTTGCACATCGGGGTTTGTTTGTTTATGTTTATCCCTACACTTAGCAAAATGCCTGTGTGTAACGTGATCTGCTACTGGGAACCACTGTGGCTGACAGTGTGTGGTATTTGAGGTCTGAATGAACTTGTTCATATAAGCTGCAGAGTCAATGTTACCAGCAGGATTTTTGTTTTGTTTTGTGTGTGTGTGTGTGTGTGGGGGGGACTGTGAACCTGTAATTTTTAGTGTCAAATAACTTGGCTTGAGTCATTGGATCTTTGGCCACCTTAGTCCTAAATCACTCCGTGCACTTTACAAATCAGTACTGAATACAAAATCCAACCCAGAACCACATAAAACTTTTTTTTCTGTAGTCTGTTTTTCTCTGTTTTGGCCATGAAGGGATTAATCTCTCCTCTGTCAGACCCCCCATCACCACCACTACCACCACCCACTGTTCAACATCTCCCTAGGTTTACCTGGCAGCTCAGCACCCCCATGGATTATCCCCCCCCCGTGGCGGGGTCAGGAGGGGGAAGGCCGTCCTCCCCCCCCATGCTTGAAGCCAGTCATCACCACAGTCTTCCCCAGTGATGTGTTGAGTAGAGATGTGGGTTGTGGGCATCGTACGCCCCCACCATGGGTTCCCTTTTCCTCCTGATTTTCTCTGTTCCTCTCCCATAACCATGGCATGCTCAGATGGTGCATGTGTGTGGGTGCGCGCATGCATCCTGGGACTGCTGCTCCCTCCCCCACCCCTGACTCACATCTGCCTCTCAGAACTCCCAAGGGCTACTAGTAGGCCTCCACCTGTTGGCAACCAAGAGCCGGGATGGCTAACTGCTTCACTCTGGGAGAGGAGAGCTGCTAGGTGGCTGGGCTGCTCGATTCTCTCCCAGCCCTCCCTGTCTGGCCACCCACCCTCCCTGGCAACACGTGCTTGTTCCTGAACATGGGTCGCTGGCATGACAGGAGGTAAGGCACTCAGTGCCTTAGCGTTCCACACCACTGGGCCAACAAACCACATAAAACTTAATATAAATACATAAAAATAATCAAATCACATAAAAATGTCAACGTTGCGCTAGCCTGATGGTGCAGCTGACCCTGGTTCAGGAATGTGCCTGGATCCACGGGAGCGGACTAGTGAAGGAGGATTGGGTGTCCCATGGAATATTATCCTTTACTGGGGGGGGAAGGGAGGTTATTACCAGCTCCTTTTGTGACCACAGGTGACAGTGCAATCGGGGGGGGGGGGGCTGCACTTACCTGAGGTCTCCACCCATTATCTGTAGGGACGGCATGCTCTGTGTACGATTCATGCCCCTGACGACCTTGCATGTCTGCATCCTTGGGGTTTGGTGAATACATGGTAAAAACGTGGCCAAGGCTAAATGACACTGGCTCCCTCTTACAGCCTCAGCACCGCTGACTGTGGTACTCCTCCTCAACGCTCTGAGTAGATGACATGTGGGGTACTGGGCCAGCCATAATGAAAGACCCTCCATGGGGGGATCACATGGGGGAGATAGAAACATAGACTTTGATGGCAGATAAGGACTGCTTGGCCCACCCAGTCTGCTCGTTCCCTACCTATTGGATAAGCTGCAGATCCTAGTTAACCAACAGCCTACTTCCTCCTACCCTACTCCAGAATTGATCAGGTTACTATAAGCTACTGGTGTGTAGCAGTTTCAGACATAAAAGCCCATCTTCTTGAAGGTGAAACAAGCTATTTTGAAACAACTGGGAGATGTGGGGAGACGCTGGCAATCTGCAAGAAAGTGCACCTCTGCTCTAATTTAAGGGAGGTCTACCTTACTTAACGTTGAATTTTAAACTTGGTATTGCTCTGCGTTTGGTCTTTTTTTTTCTCTCCTTCTTTTTGAATCAAGAAGGAATTTGCAGAACTGCTAATCTTATGAGTTTAATTTCAGGACTGTAATACTGCATAACTGGTTTTCCCCTTGTGTTCAGCTGGAATATTTATCTACTAGTATTTTGTGACAGGTTGCATCAAACCAAGGGTGCCGGAAGATGGTAAAAGCTGAGGGGGCTGAGAATCAAAAGGGCACTTATGAGGGTACAATGCCGGCGACCCGTGTTCGGGAACGAGCATGGACTGCCAAGGGTCCGCTGGGGCGGGGAAGGATTGAGCATCTGATGGACTGCTCTCCTTCTCTGAGGGGGGTTTCAGCTGTCAGTGCCTGGTTGCCCCCTAGTGGAGGCTGATGGACATGGCTGCCATGCTGCAGACAGGGTACGAGTCGGGGCAGACGCTTGGAGGGGAGCACATGCAGACACGTGTGCTTGCCACTCTGCAGGCGTCACTGCGCCCCGACCCCTGAGAGGAAGCAGAAATTGCCGCAGCAGTATGATGGAGGGGTGCCACCATGAGCTCCGCTCTGGCCAGCCGGCACGGCCCCTTGATTATAGATGCTCCAGTGGGGTTGGGGAACCCCGCCAGCCCCACCGGGGGTGTAAGCCCTGGGGCCGGGTCAGTGCCGGATGGTGGACATTGGGGGGATGGGGCTGGGGCCACCCTCTGGATGTAAGCCGGCATGGAAAATAAAAATAACTGTAAAAAAAAAAAATTCAATGACTATATTTTTTTATTATAAACTAGGAATCTGTTCATTTTTGTGCAACCACAGCTTATGTTGGTTAAGCCATGTCATGAAAAGAGAAATTGATGGGACTTTAACTATTTCAAGTATCAGAATACAGAGTCCATAGTACGTTCCCTGTGGAGAAGGGAAAAATAAACTTTTACTTGTTTCCTAAAATGGCGCTGCTTTCCCATTTATCCTATGTGGTATTCTTCCATTGTTGACTGCCTCACTCATTTTGTTATTCCATTCCTGCAAGGATGGAGAGGAGGAGATTTCTGGTAGGATAATAACAATCTTTTGAACATCAGGGCAGGTGCCTAAACACCATTTTTCTGAGATTCGTTCATTCATTCCACGGGCTTCATTTAGGGGTGGCCTTTGAGATCCCTATGATTTCTCTTCAACCCCATAGAAGGAGGCAGTATGGTGCAGTGGTTTAAGGCTCTGAGCTGCAAATCTGAAGACCTGGGTTTGAATCCCACAGCCCCCACTTGCACACTGTGTGACCCTGAGCAAATCACTTAACTTCCCTGTGCTCCCTGCTCACACCTGTAAACAAGCTTTCAGCTTAGTGTGCCACTCCTGGTTAAACAATTGAAAAAGAATAAGGTTTTTCTACCATTTTCTTACATAACATTAAGTGGGTGGAGAAGCTTCACAACCCCTATGATTCTTCTTAAACAAGCTTTTGCAACTCCTCTGATGCTGGTGAAATGATGTTACTGATTAGTTCAGGCCCTGTTCCAATTCCCAATATGAGAAACTTGAGTAAAAGGAATGTTTTGAAGAACCTTGTGTCAGAGGCTGGAGATTAGGGGGCATTCCGACAGCATGCACAGCAGACTAGCGTGCTTTTCTTGACTTCTCTGGATTTTACCTTCAGGAAGGAAGCCCATATACTCCAGGCTATGAGGGGAGTGTTAATAGTTGTGTGGTACTTTTAAACTGAACAGTTCCCCCCCTGAATTTCCCTGCTCTGTTATAGCCATTCTGTTGCTGATGTAATCTCAGTTCTCTCTCCCATTTCTCTTTCACTGGTTGTGTGAGGAGAGAATGATCTGTGGAGTCTAATAATACAGTGCAACCCTCTTAAAGGGGCACTGTCAGCTTTGCCCCTTTTTTGGTAAAAATGGGCAATATGTCTCTTGGCCACATACCACTCAGGGAGATGCTTAGAATGCCCATTGGGATATAAAATAAACAGATTTTTACCTGGTTTCTTAAATTTTACCTAAATAGGTGTTCACTCATCCTGCTCGTAAACCCGCACATACCAGAGGCACTTCAAGATTAGGACCGCATGACTGCCACAAGCACACTCCTGATGTACGATTATTTTCATATGGGTGAAGTACAGTCATGTCGTGCCTGTTCCTTGCGTATGTCTCAACTATTACATCTATCTGGCACCTCAAACTGAGCGCTGGAAATATATTATTTACATTTTTAAGCTGCGGCCGAAATTATGCACATGCATACCAGATGCAAGACCAAAAGATCCCATGCATGCGTAAGAGTATGCCATTGGTGCACATGTGCGGGATTTCGGCTGCAGCTTAAAAATGCGAATAATATATTTCCAGCGTTCAGTCTGTGGTGCCAGATAGATGTAATAGTTGAGACATATGCAAGGAACAGGTGCGACATGACTGTACTTCATCCATATGAAAATAATCGTACATCGGGACCGCATTTGTGGCAGATGCGCAGTCCTGATCTAGAAGTGCTTCCGGTATGTACGGGATTACGGGTGGGCCGGTTGAATACCTATTTAGGGAAAAATTAAGAAACCAGGTAAACATCCATTTATTTTATATCCATATGGGTATTCTAAGCATCTCCCTGAGTGGTATGTGGCCAAGAGGCATACTGCTTGTTTTTACCAAAAAATGAAGGGCAAAGCTGACAGTGCACCTTTAAATACACACCACTTTTGCATAGAAAAAAATGTGCATTTATCATGGTATGTTAGTATGTTATATATCAGCCCACCATTGTTTACTGTACTTTAATATATGGATTGTTAAAATAATATGCTTGAAAAGCATACAAAAATTTCCTGGTAATACCATCGCTCTTGAAGCGATAATACTACTCTTCCTGAGTGATAATACTATCGTTGGGGTGCCGTAATACTATTGTTCTGCACCCGAATGATAGTATTATTAACAAAGCTGAAGAGCGCATGTGCAAGTCTATCCCCGATGTGTTAAACGGCGTGCCTTCTGATTGGCCGCTTTTCCTCTGTGGGCGGGCAGAAGGAGTCTGAAAACATGGCGGCTTGCTCGCTCGCTTAGCGAGACCATCTTCCCTGAAGCAACCTTTTTTTTGTTTTTTTTTTACTTTGAAAACCATTTGAGTTATACTTTTAACAATTGGACTCTCTCTGGGGCTCCTCTGCTCGTTCGATACCGCCACTGACAAAAAAAAAAAAACATGGCTAAATGAAGCCCACAGCAGCTGCTCATCCACACAGGACTGGGGAACCCTGCCAGTACGCACATCCACCCGCTAACTCCAGTGCTCAAACGGAGGTGAGTCAATTCACCTCGTATCCATATATTTAAAAAAATAACAAATAGGTTCTGGCATTACAAGGTAGTAATTCCATCTCGAGGTTCTGGGGACACATGAAACCTCTTGAGTTTCGCTGTTGAGGTTTTCTGTGTCCCCAGAACCTCTCGATGGAATTACTACCTTGTAATACACCAGAACCTATCTATTATTCTATTTCTTACTTATCCTGGTTATCCCCTCAATCTAAAATAACATATTATTTTGGTTGCCAAGTATTTAAGCTGTATTTCTGCCACCAGAGTTTCCATTGGCTGATTTGCTGTCCATTTGGCAACCCCCTGTTTTTTTGTGATTGTCTTGCAACACTGTTTTACAATCCATTTCTCACAAATCTAAATCTGGGTCATGCTCATTTTCTGTTGCTGCTCCTTTATTCTGGAATAATTTGCCTGATTGTCTCCGTGCCTCCTCCTCCTCCTCGCTAAAATATGTTGACATTTAATTTTGAGCAATATTTAGTCTTTTGATACTTGTGATTGTTATTTGTAAATTTGCATATTTATCTTGCTGTTTGTTGTATGCATGTGATGAGATGCTTTTATTTTATTAAGTGATGTTGGTATCTTTTGTCAGGCTGGGCCTGAAAAAGGACTTGTTCCAGTGCCCTATCCCGGTTAACAAAATAAAAATGAAATGAAAGTGAGCTGCGCATTTATCCAGACCCACATTTATTTATTTATTTTTTTATCATGTCATTATTTCTCCTCGCGGCATGGGCATGGCAGGTCATCTGGCCGCTGGTACCTACAACCGCAGACCTGGTCTGGCCAGTGACATGCTCTCCTCCACAGGCTTGGCATACATGCAGTGTCCCCCCCCTCAGAGACCTGGAACCAACACCTGGGGGTGCACCTCTCAGGTCTTGGGGTGCAGTGCATGGCCATCAGCCACCGTGATCGCCCCGCTGTTTTTCCACCTTTGGTGTTCCCCTGGAGCCAGTGTGCAATGATGCACAGTGCGCTTATGTGCTGACATCTGCCGTGCTCCAACCCTCTTTGTGTGCACTGCAACTTCTAGTGCACCCGACAGCCACCAGAGGCCACTGTAGAGTGACATGAGCCCCATGCCCTTCCCAGAGAAAGGAGAGCTGTTCCTTGGATGCTTGATCCTCTCCCTTACTCTGCTGACCCCTGATGACCTGAGTCCATTCTCGAACCCAGGTTGCTGGCATGGCATGAGGTGTGGCTTCTAGCACCTCAACTCTCAGCGCCACGGGGCCAGAGACCCACATTTTTTGAATGGGAAAGACTGAGCCTCAGGTCCATTTTTTATTTTCTTTATTTCTGTAGTTAGAATTTAAAATTCTAAAATCTCCTGCCATCTAGCATCAGAAAAAAACTGTATTTAAGTCCTGTTTCCATTTAAGCTTTAAATTAAAGAGTGGTTTCACAGTAGAGGCTAATGAAGTAGAATATGTTCTGGAGCATTTACTTATTATTTTTTGTAAGAGCTCCTGGGGTTGTACAATTTGGAATAAGTGAATTATCTGATACTGCTAGTCCATTATTATTTTTACTTAGAACGTTCCTCAGTTGTAAATATCTAAAATAATGTTGTCTTGGAATTGAAATTTTTTCCTGAATCTGTAAAAAGGTCATAAATACACCTCGATGGAAACACTTTTCTAAATAAGTCGGGCCACGTATTTTCCACAAAATGATGTCTGGTGACTTGATAGCTGGACGGAAATTATAATTTCCTGCAATGGGTGAATATAATGAGATTTTTGTTTTACTAAGTTTTATCAATTTATATGTTTCAGTCCATATCTGAATTGATGAGATAGTTGATGGCAATAAAGTTGAATTATTCCCTGTTGGCTATGACACGTGTAAAATTGGTGGTGACTCTGAATACATGGCTTTGTCAAGTTCAATTTGACAACAAGCTACAGTATAATTTCTATTACAAAATAGTGGTGAAGTGATATGGTATCACATAAAAATCTCTATCACAACCACAGTGTGATAACCAGATCGTGACATGTATGCCGTGAAAATATCAACCACAGTGTACACGTCATCACCGGTTATTAACACAGTGTACACGTCACTTCCCCCCTCCTTATGCCACTAAACCATACACACAAAAAAAAAGGAAACTAACAAAAACTGAAGCCCTATTGTATAAAATGGACACACAATGTCCCATTGTGTGATACCTATGTATCACAACTCATGGACAGTAACCTCAAAAACCTCACTTGTAAGCCGAGGTCACTGTCCACTCATTGAGATACAGACGGTATCACACGCCAGGCCATTGTGTATCCCCTTAAACCAACATTATAATTGACTTAGCTGTCCAGCATAGTAATATAATTTAAAATCTGGAAGGCCTAAACCTCCCTTAGTTTTGGGTAATATCAATTTTTGCATAGCTATTCTGGGTTTCTTGTGTTTCCAAAGGAATTTACATATAGGTTTATTCAGAAGAGTAAACACTGAATCTGGTAGATTAATAGGTATGGTCTGAAAAGAAAGAGAAGTTTAGGTAAGATTGTAATTTTAATTACATTAACCCTCCCCAATTAAAAATAAAGGGAAGGGCATCCATTTTATGAGCTCTTGAACAAAGTTATTCAACAGTGGGATGAAATTAAGATCATAAATCCGTTGGATATCTTCTGGAATAATAATGCCAAGATATTTAATTTCATTTACTATTTGGATGGCATTGGTAAAATTTAAGAGAAGCCCCCAATGTTAATAATTCTCTTTTCTGCTAGTTTATTTTATATCCAGAGGCTGCACCAAAACTAGTAATTACATCTTGAATCGACTGCATCGATACCTCCAGATCAGAATTCTTCGATAATATACTGTCAGCATAAAGGCTGATCTGTGGATGGGGTGTACGTCTAATGGCTATAGCAAATAGTTCAGTTACTAGTGCAAATATTAGATGAAACAATGGGAACCCTGCCTTGTACTGCTGTATAAATTCAATAACAAGGAGCTGTCATTACTGGGTTTGTATGTGCATGGGGCGATTGATAGAGCATACAGATTCATTCTCTAAATTTATCACCAGATCCCATTTTGTTTAAATCAGACATATATGTAGTTTTATTCAATCCAGTTGAAAGTTTTTTCAGTATCCTGGATTAGTAAGCTGAGATTGGTGTTTCTCATGGCATTGGTATAATTAATTGCATGTCTGATATTATAACACAGTAGTAATCCTTTAATAAAGCCTGTTGGTTATTATATATTATAAGTAGTAAAGTAGTCTCAAATCTGAGTGCTGAATCTGTATTTAACAGAGATGTTGGTCTGTATGATGAACAAAGATATAGATTTTTACCCTTTTTTTTGGAAATGAAAGAATATTAGCTTCTGAAAGATGGCCAGGTATTTTTTTCAAATTCAAATGCATCAGTATATGTATTCAATAACTGTTCACATATTAGTTTTACAATTTTTTTTTATAAAATTTAGTCAGTATGCCAACTAGACTTGGAGTTTTTCAGAGGGAAGACTCTTAATAGCTAATTAGATTTCCGTGTTACATCTTTTTCTAATTGTCTATTAATTCTACAGGGCTCTGTGGTAACGTGATAGTATTTAAGAATTCCTCAATTGCGTCAGGTATAAATGTCTGTCCAAAGTATACAATTCCAGGTACTATTGTAAAAAGGTATGATTAATCCCTTCTGGATGAGTTATAAATACATCACTTGCATTTGTAATACCATTGATACATCTTAACGCTGCTTGTTGTTTCAATTGCGTAGCCAGCAGTCTGTCTTCTGGTTTATCGCTCAATGCATAATATGTTGATCTAGATGCATTTCTTTCTACCTTTGTGTTTGAAGGGTATCTATCAAGAATATTGTTTAGGATAATATTAAAATCCCAAGAACAGAGGGAGCTGGATAAGTGAAAAATTCCAAAAACAGATTTATAAACAAACTGAGAATCGGCTTCATTTGGTCCATACACATTGATTAACATACAACAAAATCCTGGAAATAATATCTCAGTTATTATAAAATGTCCTTGGAGGATCAGAATAAGAGTTTCCAAATTTAGTAAGGAAGTTTTTCTTAATAAAGTTTGCCACCCATTGTAAAAAAAGAATCTCCCCATCCCCTCATTTTTCACTTATAAAGTCCAAATCTCTTCGAGCAAAATGCGTTTCTTGTAATAAAAGAATATCCACGTTTTCTATCAGCACAGTCTAAGATTTTACCCAGTTTAATTTTATCCCCTAAGCTTTTCACATTCTAGCTTAACAATTTTACTGCATCCATACGTGTTTTTTAACTCCCTATCCTTATTTAAGTATATATAGATCAAGATCCATGCATCTCGATCTTTTTGTCGATATAACCATCTCATTTCCAAATTGTTCTTGTTTTCATTTATCCCCATCTATCCTTTTCCCCCCACATCTCTCATAATCTAAAAAGATAAAAAATACAAACATTTCAACAAAAAACACCAGAATGTAAATCAGAAACAACCACTGAGGTTACTGAAAGGCCTGCATAGACCAAGCAAATAGTAGAATTGGAACCAGCAGTCAAGAAGAAGCTTCTACTGGGGAAAATTACTTCCAGATTCAGAGCAACTCTCAGACCAACTGCATACATTAGGAAATCAGAACTGACACACACGAGGAAGGGCTACGCTGAACAACTCTACACGTCCTGAAAATACTACTAGAACTAAAGACAAATAATTTGATTTGTAATTAATGGTAATTGGTTCCAGATGTTACACAGCTTCTCTTTCATTTGAACCAGCCATACAATACATGCCCGTTGGATCTAATCTGAAACAGCTGGGGAAGTCTTATCACACATGACGACCAATAGGTACACCAAGATGTTTCTTCATCATGTGTGTTTATTTGCCTTATTTATTTATTCTTTTCTCCATCTCCCCCACTGTCCCCCAGCTTTGGATGCATCCTTTCTTTGGCAAGTGATTAGTGACACTTTTCACAGCCAATGCCAGTTGCTTCTTGGTTGGTCAACACAGTGTGTGCACAACAAATGCCAAGTGGCTTGTCCCCCTTCGATCTTGGAAGCTGAGGGCTTCTTTTCTGTGATGTGCCTATCCCCCAGCTGTCTGGGCTGGCACCTAATGTGGTGTTAGAAGGTATGATGCATGCAAACTGGGTATGGGTGAAAACTGAACAGCTAGAACTGGACTGACTCAGACTGATAAAAGCCACATTGGCCGGCATGGGTGAGCAGTTGATGGGGCACAAGTTGCCAGTATTTTTCTGTTCTGGCTAGTCTGGTTGGTAGGGCCTGTCTGGCTTTTGCCAGCAGATTCTGGACCAGTTGCAGGGTCTGGTTTTCACCCATGCCCAGGGCTTTGTGAAAACCAGACTGCTGGGGCCAGGCTGGATTTGATAGGTAAAAGTCAGACCGGCAAAATTAGCTTAACTTGAGCTTAGTCTGGCTTGCACGGCCAAACCATCCAGCCTCACTTTTACCAGTCTGGTCTGGTCCACTTTTGGAAGTCCAGTTTTCATCAGGTCTAATGGCCTTTTATTTATTTATTTAGGAAATCGGAATTACAACCCCTTGAGTTATAGACTCGTTTCCAAAGGCTCCACGTCAGACCTGTTTTGACCTGTTTATGCTTTTCACTGTTACATGTTATGTACCATGTTGGTGGTCCGGGTCATGCCTGAAAATGGTCCCTGGGTCCAGTGCACCCACCTGGTAAAAAAAATAAACAAACAAACAAACAAAGGACTCTTGCGCTCAGTTGTCACTTGTGTGACACAGCTAGCTTGGGAAACATCTCTCACCTGCAAGTACTGTGACGAACAAAGGTTGTTGAGACAGTCAAGTTGGCTACTTGTCACATAAAAAACGTGGAGCTTTATGGCTAACAGTTTTGGTTTATTAATTATACTGGAAAGGCCTGTGAGCAAAAGCTACCTGTTTTCACAAGCATCCAGTTGGAACAGATACAAGATAAGGTTGCATAGAGTAGGGCTGGAACAAACAGTGATACAGAATTAACTGGGGTACAAGCCAACAGGAAGCACTACGATTTAGGTACATAAAACACCTAGGGCCAGATATTCAAAACTTTGCCCGGGGCAAAATTAGCACTGCCCGGTGGGCAAACTTAGCCCGGAGCACAGAGCAAGCTATATTCAAAAGGAACAGCCCAGGGCAAGTAGCTACCGAATATAGCATGGTAATCAGGCCATGCAAACTGGGCTGGGAGTGCAGGGCAAACATAGCCCTGGAATAAGACAGCACTGAATAAAGCAACCAGGAAGTGCAACCCACAACAACAACACAGTGCACAGCAACGTGAGGGCAGGTACAGACGAACTATGTGGCCAATGTGTGTGCCAGCAAACGCATGGACCCAGTACAGGTGCAGGAAGCAGCAGATGTGAAAGAACAGTGATCAAAACTGTATAATATTCCCCGTACCGTTAGCGCCGCGCTAACACATTAGCGCGGCATTAGCATGGAGCTAAGCAGTTAGCCCGGTGCAAACATGTTTGCCCGGAGCTAAAATGCGCCATATTCAAAAGTGCCATGCAAATGAGCCTACTTAAGTAGTCTCTGGGCAAACAACCGGATTAGTATCTCATTATACCCTGATTTGCATGCAGTTTGCCCAGCGTTACTGCAGGGTCCCACAGAGCCACCTGTAGGTCAGTCTGGAAGTACAGGGGCTGACCAGGTCCAACCGCAGCTCCACCTGTAGGTCAGTCTGGCAGTGCACGATGATAGCTGCAGGCTACATGTAAACAGTACAGCATAGCATAGCATATTGAACCCCAGGGGACAAGACAGCATAGGCACAGGTGGTGGTGGTGGTGCTGCATGCAACTGTCACACTGTAGGGCATGCTACAGTGCACAGCAGAAACTACAGTAGCAAGGGGGCCAGTAGTGTGTGGACACAGCAATGCCTATGGTGTGTAGGGCAGTGATGATGACTGCACTATACACAGTGAGAGGCCCAACCTGCAGGTGTTTACTGACAGTGGACATTACTGTTACACTGTTGTGTGACCCACAGATGCTGTACCTGTGGCATGGGGTGCTCACAGTGACATGTACATTTCTGGCTTTGTGTGCTATGGCAGTTGTACAGCTGTGTGGTATGTGGCTGGCGGGGCACATATTATCCGAAAGGCACACTGATGTTGGGGTATTCCCAATACTGGCCCATGTACACTGCATGATGTGCCCCAGCCTTGTGGCCACACCTGGTCCATAGCACAGCCTCGCCACCCATACATGCTCCCCTCAACATCCTCCATGCCCACAGTGCTGCATGTGTGTGTGCTGGCATCTGTTGGTGTCCACAGAAGTGCGGTCCGCAGGTGTGTGCTGTATGGCCACACTGCCATGCTGTCCACTGGTGGCAGGGTCAACACTTACTGCCTGGCATGGCTGGGACTGGTGGCAAATGATGGCATCATTGTGATGCCATCAGCAGCATGCTTCCTCTATGTTTGGCTTTATCTATGTGTCATATTTATTTGTTAGGGTCGCGCAAAACCCGAGCTAAACCGGCAGCAAACACCGCACAAAGCCTTAGTGTCATCAAAAGCTGATTGCCCATGGTTAAGACAAGCTTTCCTGGGCGTAATGTGCACCGCTAGTGTCACGCCAAGTCAAGAAAACCACTTTGAAGATCGCTAGTCAGCTGAATATAGCATTGCTCGTATTCATGTCAGTTTGCCCCTTGCATACATTATAATTTTGCCCGGCGCTAATGCAGTTTGCCTGTGCTATTTGGCCTTTTGAATAAAGCAGACCCGCGCTAATCCCATGTTAAACCTGTGCAAACAGTTTTTGCATGGCGCAAAGTTTTGAATATCTGGCCCCTAAGGTAATAAGGTAATGAAGAAACCAATAACAAGTTCAGTGAAAGGAAAAACTTAGTGAGTACAGTAAACATTAGGACTAAAAAATAAAGTTTTGGTGCAATTCAGAGAAAGTGTTAGAAGAATTCCTGGATCGGGTGACCCTCAATCGGAAGGGAAGGGGCAGTGTTTGCCTTTTGATCTGGGGGAACGAGGACCCTGAGTGGAAGCAGTTATCTTCAGTTATGACAAGGTAATCTTCACTTTGTACCTCATCATAATCCCTACTACCCTAGGGTTAGAAAACTTAGAAGCTTTAAAGACAAAAAAAACTTATTTTGGCATCTCGGCCCCACCTGTGGGGATTATATGTCTCCTACTTACTGAGCCCCAACCAACTATGCTTCTGGAATCAAAATCCTGACTTTGTGATTCCTGTGGCTTTGGTGAGTTCCATCTTCAGCAGACCTTCAGCTTCCTAGTCCAAGAATGACATTTCCATCCATAGTACCTTTTATCTGATTCCAGGATAGTAGTCTCCTTAGCTGTGTTTAGGCTTATAAATTGTTCAGCACAGATCCCCTTAGTAGATCCAATGCTGGAATTTTTGTGTAGCGCCAGTTCCCCTGAGATACTCCACAGATGTCAGCAGTCATTAAACTTCCTGCATTATTAGTCTCTGGAGGAGAGTGAAACCTGCTTCTTCTACCTCCTTAAGGTGACCCTGACGCTGTTGGGGAAAATTCTGAAAAATATAATACTCCTTTTTTTCAGAATATATTTGATTTTTTTTTTACAGTGTCCAAATAGGCTGTCAACGATTTTGCCATATTTAATTTCATATAATTCACATCATGTAACTTATCACATTTCAGCCCTTTTGCCAGTTCATTATCAATCATTCATCATTTACATTAACACTTCTATAACCAGTCTGGCATGCAGGTACCTCATGTATAGGTTAAGCATATACATCACCAGTAAGCATGCAGCCTTACAGGTGCATTTTGTGGTCTGTCTTGGGACATCACATTCTCCCCAATTTGCCTTTTACACATGACAGTGCAAGGCAGGGAGCTGGCAGTTGTGCTGGGAGGGGAGTGTGTGTCAGTGCATCTGGCTTTCCGGTACCTGTTGACGTCAGCACATTCTTGGAGATAGGGAGGCTAAAGTGATGGAAAAATAGGGTCTGCAAGGCAGATGAGGCCCCACCAACCCCCCATAACCAGTTCAGGCTGCTGTCTCTACAGGGAGCTTCACACTGGCTGCAGGACAGGCTCCACTGGGGCAACCAGATAGAGGGACTTTCACTGCCATGGAGCTGTAGGCCGGATGCCAACTCGGTGAGAAATCCATGGGAGGACTGTTGTAGTGCATGCAGATACTTTGAAGAGTCCTGAACTGTCTCAGAATAAATGGCTCTGAAGTCAGGTATGTGACCATGGCAGTGGTGGAAGGAGGTCTGAGTAGATGCCCTAGTGGTGGATAAACAGAGTTTAAAAAACTGAAAACAGGTTCACTCTCCCAAGGCTTCATGGCTACTTTCCTGTGCCTGACATAACCATTTTTGGCCATGGAAATGATTATGATGTCATAAGCAGAGGATCATGATGTCACACATGGATAAGCAGCCAGAGCAGATGAAGATTACAGTGATCCTGTTGTCTTGTTACCATGGCAACTTACACAACCAGGCCAGAACTCGAGGGCCTGTCTTGGAGGATAATGTCTGGTGGGAGGAGTTAAAAACTCCCCAATGGGCATTATTCTTTTAAAAAGGCCCAAGGATGAGGGCCTTATTGCTGTGATAAACATTTATCTTGAACTTGTCTAAAACTTTCAGCGCTGTGTTAAATGTTACTAGGTTCTGTGTAGTGACCATGGCAACTGATGGAATGATTTTTATTGGTGCATTCTTTAAGCATAATTTATATAAGCAAGAACACCTGACAGGGCATGCAATTACTAGGCAATTACTGCATGCCCCCCCCACTCTATGGGCAGGAGGCATGCGGTGTCAGCCGAGTGCCCTTCAACCATGAGCTGGAGAGAAACTGTGGAAATTACCCAGTATCCGCCAGCTCTAAAGTGTGTTATAACCTTTATAAAACGGCACCAAAATAATAAAAAAACCTATATTAAATAAGCCTTTAAATTAAGAAGAAATCTTCATCACTGGTAAATTGGTTCTCACACCAAACAGCTGCATTTGCCCCCATAAAATTGGCTTGCAGGCAAATCACTCATGTTGTTAGCTGAATTTTGTTTGTTTGTTTGTTTTTCCCAACTGTCCCAGTTACTGAGACAGCAGAGAAAATGAGTTCTAAGACTTGCAAGGCACTTTCCAGACCTGTGAGGTTACTGGTCAGTTACTGCACAGGAGTGGACAGCTATTGACCAGGCAGGTCACTGGATTTTTCTTGCACATTTTATAATAGCCAATAATGCATGTTAGCTTGACCAATCAGCACACATCTCTTAGTGGATGACACTGACAAAAGGTTTGCAGTCAAGCAATAATACACAAAGGCTGTGGAGTATTGTAAGGTATTGTTATACCTTTGTGTGTGTTGTGAGGCATAAGGCAAAACCAAGTGCCTGCAACCACCTAGGAGGTGATGATATCCCATAATATACCACACCCTGGCATGTATTATTGCAATTATAACATGGCCCCAAAGTGTTAGGAAATGGTTGATCTTGTTAATCAGTTTTGAACTGTGATGATATACTGACAGAACATCACAGGCCAAGGAGTGCTTCAGCCAATCAGCTTTCTGGATTTCTCCTACTGTTCTATAATTAATAAAAAGGGAAAATGAAGTACAGAAAACAAGCTATAAGCTGAAATATGTCACAGTATCATGTTATTCCAAAGTGTCCCTCAAGACAGCAGGGACTTTTCTAAATGTTCACCTGTACCCACAGGTGTACTGTTACACCCTGATGGCACTTATAAGACCAAGCCTTCACGCCCACACATACACACAAACACACCCCCACACACACCCACACACACACACAAACTCAAACACACACAGACTCACACAGACTCACACGCACACACACACACACACACACAGACTGTCTCACACACACACACACACACGCACACACACATGCCTATCTCCACTCCATTGCCTACAGACAAAAAAAACAAAACAAAAACAGAATTCTAATGATATCAAGAAAAGCGCCAAAGGCATAAAGGAAGTTGCAACACTGCTTCAAGTGGTCCCATGAAACTTGCTTTTCCTGCTGGGCTGGTAAGGACTGTATTACTATGTAACATGAAAAAAATATATATATTTTTTTTTTTATGCCATCTGTTTACACTCAAGATGGGCAGAGTCAGTTCTAAAAAACGCAAGAACTCTTAGAACCCTGCTGGTTCTAAATTTTAGGACCGCCAGCTGCTGCACTGGTGAAGATTGTAATGTCCACAGTCATGCTATGAGATCCTGCAACTGAGGAGAGATTAGAGAAGAGAAAACTTGGATATGAGCTACTCCAAAGACCCCACCAGTACGGGAAAAGCCTGCATGGATAATTGGAAATGTTCAGGTGGAGCATCCCATTCCCACCTCCAGGGACCCCCTTCCTACCTTGCAAGCACTCAGTATCTTTTCTAGTAACAGCTGTTTTCTAGTGCTCTGGGACTTTTGTGATTGCTTTAAAGGGACATTGTCAGGCTTCTAATGTGTTTCTTTTTATTTTTTTGTTGCCATCTTTGTTTTCCAATAGTAAAGATAAGTGTCAAAAATCAGATTGCACTCTGCCTTTTTTTCATTTCCTTGCGTTATTTTCTCGTTCATTTGTTTTCTGCAGTGCTGTCCTGAGATTCGTCCCAAACTTGTTTGTCAGCAGATGAAGGACCTCCCATGATGCTACCCCTGTCTCCGCCCTCTCTTTATCTGTGACATGCACAACCACAGTCCTGGTTCATTACATGCCTCTTTGTTGTTTGATCACTAACCAGCAAACAGGTACACTGTGCTTAGTGTTACTGCTTTGATTCTGCAGTGAAATGCAACTGGTAAAAGCCAGTCCACTGTTGACTGTTTACTTGACTTACTGTTACCGTTCATGATGCCAGCAGTCTGGGTTCTAAGTCATCCAGAACTGGCCGAGGAGGAGAACTAAGCATCCTAGTAGACGATCTCCTTGTCCGGAGAGGGAGGACTGCTTCATCTTGCTGTGTTACTGCCTCCTGTAGGAGTGCAAGTGGCAAGATAGTAGTCAAGACTTAGGGAAGGGATGTTGTGGGGTGCTTGGCCTGATACGTGCTTACTCAAGCATCTGCCCGGACCACGGTCTTGGCATCAGAGGCATCACTAGGGGTGGGCATTAGTGGCTGAAGTTCTGAATATTTATTCATTAGCCCCAAAGAAATTATTCTCAGTTCCTAAAACCAACTCATCATAAACATCACTCCACCACATCTGTCCTTGCCCTGTTTACCAATCATATTCTTAGGAACATGGACCTTGAAAGGGCAACAGGTGCCGTCTTTGTCGACTTGTCTAAAGCTTTGGACCTGGTCGACCACACCATGTTGCTCTCCTCCCTCCACACCCTTGGCTGCTCTACTGAGACCACGTGGTGGTTCCAAAGTTGCCTTTCAGATAGATCTCAGTCAGTATGTGTAGGACCTTCCACCTGCCCTGCCCTCCCAGTCACTTCCGGTGTACCCCAGGGCTCCATGCTGGGCCCACTCTTATTCTCAGTTTATAAACTCTCTCCCCTCTGACTGTCTCACTTGTGATGCCCTATTTTATGCATATGACCTTGTCCTCTTCAGTAGTGATAAGGCTGCTGAGACTATATCCAGGGTTTTATCCAATAACTACTCGATGGTACACACCTGGTTCCACCCACATCACCTAATTGTTAATGCTAAAAAAACAAAATCCATGCTATTTGTATCTAAACCCTTCCTATCTAAAGTCGCCAAGGCTGGGTCCACCCTCTCAGTAGTCTCACCAGACAACACTGTACTTGAAAATGTACTAACTTTCAAATATCTGGGAGTTATCCTGGACCCGGCCCTCTCCTTTTCCAATCATATCTGCGCTGTTATCTGCTGTATTAACCAGAAACTTGGTGCAACTTATTGGATAAAGTCATTCCTGACCAGGGAAGCCTGATTAGCCATTTCCCAAGGCAACCTGCTACCCTTGATTGACTACTGCTCCCCTCGTTACTCACACATATCCTCAGCCTTGCATGCGCACCTCTGCTCCACGTACAACAACATATGTCGTTTCACTCTGCTGGCACCATGTTCCACTCACCACTGCCACCTCTACCAGACTCTTGGTTGGCTCCTGCTACACTGCAGATTTGATACCTCCTGGACAGCACCATCAGGCATGGCGAAGCCTCCCCTTATATGTGTCTCCTCAAGACCAGAACTCTCTCGTGGTGTTTGTGTGCATCCCCAGTTCATCCCCCCCACATATCCCAAAAGTCTCCTTGGCTATGGGTAGCAGAGTGCTACTTGTAGCTGCTCCCACCCTGTGGAACAGAATCCCCATGCCCTTCTGCTCTCTGGACTCCCATGCCACTTTCAAGACACATCTCAAATCCTGGCTGCTGGTTGACGTCACATGCCTTTGCTAGCTTGGATAACCTCCCCCCACCTTTCTGACTTTTTCCCTCTTGGGCTGCTTTGGCCCCCCGCCCTCTCTCATTTCTTTGGACTCCTGTTTACATCCCTCACTACCTGCTTCTTGGGCTCTCCCACTTGGCTATTGTCTTGTATTATTTTAATTTTTTTTACATCATGCATTAATTTGCACTGGCCACTTATCCTTTGTAAGTAATTGTATAATAATTGTTGCTTATCATAATGTGCTGATTGTTGTTTTTTTTTTGCAGCCTCTCATTAATTTTACTTTTCTGTGTCACTTTGTTTGTTCACCAATGATGTCTGTACATCCACATGACTTGTACTTATTGTATAACCTTGATATTACCGGGATCTCAGAAACTTGGCTGAAGCCTCACATCCCTGACTCCTTGTGTGCCCCTCCGGGCTACAGCCTCACCCGACAAGACAGGGCAGGGAAGAAGCATGGGGGTGGAGTGCTCCTCCATTATAAGGTGCACCTGAATGTGTCTGCTATGGATCACACACCCCCTACATCCCCAGCCTGTGAATTCCTCCATGCCCTTCTCCTGCTAGGAAATACAGAAAAGATACACTTGGTCTGTGCCTACAATCCTCTGAAGGGAGGAGTACTAGGGCTCTCCTCGCTACTCGACTGCCTTAGTGACAAGGTTGACTCTAATGAGGTGCTAGTCCTGGGGGACGTTAACCTCAATTGGATGGGTCCCAACACCAAGAAATATGAGCCGCTACTCTCGGGCCTTGCCCTCAGCCTACTCATTATGGTACCCACAAGGCTCTTCTCCTGGGGGGATAAAGGATCTCGTATCAACTGGATACTGAGCAATAGATTGGATAGAATAGTCACCTCAGGAGTTCTCCCCGACGTCATCTCAGATCATTCTCCCACCTACTGCATATGGGGTATCTCCTCACCCAAAATACCCAGTAAAGTGATCCAGATGAGGGACTATTCAAAATTTAAAATAAACAACTATGTTGTGGACCCACGACAATCTGACTGGTCCCGGGTCACAGCCACTAATGACCCCACAGGAGCTCTTCACCATTTTCTTGCGGTGTTTGTTCCCTTGCAGAACAAACATGCCCCCCTCACAAAAAGGAGGGTGAGGGGCACTGTCACAAAGTGGCTCCATGGTGACCTATTCTCCCTTATGAAGCATAGGGACAAAGGCTGGGAAAATTAAAAGAACTCCCGCAACAATAATGACCTCCTAGAATATCGGCAGCACAGAAACTCATGTAAAAGAGCCATCTGCACTGCCAAGAGTGAGTTCTGTCACTCTGCCCTGCTATCCTCGGCCAGAAATCCAAGGAGTTTCTGGCAAAACATCAAAAATATGGTTGGAGGGTCTGCCAGAGTACAGGTCACCGACATGCATATCGGCGGGGTCAGCTGCAACAACCCCCTTACTATCGCCAATGCATTTAACTCAATGTTCTCTGACCTGCCTGCTCCCCTTTCCCAGTCCCCTGCCCCCAAGTCTCATGGTCCCTCCCCGGGTGGGCACACACCCCGACCTCCCATCTACCTAAAATGGGTCTGTGTTATGGAACCCAGAAGCTTCTTGCTGGTCTCTCCCCTCACACCGGGGCAGGGCATGACAGCCTTGAACCCAAACTGCTCAGCCTGGGGGCTCCCATCCTAGTCTGGCCCCTCACTCACATCTTTAACACTTCTTTAATCTTGGGGGTCATCCCTGACATATGGAAAGTGGCCAAGGTCGTCCCTTTCTTCAAACAAGGTGACCGTAAAGATATCAAGAACTACCGCCCCATTGCTATTCTGTCTGCAATCTGCAAGCTTCTTGAAAAGGTAGTTGCCTCACAGCTATCCCACTACTTTCAGAGTTATGCACTTCTCTTCCCTGCACAACATGGCTTCAGAAAAGGGCACAGTACTTCTACTGCCCTTGTTGTGGTTACCTCCACGATCAGGACCGCTGCTGATCAAGGCAAACTGACCGGAACCATCTTCATGGATCTCTTGAAGGCCTTTGACTGGGTTGACCACTGCCTCCTCTGCTCCACTCTTCAGTCTTTTGGATTCTCCCCCCCGTCTATGCTTGGTTCTCCAAGTACCTCGCTGGCAGGCAGCAATACACTAACTTCAACTGTGCCCTCTCTGACCCCTCTTCAGCTAACTGTGGGATCCCCCAGGGATCCGTCCTTGGACCAATTCTGTTTTCCCTTTTCATTAATGAACTGCCCTCCATTACAACCTATGGGTGCACCACCTGTTACGCAGATGATCTCGTTGTCCTGGCCAGCTCCCAGGACATCGCTATCATTAACTCCAGGCTAAACTCCAAATTCAAGCTTATCCAAAATTGGCTAGAGGGCCATAAGCTGACCATCAACCCACAAAAGACCCAGGCCATGCTCTTTGGCTCCTTGGCCAAGACAAAAACCTGCCCTGCTCCCTTAAATATCTATGGAGTTGATGGCTCCCTCCTGCAGGCCATGGATTCTGTCAAGTATCTGGGTGTAACCCTTCACCTACAACTGAACTGCACCCTGCATATTTGGAACATATGTAAGGCTATAAACGGCAAGCTTAGACTTGCCTACAGAGCAAAAAGTTGCCTCACCCCGGCCATACGGCTCACCCTAGCCAGGGGGATCCTCCTACCCATGTTCTGTTATGGGCTTGTTTCCTTTGCCCCATCCCTAAATCCAGTCTCACAAAATGGGACACTGCATACAACAATATATGCCACTTTGCGCTCTCTGCCCCTTGCCTCATGCATCGCTTGATCTTTACTCACTGCTGGAGTGGCTCCCCCCTCCGAAAAGCACCGCACTTTTGTCCTTGGCAACTTGATTGACAACATAGTCAGAATGGCCACACCTTCTGCACTCGCCCTACCCCACAAACATGGAACCCCAGTCTGCTACTTAAGATCCAGTGCTGCACAGGACCACCTGGTTCCTAAAACCCACACCCTTACGGGGGATCGGGCATTCACCATCCACGCGCCATGGGTGTGGAACTCCCTTCCTGCATTAACTCACTCCTCTCCCTCCCATCCCTGCTTCAAAGCCTCCCTATGAGGCTTCCTAAAATTGGCCCCCGCCTGTCTCTGTGTCACATAGACCCCCAGCTGAGGCACTTTCTTCCCAGTTCGACTCATAGGGGGTGAGGCTCCTGCGCTTGAAAGCACTTCAATCCTGTAACCGCTTGGTGTAACAATATGCTGTTCATATGCCCTGGGCCCTTTTCCCTGCCCACCTGTTCTTGAGGGGGTACCCAGACTAATCTATGCCACTTTCCCCAGGTCTCTCTCTCTCTGTCTTGCAATTTTGTACTCCTACTGTTATCCATCTATCCTTATCCCCCCCGAGAGTATGACTTACCCCATATCATTAGCTTTGTTGACAATGTCTGTATTATGCTGTTATTCTACCTATTAATCTGTTATGTATTATGCTGTTATCTACCTATCAATCTCTTGTATGTTACCTTGACTCTGCCTGATGTTTTGTATGTACCTTGCAACCCTCCCGGGTCACACCTGAAAATAGGCACTTGGCTGTCTAGTGTACTTACCTGGTAAAAAAAGCAAATAAATAACTTATTACTACATCTGTAACTGCTGCCTGTGTGGCCCGGGTCATGCCTAAAAACGGTCCTCTGGATCATTGCACTTACCCGGTTACCTTACCAAAGACATAAATAAATAAATATATAAATAAGAAAACTCTGGACTATATGTATGTTTGTTTTTCACTGGGCAGGAGAGGTGGGGGCATAAGACCCTAATCTTTTCAGACCCTAGACGCACCCCTGCCTAGTGCCAACATTCTCATGGGGTGGGGAACACAGTAGCTAGGGAGAACTTAAGGAGTAAATCTCCTTTGTCCCTGCTCCACGATGGGCAAAAATAAGGCTAAATTGTGGTATACCCATGCCGCCGGACTGAGGAGCAAAAATACTTGCCTCAAAATAAGAAATGCAAAAACAGAGAACCAGCATATCAAACTGAAGTATTTTGCTGATATGAATGCCATGTTTGGACCCCAGTATGGCCATCTGGACCCCACCTGAATGAAACTCATCCTGGACCAAACAAAACTTTATTTCTGGTAGGCTCAGGCAGCCCACCAAACCTTAAAAGTTTTCCAAAATGTGGGAAATCTTTTTTTTTTACATTTGATAGTCAGTCAAAACTGAACTTCTGTTTCATTAATTTCTGAATTAGAATCTTTCCACTCATTTGTTATGACGGTGTCAGTGTAAAAACACCATTTTCCTTGATTTCATCTTTCCCTTTTGCGTCACCGGGCCCCACCCATTGCTGAAGTCATAATGCTTGGGTTGTGATATCCAGTCTGTTGCTGTGGAGATGACTACAGCGGGATGGGGGACATTCTGGTTCACAAAAAAAGATGCTATTATTTATAATTCCAATAAACACAATTGGCCATGAGACACTCACAGGTGATCCCATGGTTGGGAGTGGATGCAGAACTGCACTCTGGAGCAGCACTGTGGTGGCATTTCACAAGATGGCAGTATCTAATCTGACATTGAAACCTTCGCTGTGACAAGCATGGTAAGCAACTGGACGGTGGGGCCTTTGAATGGATGCCAGCTTGCTTTTGTTTCCCACGGGAAGAGCAAAACACACCAGCTTTTGGCTGGTTGTTAATTAGACCTGTTAAACCGGCTCACCCACACCCTTTTATAGAATTGCCACAAGTGCTGCATTTCATCTATAGTGTATTTATATCACCTTCATCTTCATCACTGGCTGTTGATTCCATTACCTCACAGACCTGTCGGAGCAGTGGAGTTTTTTTTCTCATCCTATTGTTTCCCTTCTACCCTGCCATCTTCAAAGATTTGTAGAAGAGTTACGAGTTAGGAGGTTGTGGACCTTTAATAACTCACCTCTATTTCTAGTGGAGGTGGCTACATTTGACTGTGTCCATGTGTCTATCTAAAGCTAGTTTAAATGCTTCCATGGTTTTACACAAGACAACCCATGCTGGTAAGGAGTTTCATGTTCAACTGTCTCCCTCTAGAACTAAAACTGTCCCCCCACAAATGCTTTCAAACACAATATCGGGATATATTTCTCTCCCACCTGCACCTGCACGCAGCCCTAATTTGGCTCCCATTCTGTACTTTTTTTCCCTCATTCTCTGGTTGTCCACCTCAGGCACTTAACCTCTTTTTCTAGCACTTGTAGTATTGTTAATCCACCTAGGTTAGTTTTTAGATTGCACTTACAGTTTTTGTTTCCCACTGTTATATTATTGTTAAACCCTTACTGAATGCTTAATGTCACCTTGTATTTGTTAATTCACCAAGGCTAGTTCATGGTTTGCCCTTTAGTCTATATTATCCTGATTTTATGTACCATTTTATTAACCCTTGCTGTTAGTTAAATGTTTTAGCCTATGTCATGTCTCATGATTGTTGTATGTAACTGGACGCTTGTGTAAACAGGCAGCAATGCTCACATACCTTTCCAGTATAACCAATAAAAATGAAATGAAATTGTTGATGCTTGGTGTGAACCACTTTGTCCTTCTTGTGACGTTTGACACCTCTCCTTGTAGCTGAAAATTATGGGACCATTTAGTTTAGTTTTATTTACTGTTCTCCTTGTTAATCCAATACTTTCCATTAGTGAATCATTATTCATAGCCCTGTACACTAAACACAGGTCCCCTGTTAACCTTCTATATTTGCACTGAGTACAGTCCTACATTATTCAATCTGTCTTCATATGTCTTATCTGTAAAGGTTTTTATCTTGTTTGTCAATCTCCGCTGAACTCCTTCTATGAGCCTTTGTCCCTTTATGCTCTGTGGGGCGCAGAAGGCAGAGCAGTATTTGAGATGGGGGTCTCACCAGTGATGAGGATAAAGGGGTTATTATGTTCAAATTTCTACTTTTTATGTTTCTTAATTTACACCCCTGTATTTTGTTGCCTGGGTTGACCATATTTCTAGTGTGAATGTCGAATGACAGATCTTTTGTTATGCTGATACCCAGATCCTTTTAGTTTCTTGTAAACTGATCGTATTTTCATTTAGACTGTGCCATGGGATTGTTTTTATCAAAGTGCATAACTCTGCACTTGTTTACACTGAAACTAGTTTCTGCAGTTTGGGCCATTTTTCTAATTAGTTCAGTTACATTGGAGATGATTAGTGCACTCACTGTTATGCACGATGGTCCCTAATTCACACTGGAGTTGATTAGTGCACTCACTGTCATGTACGATGGTCTCTAATTCACATCGGAGATGATTAGTGCACTCACTGTTATGCACGATGGTCCCTAATTCACACTGGAGTTGATTAGTGCACTCACTGTTATGCACGATGGTCCCTAATTCACACCGGAGTTGATTAGTGCACTCACTGTTATGCACGATGGTCCCTAATTCACACCGGAGTTGATTAGTGCACTCACTGTTATGCACGATGGTCCCTAATTCACACCAGAGTTGATTAGTGCACTCACTGTTATGCACGATGGTCCCTAATTCACACCAGAGTTGATTAGTGCACTCACTGTTATGCACGATGGTCCCTAATTCACACCGGAGTTGATTAATGCACTCACTGTCATGTACGATGGTCTCTAATTCACATCGGAGATGATTAGTGCACTCACTGTCATGCACGATGGTCCCTAATTCACACTGGATTTGATTAGTGCACTCACTGTCATGCACGATGGTCCCTAATTCACACCGGAGTTGATTAGTGCACTCACTGTTATGCACGATGGTCCCTAATTCACACCGGAGTTGATTAGTGCACTCACTGTTATGCACGATGGTCCTAATTCACACGGAGTTGATTAGTGCACTCACTGTTATGCACGATGGTCCCTAATTCACACCGGAGTTGATTAGTGCACTCACTGTTATGCACGATGGTCCCTAATTCACACCGGAGTTGATTAGTGCACTCACTGTTATGCACGATGGTCCCTAATTCACATCGGAGTTGATTAGTGCACTCATTGTTATGCACGATGGTCCCTAATTTTCTATCATCAGCATATTTACCAAGAGTTTTTTTGAGGTTTGCATTGATGAAATAAAAATATTAAACAGTGTGGGTCCGGGTCCCAATAGTGATCCCTGTGGGACCCCACTAGTCACAATCCCCCAATCCAAATAATGTCCTGCGATGCCTACTCTCTGCCTTCTATTACTCAACCATGTTTCTATCCAAGAAACCACTTTTGGATGCAGCCATAGATCCCTGAGATTTTTAATCAAAGTTTGGTGGCATACTTGGTTAAAGCCTTTAGAGTAGTCAAGAAAGATGATATCAACTGGTAGAACACTGTCTAATGCTGCACACATATTTTCATGGAAGTTCAGTTGTGCTGCCAGGCAAGAACACCCCCATGTAAAGTCATGTTGTGAGATGTCTACACAACCCCATTCTCTAATGTGGTTACTATATGATGCAAAATTCCTTCTAATAATTTGCCAAGGATCGAAGTTAGACTTACAGGGCAGTAATTGGAAACCTCTTGCCTGTCGCCTTCTTTAAATATTGGGGTAACTGCAGCCCAAGCTGTGGACCCTGCAGTATGAGCAGACTTGATAGACCAAATGACCTTCTTCTGCTGGCTTTTTCATATGTTCTTTCCACTCAGCAGTTGTATCTCCCTCGATGATAGATGCTGAGAAAAGTTTTGCTATTGGATCACCAAGTTCATTCATTAACTCTTTTTTTTATTTACTCAGCTTTTTGGTCTGCACCCAGCCATCAGAATCTGTTCTGGTCATGGAACCCCTTGCCTCCACCTCTGGATATGCCCACACTCAACTTGTCATCCCTGGCTTTCCCCCCAGAGAGCGGGGTCATGGCACCAACCCCCATATTGGGCCACAATACAATTATCTGGTCAGGGAGCCAGCTCCAGAGGCTGATTGAGGCACTGGGGGCAAAGCATCATAGAGATGGCCAGGCATGGAATGTTTTTCTCCCCTGTGAACAAGGGCCGGGACGTGCAATGATGACCAGTGTCCACCCTGCCCCAAGTTCAATTTGGCATCAGTGCTTGCGGTTAATCCAGCCTCCGTTAGGTGCCACCGTGGCACCAAATACACAGACACCCCTTCCCCCCTAAGAAGGAGAGCAGTCCAAGAATGCTCAATCCTTCCCCCCCCACCGCCGGCCCTCTGACAACTCGGGTCCATTCCCAAACCCAGGTCGCTGGTGCTGCAAGTGGAAATCCAACCACTGCGCCAGTGGTCTGGCACTCATTAACTCTTTTAGAAAGAGTGGGTGAATACCATCAGGTCCTGTAGATTTACAAGTTTTAATTTTTTTGATTTTATCAATAACATCCATTTTTGTAATCTTTATTTCTGGGATGTCCATGTGTACCCTGTAGTAATTATGTTCTCTGCCTTGTCCCTTGGTTGATATGTGGTCAGGAATTAGCCATTGAACTCAGTGGCTAGTTCCTTTTCATCAGAAATCAGCCTAACCCCGATTTCTGCACAGGAAGACATATGAAGAGAGACTTAAGGAGCTTAATATGTATAGCTTTGAGGAAAGGAGGGACCATGATAGAAACTTTCAAGTACCTCACAGGAATCAACAAAGTCCAAGAGGGTAGCATCTTTCAGAAAAAGAAGTGTGCAAGAACAAGGGGGCACAATTTGAAGAAGGGGGCGGCTCAGAGGTAATGTAAGGAAGTATTTTTTCACAGAGAGGATTGTAGATGCATGGAACAGCCTTTCGGAGGAGGTTGTGGAGTCAAAAAGAGTGGTGGAATTCAAGAATGCATGGGACAGACACAAGACAATTCTAGTGGGGTGGGGGTAGGGAGAAGTAGGCTGTTGGTTAACTAGGATCTGCAGTCGATCCATTAGGTAGGGAAATGGGCAGACTAGGTGAGCCAAGCAGTCCTTACCTGCCGTCAAATTCTATGTTTCTATGTTTTAGAGGGTTTAGCCCACGTTGATTACCTCTCAGGGAGTTAGTATAACTAAAAAAAGTTTTCTTATTGTCTTTTACATCAGAAGCTAGCTTCACCTCATATTTCTTTTCACTTTTAACTATCAGATTTTTACATTTGTTGGGTTGCCTTTTGTATTTGATACAGTTGCTCTCTGACAAGGATTTTTATACATATATATATTTTTTCATAGCTTATTTATTTATTTATTGAATTCTTGGATTAAAACTTTTGAGCTAGCAAGCTCCTTTACAGAGGCTCCACATCAAAATGGTACAGACAGCAATAGACAGTAACACAGGTAGCATACAGCAAAAAAAATTCAAACAATGAGTTAGTATATCAACAGTTATGTACAAATAGTTTGTAGGTGAAACAAAGTATAACATCTGAGAACAGTGTAAAAATTATCTAAAGGGAGAGAAAGGGAGAGACTAGTCACAGAGGATAGTAGGACTGGAGCCTAAGACTGCTGAGAACAAATAAAATGTCTTCTTTTTATTAATATTTTTCTTGATGACCTTACTGAACCAAACTGGTATTACCAGGTCTATACTGCATAACCATGGATATACCTCGTTACCAGCGATATACTGTATAACCATGGATATACCTCATTACTGGGGAAATACCGTATAACCATGGATATACCTCATTACCGGGCTATACTGTATAACCATGGATATACCTCATTACTGGGGATATACTGTATAACCATGGATATAACTCATTACCGGGCTATACCATATAACCATGAATATACCTCATTACTGGGGCTATACTGTAAAACCATGGATATACCTCATTAGTGGGGCTATACCATATAACAATGGATATACCTCATTACCGGGGTGATACTGTATAACCATGGATATACCTCATTACCTGGGATATACTGTATAACCATGGATATACCTCATTACCGGGGCAATACTGTATAATCATGGATATACCTCATTACCGGGGATATACTGTATAACCATGGATATACCTCATTACCAGGGCGATACTGTATAATCATGGATATACCTCATTACTGGGGCTATATTGTATAACCATGGATATACCTCATTACCGGGGCGATACTGTATAACCGTGGATATACCTCATTACCGGGGCTATACCGTATAACCGTGGATATACCTCATTACCAGGGCTATACCGTATAACCGTGGATATACCTCATTACCGGGGCTATACCGAATAACCGTGGATATACCTCATTACCGGGGCTATACCGTATAACCGTGGATATACCTCATTACCGGGGCTATACCGTATAACCGTGGATATACCTCATTACCGGGGCTATACCGTATAACCGTGGATATACCTCATTACCAGGTCTATACTGTATAACCATGGATATACCTCATTACCAGGGACATACGCTGTTACCTGGGTTATACCCCATAACCATGGATATACCCCCTTCAGGCTCCATCAACCATCACTGAGATAGCAGGGACTTTTTTCACCCACTATTCTCCCTAGATCCCTACCTCCACCTCATGACATTCACGGTGCCTCTGTCTGCCTGAGTGGCATGGCCACTTCCCACAGCAACAAGGAAGCTCCCTGACTGTAGGGATCACTGTGGTGCCAGAACGTGATGTCACCCCACCCTGACTGTAGGGATCACTGTGGTGCCAGAACGTGATGTCACCCCTCCCTGACTGTAGGGATCACTGTGGTGCCAGAACGTGATGTCACCCCTCCCTGACTGTAGGGATCACTGTGGTGCCAGAACTTGATGTCACCCCTCCCTGACTAAGCCACACTGCTGAGTGGCAGCTACCTCAGCCAGGCCGGTCCCCAACTGATTGACCTAACTCTGCCGCCCATTCCGGGTCCCCTATGCAGCAGACTGACATACCGCCATCAGGCTAGCATGGCAGCCACATGTATTGCAATCTTAAAATGATAGTCCCAAAGTAAGCATGAGCGAATGTGGTAATTGGCAACCTCTGTTTGGCCTTGATTTAGACTCCCTGTCTTCAGTTTGACTGTATC
The DNA here is from genome assembly GCA_016271365.2 of Neoceratodus forsteri. Taxonomy (NCBI): domain Eukaryota; kingdom Metazoa; phylum Chordata; order Ceratodontiformes; family Ceratodontidae; genus Neoceratodus; species Neoceratodus forsteri. Next base: position 184,388,477 of record JADMNL010000029.1, on the reverse strand, counting down.
ACTTTGACCAAAAGTACTTCAGGTCCTCAGTACTGAGGTTTAGCAAAGTTACAAATAGGAGTATGAGAGAAGTATGAGAGAAAGAAATATGGCAGCACTGAAAAATGAAATAAAAAATTACTTACAACATGCTTCGTCCCGGGTACAACAGGAAGTTCCTGGGCTTTGTGACTCTACTTTCTTGCCTGAGACACGAATACATTTTGGTTGGCTGTATTTACAACATGTTGTAAATAATTTTCTTTCTCATTTTTGAGTTCTGCCATACGTTTTGTTCTCTAATGCTTTGCTTTTTTTGGCTTGCACCTATTTGGTACTAACAGCGTGTGTTTTTTTTTTTTGTTGTTACAAATAGGGGTAAGTGGTGCCCTTAACCAAGCCTCATCCACCCAGTCAACCTAGTGGTGTAGCTTGGAAATTTAAATTTGTAAGCCAGAACCCTTTGATGCCCCTCCCATCCTCTCCGCATTGTAGACATGCCTATGTTTGTTATCCAGACCCCCTATGTATGCCATACTGTACTTCTGGAACTGCATTATAAGAGGAAATAATATAGCAATGCTTAATTTTATGCAGTTATTGTTATGTTTAATTATACAATGGCAAGAAAAAATTCTGGACTCTGATTGGTCAGTCTTGGGCTGGACTCATGATGTTCTCCCAGTACAACATCATGGGTCTAGTCTCAGCCTCATTGTGAACCTGGAGATGATTGTTTGCTTGATTTGTTTCTGCTTGATTGTTTCATCTTCTCTTAAAACACCAAAATATTTTTCCACACAAAAACATCTTTAAAATTATTTTTTTATTCTGTATAACAATGAGCCATTGTATAATAGCAATAATGCCCTCCAGAGTGCGTGTCATTTGGGATAACGTCATGCCTCAGTCATTGGACGCACTTGGCCTGCGGCCTCGTGCCCAACCGCCTGAAGCATGATGTTATCCCAGCACAACACACACCCTGTCAGGCATTATTGCTTAATTCAAACAGAGACCAACAATTAAGTTATAATACCAGTAGGGGTGGCAATCAGACAGTGGGAGTAACCCAAATCAATGACAAGGCTCAGAGTGCTCTCATATCAACTGTTACACCAAGGCACATGAGTTCCTACAACCATGCGTCAATCCCAACTTCTTCCTACTCCCCTGGCACTCTAGACATTGCTTTTAAAACTCCATCTGCACCTAGCACATTTAGTAACATAGTATTTATTTATTTAACACAGTATTTGACATCAGATAAGGCCCATTAGGCCCACCTAGTCTGCCCGTATTCCCTACCTGCATCAGTGGTTGCTGACCCTGCTCCATCATTGGCTCTAGCCTTTCCTACTCACCTCTAAGGTTCTCTTGTGTCTATCCCCTGCATTTTTGAATCCCCCCACTGTGCTAGCTCCTACTGCTTTCTGGGGTAGGCTATTCCATGCATCTACCACCCTTTCTGTGAAGAAACACTGCTTCATTTTCCCCTTTATCCTGCCTCCCTCCAGTCTCATATCATGCCCCCTCATCCTTGTACACGTCCTGTACTGAAAGATGTTGCCCACTTGCACTTTGTTTATGCCCTTAAGATACTAGAAGGTTTCTATCATATCTCCTCATTCCCACCTCTCTTCCAGTGTATACATGTTGAGGTCTTTTAATCTCTGCTCCTATGTCTCCTGGTGCAAGCCCTGCACCATCTTTGTTGCCCTTCTCTGATCCGCCACCACCCTGTCTATGTCGTTATATTTATAAAAAATGCCTGCATAGGGAGGAGGAAGATGAGAAATGACTGGGGTGGGGGAAGGGGTGGTCATAAGATTAGCCCTGATAACTTGGAATGGCTATAGTATTTTTTTAATCAGTCAATCAATCATCCATCTTTATTTTACCAGGCAAAACACCATTGAGACAGACTAATTTGCAAGGTGGGCCTGGGTAGGTCATAACAAAAACACATACGCTAAATGTTGTAATATAATGAGACAATACTCCATTTAGAGCAAATACAAACTAGGCATATATAACAGTGCATACAATGTTGCTAACAGTACAGTAGACTTCAAAAACTCAAATACAACATTGATAGGGCAAGAACAAAAAATATTTACAGAATAATACAAATCAGTGTTTACAATATAAACAATATCTGCCCAGTCGCAACAAGACTTATGGGCTGAGGGGGCCTGGGTGTCAGGAAAGGAGAAGTTAAGGGGGAAGGTGTGAAGGGTAGGACAAGGTGTGCGCTAAGATGTCAGAGATGAGGGGAAGTCAATGGGGGAGGTAGTAAAGGGAGGACAATAGGATGTTTAAGAAGAGGAGGAGGGCACTGGGTTGGGAATGGGGGTGGATAAAGGAAGGAATTAAATGGTTAAAGGCCACAAGGCTGCCCCCAGCATCACTCATGGCATTACTACCATGTTCCTTCCACACACCCATGCGTAATCCTCTAGATCGCCACACATGAGTGGTAAGAGCCTCATAACTAAGTCGTGGCTTCACTACTTGTGTGTGTTATTGTGATTTTGTGGTTCACAGGTGAGTGTGGTGGATGCTGCCCGTATAAAAAAGTGTTTGTAAATAAGCTGCAGCATTGTGGCTAGTGCTGTTAGTACAAGTTTGTATGACAGATTGAAACTATGGAAGTAGTGTCGGTGGGGGGGTGAGAGAGGGATGTAGCTACTAGGTACATAAGTGCTACATGATGTAGATACTACGTACATAACTCCTGATGTTGTAGCTTCGGGCCCAGATATTCAAACTGCGCTCAAAAGTAGCGCAACAGCAGGAGCAAGCACAAACCAGTTGCGCAAATGCGCAACAGGTGCGATATTCAAACATGGAGCAGAGCAAATTGCGCAAGCAACCAACGTCTGAATATCACACATACTGCGCCATCGCGCAACCAGGAAGGAGAAGCTGAGCCAAAATGTTGCGCTATGGAGCAACCAGGGAAGCTCAGCTGAGCATTCCAAACTGCCATAAGCGCAAGCACAGCCCCCAGAGCAATGGAACTGCACATCCAGGGAGGCAGGCTGGGGCCCACTGCCAGCCATGCCACACATGGGCACAGGAACACACTGCAGAACCCACACCACACCTGCACACCCCAAGCATAGCATCACTGGGGGTGGGACGGATGATCCACATGCCCATGGGGACAAGCCAACAAAGCATGGCAGAGCCATGACACCCCAGCACAACCACTGGCAGGTGGAGAGTGCCACACACAGGGGGTTGACAACCACAGTGCACATCAGCCCCCCCGTATGCACAGCACACCCTGCACTGTGACCCCAGAACACCACCCATGTGCAGTGACTGGCACTGCAGGAAACCATGCAGTCCCCCCAGCACTCGTCAGCCCTGTGCAACACAGAAGTCTACAAGCCAGACACACCCTGTGCACCCAGCAGTGGGTGGCAGCAGATGGCAAGACCAACTGAAAGTCACTGCCATGCTGGAGATACCTCCCCATGCACACACACACACACACACACACACATACCCAGGACCATACCAGCCCAGATGGCATGTACACCCCTGCAACTGGGCACCCATAGGCAGCTGCAAATCACAGACCAACACATTATTCGTATAAACATATAAAAATGTATTAAACAACAACAAACAGTATAGAAACAAGTCCAACTATTTACAAGGGGATGGGTACAAGGTTGGGTTGGTCAAGGGGTAGGGATTACAAACTTGGAGAGGGAAGGCAGGGTGGTAGGGATGGGAGAAGTGGGAAGGGTGGAGAAATCATGGCCCAGCTGGTTGCCCGTCTTCCTGCTGGTGTCCTGCAGGTCTGTGCCGCCTCCTCTGCACACCATGACGGTGAATAAAGTGCAGGATATCAGCGTTCTGCCCCACAAGTTGGCGGATGGCCCTGACATCCCTCTCCATCCTCTGCAGCACCTCGAGGCCTAGGAAAATGGGAACACAGTCAATGGCTGTGACTGACCACAACCCTGAACACCACCCAACCTGCAAGCCATATAGCCCAATGTCCGCACCTGTGATGGCATACACCCACCCACAGTGAACATGCATGTGGCCATCACAAACAAGCAGCACCAGCTATGCGCACCACCGCCCACACACACTGCCCGTCAATCACCACAGTACAAACTAGCTGGAAATGGCGTGGCAGCGTGATGCGATACCAGTTACACAGCTATGTGCCCAGTGCATGCCTGGACCACCAGTGACGCATACACAGATGTGCTGTGATACTGCACAGTGATGCATGTCACCTGTGTCGTGCCTACATACATGGATACATAGACAGTGTCAGCAGATAAGGGCCTATGGCCCACCCAGTCTGCCATTTGAGCTTGTAAGTTCACTCTGTTTTCCTATAAGTCTGTTGCCCTTACCCTGACCTCCAGAATTCCATTATGTCTATCCTGCATTCTAAATCCCGTGACCAAGTCAGCCACCACCACTTCCTCTGGCAGGGTGTTCCACTTGTCCACCACCCGTTCTGTGAAGAAATTCTTTCTCATGTTTCCTCTGAATCGTCCCCCCTCCAACTTCATCCCATGCCCTCTAGTCCTAGAACATCTTTTATGCTTAAAAATAGTGTTTTCCTGCACTCTGTTCCCCCCTGTAAGATACTTGTATGTCCCCATCATATCCCCCTCTCCCTCCTCTCCTCCAGGGAGTACATGTTCAGTTCCTTCAACCTGTCATCATAGGACTTGTGATGCAATCCATGCTCCATCCTTGTTACCCTCCTCTGAACCCTCTCTACCCAGTCCATGTCCATACGTAGGTATGGTCTCCAGAACTGTACACTGTACTCCAGGTGGGGCCTCACCAGTGTCTTGTATAGTGGAATTATGACCTCCCCTTTCCTGCATGGTTGTGTTGTGCATGGCTGGTGGTCTTGCCCCCCACCCCAGCATGCAATAGCATCCATGAAGTAATGATACTCACACTCCTATGACTCAATATGTATACCCTTGAGCAAAGGAGGGAGAGAGGTGATATGATCGAGACATTTAAACACCTTAAGGGCATAAACAAGGTGAAAGAGTCTAACATGTTTAAATATAAGAAAAATAGCAGGACAAGAGGACACAGCATGAGATTAGAGGGAGGCCGATTAAGGGGGAATGTGAGGAAATTTTTTCACAGAAAGGGTGGTAGTTGCATGGAATGGCTTACCACAAGAAGTGGTGGCTATGAATACAGTGCAGGGCTTCAAACAGGCATGGGATAGGCATAAGGGAGCAATACAAATGACTATGAATAGATAGGTCACTGACAGAGCAAAGGCCGATGGCACATTTATAAGGTAGAAAAAGAAATGGGCAGACTGGATGGGCCTTGCGGTCCTTATCTGCTGTCAACTTCTATGTTTCTATGTTTCTATGTTTCTCCTCCAGCAGCTGGCTCTGCCACTGCTGCTGCTGCTTCTGCAGCTGCTGCTGCTGGGGCACAACACCCCCCGGCACCGGGGCCCTGGCACAGCCCATGTCACCGTTGCCCTGCGTCCTCAGATTCCGGCCTGTGGGAGACATATGTTGAGACAAACATCAGTGTGACTCAAAAGCAGAGTGCCCCCTGCCCCAGTGAGAGTGCCTGCCCACACAGCCATAACCATCCATCGCACAGCTGCACACACTGACACAGCCAACTGTGTCCGAGCCGGCACCTATGCACAGCCACCCAAGCACACACACACACACCCCTACAGAGAATATAGGTGCATAGATGGTACACTCACCTGGCCTAGGTACTATGCCCCACTTGGCATGCGACCGCAGCCGCGACAAATGTTCTGGCTCCCTCTGGTGGAGGTCACTGTACTGGTGCCGGCACTGCTCAGCAGACCGGCCCCGTCCAGTGATCTCCAGCAGGTCAGTGGCCACTTGCTGCCACAGCTGAGTCCTGGCACTAGTGAGGGGCGCCTCACCATACAGGCCATCATAGTGTGGCTCAACTAGGGCCACCAGGTTGGCCACTTCAATCTGGCTCCAGGACACCGCCCTCCTCCTAGCCGTGGCACCAACTTTACAGCAGGCAATATGGCGCCTCGCTGTGCCATAACCCCACGTGGAGTTGTTGCGCAATAGACCACCACAGGCTCCAATCACGCTGTTCGAACAGCGCCGTCACTTCACATGGCGCTGTCACCAGACAGCACAATAGGGACGTACACATGGCATGCCAACAGCGCCAGGGGTCAGAGGGCATACACAAGGTCACGGCAATGACGCAGGGCTACGCACAGCACCATCGGACGTATAGGCATCCTGCGTGACTGCCAAGCTGTGCACCAGTGCCACAGTGGACTATCGCGCAGTAGTGCCACAGCGCCATATAGTGCCCAGTGCTGTAGCGCCACTGGCACAATGGTGGTCATGGCCTGAATCGCCTATCGCGCTCAGCAGGTCTGCAGCACGATAGACGCATGCGTAAGCTGTCTGGGCACGCGCAATGCAGTGTGGCACACAGCCACAAACTGCGCCATTGGCTCAGCCGGACCTTCCGTATTGCGCAACGCGCAAATATGCGATATTCAGCCGACATATGCAAATCATGCGATCAGCCATTCAAAGGTGCAGTGGCGCGATTAGCATGTCATTAAAGTTGCGCCACACCTCATTTGCATGTGTTGCGCTATAAAAATGACAGTGGGTTGTGCTGGCCAGATTTGGTTACTGCAGGTGAGAGGTGAGTTACATGCTGTGTGATGCTCAGGACAATGCTCATGGGCGGAGGATGATAAAGGCTGAGGGGATGAGCATGAAAGGGCACTAGAAAGGGACAAAGGGACCCTTTCTATCAGCATCTGCCATGTGGAGAGAAAGCGTGGGGGCTTCCGCCCCGGGCGGCAACTATGCTCATGGGGAAATGCTGTCGACTGCACAGTGACAGTGTCCACTTCCACCCATACAGAATCACCATGACTGACCAGAGCCAAGCTGAGGGTGTGGATGGCGGGCATGGGAGGAGCTGAACTTCACCGCGGCAGAGGCGGAGGCCCTCCTCCAGGCCTACCTGGAGGATGAGCCACTAGTGAGTGGACGGAGGGCACCCCTCAGGAACGTGCAGCTGCATGGGAGGGGGTAGCTCGGGCCATCAACCTGCACGGAAGCCACCAGCGCTCCGTGCAGGAATGCAAGAAGAAGATGGGGACTGACCGCAGGAGGCTGAAGGACAAGGTGGCAGCCTTCAGGGCGGCACATGCTGACACTGGTGGGGGCCCACCAGTGGTGTTGCAGCTGACCCCTACAGAGGAGACACTGGTCGTGGCCATGCAGCTGAGTGCCATTGCGGGTGTACCAGGCGGAGGATTCCAGACAGGTGGAAGCCCATCACTGCACGGTATGACATGGTGGTGTTGTTGGGGGGGGCTGTTGTTTACATGCACTCACATGTACTCTCTTTCTGTTACAGATCCTGTTCGTCTTCAGGAGACGGTGGTGGTGGTGGGTCCAGACAGTGATGCAGACCTGCTGGACGTGGAGGAGGGACCATCCACCTCCGCCACCAGCCTGCAGGCACTGCAGCAGCATGCACGCTGGGCCAACAACTCCGGTGTCAGTGATACGGGTGTAGGGGTGCACAGCCTGTGTCACAGCAGTCTGGCATGCAGGTATGCCAGCATGCTGTGCCTATGGCAGTGGCACGCACCTGCACCATTGATGACAGCAGGCCTGCAATGGGCAGTGATAGGTGTGTGTCCCATGACGGACACATGGCAGGCCAGCACGTGCCCCTGGGCCTTCCTGGTTCACACCTGTGTACCAGCATGCTGGCACAGTCCCAGGCTGTGCCTGTCAGCACCGGTGGGGCAGCACCAGTGGCTGTGCAGGTGTCTGGCACTGTTGTCAGCACGGAGGTGGAACAGGTGGACCTGGGGGCTCAGCAGTTGGAGGGGCGGCAGCAGCAGTCGCACACCAGGTCTGGGCATACAGTGTCAAGCAGTGGCACATGTCCACCACCCTTTGATCCGCCCATACCTGGTCCTGGTGAACAGCGCCCACCCTCAAGGGGTGCTGTGCACCAGGACAGTCCACACCCTGCGGGTCACGATGCCATTGGGGCACAGTACCCATTGGATGCGCACACCCGCCTGCTGCAGGACTCAGTACAGCTGCAGGGGCGGGTTGCAAGGTCCGTGGAGGCACTGTCTGTGTCCGTGGAGCGGCATAGCAGGGAGTGTGCTCGGGACCGAGCTGAGCTGGTCCTTATGCGGATGGATGTGACCGCTGCCATTGACAGGCTGACCCAGGCAGTGGTCTCTGTCAGGGATGCATTGGCCACTGTCAGGTGCCCTGTACCACACACCCACACAGTGCGCTCTCCACTCCCGTTCCGGCGTGGTGCGACACCAGGCCTGTCAACGCCGGGTTCTGCTGGGGCATCCGAGCACCCTGGTGCAAGTTTGTTTGGCAGGATGCAGACCCTGTGCGGGCAAGGTCGGCGTTGGCGCAGTGGGACCCCTGGTGGTGCACCAAGCGCCACCTGATGTAACCCCTGCTCAGCCTGCCAGTGCTGCTGGGCCATGGCGGGGCGCCCGCATCCGTGGTGGCCGTGGGACAGTGCTACCTGACTGAGCTGTCTCCCAGTGCAGGTCCTGTCTGGTGCTGCCCTGTGTGCAATATGTGTCATGGTGGGCAGTGCACTGCTGGGTGCTCTGCTCACCAAGCTGACACACAGACCACCTGCACACTCTCCCAACTGCTGTCCACAGGTGCGTGTGCATGATGATGCCTGCATTGCACTGTACACCAAGGTGCAAGGGTGCCCAGGTCCTGACACACGTACGTGGACAGTCCAGGTGGTGGGGGTGGTTGGTGGTGCTGTGTGTTGGCAATGTCGTTTCCGCAGTGCTGTGCTACTGCCCATGTATGCTGCCTGGTGTGTGTGTGTGTCCATATGAGTGCTCACCCCTCTCTGATAATGTGTTGGTATGCCTGGAACCTTCAACTCCCCTGACCTTCACGCACGGTGTGTTCCCCTGTGTGCCTGTGGTTTGCGCATGGACAGTGTTGCCTGCACATGTCCCCTTGACTTACCTGTGTTGGGCGTAGTGCTCTTCTGCAATGGTGTCCTGGTGCAGCTGGGCCTGCCGGGTCAGTCGGGGTCCCTCCGTCCTGGGGGGGCTGCTCATCACCAACATCACCGGTGCCACTGGTGTCCCCATTGCTGTCCCCTCTTGGACCTGTCCGGCTATCCATGGTCTTTGGCCATGTTGTGCAGGATGCAACAGGCCAGGAATATCCCACAGGCCTTTTGGGGGCTGTACTGTAGGCTCCCCGAGTGTCCAGGCATCGGAAGCGTGCCTTGAGCATCCCAAACACCCACTCTATGATGTTACGTGTTGCGGCATGTGCCTCATTGAAGCATAGCTGCGCTGGGGTCGTGGGGCACCGATGCAGTGTGAGCTGCCAGGGACAGGAGTGGTATCCGCAGTCACCTGTGTGGAGATAGTGGAGATCAGTGTCATGTCAGGTCCATGTTGCCCATATCCTGTGTGCCACTACCATGGCACCTGTGTCATTCCACCCTTGCCCAGAGTTTGCATTCCATACATGTGTACTCACCCACTAGATGACCCGTGGGGATGTCCCCACTCTCGAATCGATGGCACAGTGCAGACTGGTGCCATATGAAGGCATCATGTGCTCCACCAGGGTGTGTGGCACAGACATTGATAATGCGTCCAGTGGCATCACACACCACCTGGCAGTTGACACTGGAAAACCCCTTTCAGTTCCGATATGCCTGGCCGTCGGGGCCAGGTGGCGTGCGAATGGCCACATGGGTGCAGTCTATGGCCCCTAGCACGCCAGGCATACGTGCTACCCTGTGGAACTCCTGCATGTTTGTTGTACACTCTGCCGCGGTGCTGGGGAAATGGATGTACTCCGCAGCATGAGGCAGCAGTGCGCTGAGGAATTGGGTGAGGATGCGTGACGTGGCCAACTGTGTCATGCCTGTGGTGTCCCCTGTTGGCCTCTGGAAGGTGCCCGTGGTGAGCAGGCACATGCAGGCTGTCACCTTGGTCTCCCACGGACAGGCGTGACTCCATCATGAGGGTGCCTGCATCACATCACTGCACAGCTCGCAGAGCCGTCTCAAGTATTGCCCTGTTCAGGCGGTACCGGCCCTGATCTCGGCGTCTGTGTACAGCTCGAAGCTGATGCGGGCCGACCGCCTGTCAGGCATACCAGCCGACGGCCTCCGCGCCACGCTCCCCTGCAGCATGGTGTCTCACCCCTCATTACAGCTTCCATGTGGAAGCTGGCACTGTCCATCTCTGGCTTCTGCCCCGGCTGCTGTTCCTGTGTTACCCCGCTGCCCCACTGCTACTTCCACTGCACGGGCACCCCCAGTGGCCTCTCTGTCCTCCTGGACCCACTGTCCCTCTCTGCCCTTCCAGCTCCTGTCTCTCTCTCTCTCTCTCTGTCTCTCTCCCCAGTTTGCGGCCTGCTGGGGTTCTTGTGCCGCTTCCTTGAGCCTTTATTTTGGCTCAATTCCGCTACTCGCAACTTCCGCTGAGCCACTCTTGCACATGGCGCAGAGTTGAATATCGCATTGCGCACTTTATGCATGGACCTGCCCCCTTCGGTTGCGCATGCCTTCATTTCCATTGCGCTGTTGCTCAGCATGTTTTTGGTGGCGCAACTGGCCGCTTCTGAATATCGCAGAATGGCGCATTTTTGGAGTTGAGCATGGCGCAACCCTTTTGAATATCTGGGCCCCTGTGTACATAAATTTATGCACACAACAGCTGAAATATTAGGATTTATGTAATGGATTTTTTCGGTCATGCCTATTGCATAAATATAAAAACAACACATATTTTGTTAAATATAAATAGATATATTAATTTGATAAATAAAACTTACATTGCACATGCATATAATAGGGAAACATAAGTCACATATGCCAAATATCTTTCCAATCTTTACCAGGACAACCATATTTATCTATATATGGAGGCAATATGTAGCATAGTGGTTAACGGCACTGAGCTGTAAACCTGGAGACCTGGATTTGAATCCCACAGCCCCCACTTACATACTGTGTGAATGTGTAACCCTGAGCAAGACACCTAACTTCCTTGTGATCCCCCGGTTGCACCTGGAAACAAGCTTTGGCTTAACATGCCTTTCTTGGTTAAACAATGTCCCCTCCCCCATATGAGAAATGGATCTCAAAATACACAGCATATCTCTATTGTGCTGAACATATATGTTCTGTCAACATACACTTATTCTAGTAATTACTGTGTAGCAATATGCTTGCATTACCCGCAAAATATTTCTCATTCTGTAGTCCTTAAAAATAATAATAAAAAAACACTGATTTTTTTAATAGTACATATAACAAAAATGTATATATTTAAAATATTAGTAGCAAGTTTAAGATATGCCTCACTGAATTCTGCAAATACTAATTTAGTTCCTTACAATATAGACTTCCTCTCTTTCAGGTTATCTGGTTTCTGGTTAGACCATGGCCACCCACACTATCTTCTCTCTGCTGCTGAGGTGTTTCACCAACCCAACAGATGAAACCACATTGCTTTAATGTGCACATCTGCCCGGATCAAAGAAGAATGTGAGATGAGATCTGCAACAAATGATGTGACAATTTGTTATGCACATCTGTTACTGTGTTCTTTTTAAATGCATTCTTTGTATGTGGGTAGCAGTTAGAATTTAGCAGCTGCAAGGAACTGTAAGAATGTTTTTATCGCTGTCTCTGCTAAAACAGACCATGAACACTTCCAGCTGGGCCATAGTTGCCAAAGCCTCTGATCTGTTTAGATTGTGGTAAAACTTGGTAAATTCTGCATTGATTTTGTTCTGGTCTATGGTTATTGTTTGAGTCACCTCTCTTTTTTTTTTCCTCTCCAATTCTAGGAGAACTTCTTCCAGCAACTGCGGCTACCCACCTCTACCTCGTGCCATGACCATTCCCTCTCCCCGTGCCACCGGGCACCACCTCTGGGTCTGAACCCTCTATAGGTAGGGCTGCTCTGTCAGCCCGGGGCGCTCTGTCTGGAAGGGCAAAGTGCTCAGTGTGGAGAAGGGAGATGGTCCGGATTTTGGAGTGTGGGCAGTGAAGGCCGTGGCGCCTTCATCTATCTCCAGGTGGAATATTTTAATTCTTTTTCCCTTCCTATCCCTCTGGAGCATGGCTAGCAAGGCAACATGATGCTGTGATGCTGCCAACCCCTGGCGCTTACTGTGCTGCTCAATTGGTGCACCCCTGGCCACCACCAGAGGTCACTCGGTGAGCAAGCAGCACCCCCACCCTCCCCGGGAAGAGAGAGAAGTCCTTTGGACGCTCGATCTCTTCCCCCCGCTAACCCCTGGTGACTCCCGGCTCATTCCCAAACCCAGGTCACCGGCATGGCGCAAGGTGTGGCATTCAGTGCCTCAACCCTCAGCACCACCGGGCCGGCTGAGTCACCTCTTTGATGGCAGTAATGGTGGCTTTGTTCTGTACCCCTTTTAGTCTAAGGCCAGTACTGTGGTTGTCTTAGGATTGCAGAGGAGGATGCTTGATCCCCCCCAAATCTGGCCTCTGACACTCTGGATCCATTCCTGAACCTGAGTCATTGGCACCGCAAACAGTAGTGCTGCCACTGCCAGCCTGGAAGTAAGCTGTTCTCAGCTCAGTATGTCTTTCCTAGCAGCACTTTTGAAATAAATCATGCTCCTTAGGTATTGTGCTAGGAGAGGCACACCAGGAGCTCCCACACTCAGCAGAAACCCACCCTCAGGGATACTCAGTCATCCCTCTCCCTGCTGGCTTCTCTTCCCACTGCCACAGGCTCATGGTATGCACTGGGATCACCAGTATGTCAAATATCCTCATTCTGCCTCGCACCACAGAACCAGACCCAATTCCAAAGGAACATGACCCATAGCTTGGTGCTGGCAAACACTACTAATGCATGCCTTTTTTTTTGGTTTATTCTTTGGTAACCAGGTAAGACCCATTAACACAAATACCTGTTTTCAGAAACGACCCAGGAGCACTGGGGAGGTTAAGTGACTTTCTCAGTCACACATTATGCAAGTGGAGGATGTGGGAATCAAATCCAGGTTGGTTGGATGTACCAAGCTCAATCACAGTTCATTACTGTAACCTCTAGGTTATACTGCCAGCCCCATTTTCTGTGAGATGCTGATACACCAGGCCCTAAAGAACCAGTCACTAGCTCATCACAGCTACAGCCAACCACACGATGGGTACATCTGCGGAGGGGGCCACTCCTGGATGGGGAGAGTGACAAACTGGATGGACAATTTGGATCTTTTTTGATATCTAGAGTCCTTCCCTTTTGTTCCTGTGACTTCTGGGGGACTTTCCCAGACAACTTCTGTAAACTGCAAGAAAAACAGCTGAATGCCCATCAGACTAAAACTGCAAATTCTTTAGTAACTGATTAAACAAGAAAGTCCCTAAGAAAACAGATGGGACTCCCCCCCCCCATTCCTGTGCACAGACAGTACATTTTTTGTCAGACTGAGTCCAGCACTCCCCCAAACAAAACTGGATCAATTAAAAAAAAACTCACTGGCACTGCATCTGAAGACAAGCTCCATTGAGATGACATAGACATTCATGGTTCTGTCTGATATCTTTTATTATTGCCAGAACATATGAGGTCCCAATTTAATTTGGCAGGTCCGTAAGAGGCAGCATGTATGATAAACACAAGTCTATTGATTACAGCCATCTGTTCTCTACAAGAGTTCAAGGAACATGGTGTCTCTCCTTCCACCAACCACCACCTAACCAAAATGGTGCAGGGACTACTTCACAAGCCCTGTGAGGACAGGCTGAGGGAATTAAATATGTACTTCCTGGAGGAGAGGAGGGTGGGGGGATATGATTAAGACATTTAAGTACCTCACAGGGAAGAATAAAGTACAGGAGAATACTATATTCCAAAGAAAAAGATGTTCAAGGACAAGGGGGCACAAGATGAAACTGGAGGGGGGGTTATAAATTCAGCTAGCGAATTCCATATTCCGCTCCACTGTAGCTCCCGGCTGTCATCACAAAGATTTTTTTTTTAAATAAATAACATTCTTTGTTTTCTTAAAAAGAATCCAAGGTGTAAATACATACAGAATGCAAAGTGTAAATGCAATGCATTGATGTGATTGCACAATAAAAACCTAAATGTGTCTCCTGTATACACCTTTGCTGCCCAGACAGGCATGTGACCATAATACAGTAATTCCTTTTCCCTGTACCTCTCAACCTCTTGACCCCCCCCAACCGTGGAACACTGCCACTCAAAATGTGTAACAAACAGGCAAAAAGTGGGACACTTAAATCTTTAACTTACAGGCTAAGCACACTGTTGAAATGCATGCCTTCATGTTTACAAAGTTTGCTGTTAAATAACATATTTGTCACATTAATTGATATGAACTTTGCTTTAGAATTTTAACACAGTATGTTGGACAGACCCTCTCAGTGTCAAACGGGAGGCTTCTCTGAAGTAAAATGAGGAACTCCTCATAATGTGGGACAGCTGAGAAGTATGTTTTTCCCTGTCTGCGTTATTCCATTTCGGCAATACAGCAATGACTTGTCCTTTCTTTTTTCTAGCCCATTTAGCTGCACTTTAAAGCAGTACTGCAGGTTAAAAAGGAACTCCCAGCTCCCCAGAAGAAAAGTAATGGGATCTATAAGTTCCGATTTACAAATTTGCAAAGTGTAATTTTTCAACTACTTACTAGCCTGCAATATTTCTTTTTATCTGGCTGATACTGCGACCTCCCCACTGGCCATTACTAGCAACGACTTCACCCAGAGTCCACCACAGCAAGCCCTCTGATGACACAACTAATGGATTAAGCTGCAATGGATGCCTATATGCCATAACGCATATAGTAACTTTGAACTACTTACTCAGCGCATTTTCATGCTTACAGCACCAGTTCTAATCAGTCCAGGAACACGCTTTCCTCAGCTGATGAGCACTGGCACTGCCAGCGTGATTATGCACTGAACAAGTAGTTCAAAGTTACTACATGTTCAGTCTATAGGTTTCCCCAAGCGTAGCCTGTCAGGTGTCTTCAGAGGGCTTGCCGCGCGGGACTGTGGGTGAAGTAGTTGCTAGTAATGGCCAGCAAAGAGGCTGCAGTAGCAACCAGATAAAAAGAAATACTGCAGGCAAGTAAGTAGTTTAAAAAATTACACTTTGCAGATTTGTAAATTGGAACTTATGGGTCCCGTTACTTTTCTTCTGGGAAGCAGGGCATTCCCCTTTAAGATGAAAATTTTGAACCTCCACCTTTTTATTCTGTTTCACATTGCCCTTTTGTCTGCTGTATGTAAAATGCTTGTTTCCTTCATTGTAAGGGTGCATTAGTATTTTTTTTAACATTTGAAATGATTAAAAGTAGTGCTCTTTTTAATATGGGCAGTCTCAGGATTTCGTCCACATTCTCAGCTGTTTTTGAATACCCATGGTCTAAACATTACTTTGCTCATGCCTAAAGGTGAAATAGTCAGTGTCAGTGGCTCAGCAGGTTGCACACTTGTGTCTGAGACTGGAAGTTCAGAAGGCTGTGGGTTCTATCCCCACACCAGGCATTTGGGTTCAGTTGCAACACTGCCACTGTAGTGCCGCACTCCTGAGGTGCCATCTTTTGGATGAGATGTTAAACCGAGGTTCCATCTGCCTGTTCAGGTCAATGCTAAAGATCTCATGGCACTTCTTGAAAAAAGTAGGGGAATTTTTATTATTATTACCGGACTTTATTACACAAAGAAAAATCAGTACAAACATTAATATTCATTATACATCCTAATTCCATGTGTTAGACAGGCTTTAACATAACACACTCTACTTATTAACTTTAATACTTAGTTTGTGCTTTAGTTTAACCAAGCTGTACAATTTAACCATAGATGTTGTAATTTTTCTAAAGAAAATCTATTCACATCTGCTTTCTGTATATTCTGTAAGGATAACTTTATATTGTTCAAGAGCTTCTGGTAGGTGACTGTTCTTTGTTGCATCCCAGTACTAATGTGCACCTTGACTGCCTTAAGAAAAACGTAACTTAGAGCAAAGGTTATATACATTGTGTCACTATGATACCTGCAAAACCTGTTGTCATCAGGCCCATACACAATATTCTGATATGAAGGGGGTTGCCAATTGGGTATGAGTATCTAACAAATAAATCCAAAAGGAACTAGCATAGGGACATTCCAAAAAGAGGTGTTCCTGAGTTTCCATCTTCAGTGAACATGTAATTCTAGGGCAGTATCTTTCCAATCGCTGTTTATGTTTGTTGTTTCCCTTCACTCCCAGTCTGCCATAATTGCTTAACCAGACACAATCCCAAATAAAGGACGGCAACCTGGGGTTAGACAGCTGCTGTAAAACATAAGTTTGTCTAATACTTGTACGTCCTGGAAATTCTACTACTCGCGTTCTTTCTATAGCTGTTATAGCTTTATAAATCCCTTTCCTGTCTATAGTCAGTAGCTGTGCTGGAGTAATGTTCTAACTTATAACATTCTTGATGCAATCTTTCCCATATTCTGGTATCCTAAAAGAAATAGATCTCATCTTCCTACTTTCCCAAACAGATATACACGGATTCAACCATTCTTGAATCAGGGATACCTATTCTTTGGTACTGGGGCACATACCTCTCAACCTTTTGTCCCCCTGTGGAACACTGCCTCTCAAAATGTGGAACAAATGAACAAAATGTGGAACACTTAATCAAATCTTTGCCTAGGAGGCTCAGAACACTGTTAAAGTGTTTGCATTTATGTTCAGAAAGTCTGTTATTAATTGAATAATATATTTTTTGCATCATTTACTATAGATTTTTGCTCTGAAATGTTAATACTGAATGTGGAACAAGTCCTCACAATGTGGAACAGGGAGCTTTTGTGAAGTAAAATGAGGAATGTTCCTCATAATGTGGTACAGTTGAGAGGTATGCTGGGGCATAGTGCTAGGCGTATGCTATAACTCAAAAACATACTATAGAGAAAGGTGATAGGTGCATCATCCCTACTCCACCTTCCTGAATTGACAGATATGTAAATTCCCTCATAATGGGGTTTGCTCAAGAGCACCAAAAGGCCTTAAAAACACCCCAATAGACTGGTGCTAATGGACTGTTGGGGGGGGGGGGAGATATAACTGATATAGAGAAACTGTGGAATCAGCAGTGATTTAATTACAAGTACTCTTCTTCTTCGATATCTGTTGCCCCTTCCAGCTATTTACCAACCTATTTGCTCATTCAGCCTTAACTTCCCAGTTGAACTGAGCCATACTCCCCAGTCCGAATTTAACCCCTAATATAATGATAGGTTCTGATGTTACAACAATTCCAACCCACATACCTGACAGTGGTACTGGGGTATTACCCAAGATTACCCCCTTACTTTTCCCAAAATTAATTTTTGGCCCTGACAGATAGGAAAATTGCAGTAACACCGCTGCCAATGCCATTTCCGAAGATGTGCTAGAGAGCACCGAAACCAAATCATTGGCGTATGCTAATATTTTCACTTGAAAGGACTCAACAAGTGATATTCCTACTAACTCAGTATGGGTCTATATTAACCTATTAAGATGTCTATACCAAAGGCATATAGGAGGGGACTTGGGGGCAACCTTGCTTAACTCCCCTACGAAATTTCACTTTCCTCCCAAAACAGCCATTTATATTAGGCCAGAGAATGGAAGCTTTGTACATCCCTTTTATCCAATTCACAAAGGTTTCAGGTATCTCAAATCCTAACAATGTAGAAAATAAGAAATCAAAGGCCTTCTCCTGGTCCAAGCTCAAAACATACCCTATTTACCCTTCCAAATTCCCTTTATAAAAGGACTCACTTAATATGATTAAGTTATCTTGTTGTTTCCTATTCTGAATTGCACATGCTTGAGAAGGGCTGATCAAGAGATGTGCTACTTTATTCAATCTTGCCAATAATACTTTGCTCAAAATTTTTAAATCAGAATTCAGCAGGCTTAAAGACCTCCAGTCCCCAATGTTTGTTTGTTTGTACTTTGTTCCCTTATTCCTTTTTTATGTATGAGCACTAAAATTGCATCCATCATGGAAGCTGAATAAGTTGAAGTCTTTAAAATGTGATTATACAAAATTACCAATGCGGGTGAGAGGTTATCCATAAATGTTTTATAAAAACCTGTTCCCAATCCATCAGAACCTGGAGCTGTATTTGTTGTTAGCTGTGAAATAGCAGCCTTAACCTCCTCTACTGTAACATCTGAAATTAAATCCTGGCCATCAGTTTCCTGGACCCTAGGGATTCTAGAATTTCTTGTAACTCTGGTTGGGGTACCAAAGGTCTGGGTGACTTGTTGCTTTACTACTTCTAGTAACTCTAGTGGGGAAGTAACTCATTCTCCTGAAGAGGAAGAACATTGCGTTATTAGCCTACTTTCAATCCTTTTTTTATTCTCTTTATAAGGGTCAAGAGCACCTTTTGTTATCTGCGTACTAAATCTAAGTTCCTGTCATAAAGTTTTTGCTCTGTTGTTTTGTAGTGCTACCATTCGGGCCTTCAGGTTGCTAACCTGCACACTCAAATGCTGCCCTGTAGTTTCCATCTGGGAAATGACTCTCTGCAACTGTTGTCTAAGCTGTAAATATGTTGGCTACTCAGATGTAGATCTAGAATCAGCTCATTGTTGAAAAAAAGAACACCAAGATTTTTTGGTGCCCTCCCACCAGTTTACAAGTTCAGAATAACAGTCAACTACAGATAGCCGGGCAGCTCACTCCCTTTCCCATGCCTTCTTAACCTGGGGGTCGGTTAACACAGACTCATTCAGTTTCCAGTGCTGCTTTTTGCATTGCGGGTTAGTCCCTGCTTGTGTTGTTAATTTAATAATCATATGGTCTGAAAACTCGCAAGCAATAACCTGTATTTCTTGTACCTCTAACGCAGTTGAAAGGAATATAAAGTCCATCTTTGTTTTTAAAGGCCCCCTGTGGTAGGTAAAGCCACCTTTGGGGTATACTTTCCTATAGGCATCAATGAGCCCTGCATGACTCAAAATGTTTAGTAAAGCATTTGAATCAGAAAATATTTTCTCTGTTTGCAAGCCCCTATCTGCCTAAGACAGGCCACAATTAAAATCTCCTAGCCAATACACTAGTCTGGAGGTGTGCAGAAAAGGCTGGACTTCTTTAAATAAGGAAACCCTTTGGGGTTTTGTCTGTGGGATATATATAGCTATAATTCTGCATCTGCAGGAATCATGGGATACATCCAACATTAAGGCACACCCAGGATGAATGTCTACCAGCCTTGACACTTTAAAACGATAGTTGGAAAATAAAATACCTACCCCATCACATACTTCTGTTCCTGAGGACCAAAAGGAGGGACCCAGTGGCCAGGATTTTGAGGTCTGCTGTAGCTCATGTCTGGATTTCAACCGAGTGTCTAACACACAAATGATGTCACTCTGTAAAAACATGGCCCCTAGATGCTTCTTCTCATTTTTTATACTATTGATGTTAATAGTACTAATGGAGAGTCTATCCATCAGGGAAACTATTTAATCCACAAAGGAAAGTCTTAAGGGGGCTTAGAAGTTCTACGCTGTCTGGTTAGTTTTGCAATAGATCCCTTCCCGCTCCCTTCTGTGTCTGTGTTAGATGTAATAGAAGAATAATCTGATTCGTCTCCATCTGTCTGTTCCTTTCTTTGATAGAGTAGCATATTGTTCCGTTTTCCAGGAGACTGCTCCCTGTCTTGTCTTTAGCATACTTTGCTTAGATTTCAGAACTCCTGTTCACCCTGCTCTGTGTCTTTTCTTTTGAGAAACTGTTTGAAAAACCCCTTCCTTGTCTACGGGGAAGGGGGTGGCATGACTCTTTTTTCCACATCCACAACCTCCTGTGAGCCTTCTGCAGTGAGGGCTGTGAGATCTACTATACTACCTGAGATCCTCCAGGGCCTTGTTCTTCTACCACGGCCTCTATTTGATCTATCTGTACTGACTCTACCTGGATCAGATTAGTTTGCAGATCTATGTTCTGTAAGCTCTGTGCAGCTGTCCTTTTGGCTTGTTGATGCTGGGCCCCATTTATTATACCTTCCTGAGATGGACAGTCTTCTGTATTGTGGGACGCCCAGGGACATTGCCCGTCGGCGTGCCCTGTTTGTTCACACAAATTACATTTGAAGAGGTTCAGACATGCAGAAGGTGCATGTCCAAACCCTAAACAGTGGCTGCAATGTGGAGAGTCACAAGCTGAGCTCTTGAGCCACACTTGAAACATGACCGAGGCTGACCATTGTAAAAAATGGACCCTTGGTCTTTCCCCAAGAAAAAGGAACTGGGCAGGTGCATGGGCCCTGCATCAGAGGAGTGCAACTTTTATGAGCCATCCCCATCCCATATTTGTTTACTGTCCTGTGTGGGTATAGGCTTTCCCATTATGTCACAGCATTGATGAAGCCAGAACTTCTATATGAACCCCTTCATTCTTAAACATCACATTTATTGTGCTCACATTTATTGTCTTAACCTGTGGTTTAGTTAGTGCCATGGCATGGAAGGGTATCCAAGCAGGGGTATTTTTATTTGGTATTGTGTCCAAAAACATTTTAGGTTTGCTACACTCTTGAAACTTACATCATAATTCCTGTTCCCTAAACTTATGAGGGCAAAACTTTCTGATAAGAAGTACCTCATAGATGTTTTAAGTAAATTCCTGGCTACATACACTCTATTAGGAGGTTCCTCCAGTCCTCCCTTATACAAAAGCCTGACCGCATTGCACCGGGGGGCCGGCTCTCCCCTGGTAGCAAAGAGGTCAGACATCTTAAGGATCGGATCTGGTTGTTTACTTTCTGCCTTCCTATACCCTTCTATCTGTTTCCCTGCCTCAAGTTCCCCCTCTGCTGGAGGTGCATCAGTTACCACTGTTTCAGTAACCTGTACCGGTGTTTCAACATTATCAACATTTTCCCCAGAAAACACAGTGTCTTGAGAAACATTACCCTGGGGTGTGGAGGTGCTCTCTTGCTGCACATTGTTGGTGGCCACAGAGTTCTG
The DNA here is from genome assembly GCA_016271365.2 of Neoceratodus forsteri. NCBI lineage: Eukaryota > Metazoa > Chordata > Ceratodontiformes > Ceratodontidae > Neoceratodus > Neoceratodus forsteri. The sequence continues at coordinate 184,367,413 of JADMNL010000029.1, read as the reverse complement.
CAGTAATTCCTGATGAAAGGGATCCTTCGGGTAGGGCGACCATTTCCCTGTTGAATCTTGCTCCCAACCTGCCTGTTCCAGTGCGATTTTGGGAGATCAGTCTATTGCCTCTAGTTCTGCTTCCATTATTTCTCCCCATTCTTTATAGCAGGGTCTATCCTTAAATGAAAATGTTCGCTCTTCTGCGTTATGAAGTGGCATCACTTTCGGCGGTACCTGCTTAGTGCTGGTTTTTGGTTGAGCAGCTGATCCAGGCCCCAAACACTGCTTCTGAGGTCTCAGTGGTTTCCCTTGAATACAAGAACCGGGAGGCTTTTGGCACACAGAGAAATCTCTGTTTTGACTGCCAGCCTCTGACTGTTCTTCATTCCCCTTGTTCTTAACTGCCATCATCTCTTCAGGACTCTCTTGCATGCCCAAGGGGTGCATCATCTTTGTAGACACTGTCTCACTTGCACTAACAGCGTCAGTCGGTGCAGCAACAGCCATCTGCGGGTGCTGTAAGGATGATAGCGCATCTTCAAGCTCTTGCAGACGCTTAAGCTGCTTTTCTTTCTCCAGGGTTAAAAGCACTAACCTTGTTTGTTTCTCAATTAACTGTTCAGAGTCCTTTGAAGCAATAAAAAGAACAGGCCCGACCTTATTGTTTTTGGCATTCTTTGCTCCCGATTCTGTTGTTTCTTCCATCTTTCAGTAAATTCAGGCTCCAAATTAACCAGCTCATTCTGAGATCCAAGATCCATTTCAAATTCAGCGCCATTAGAGGAGACTTGCACAGGCTTCTCCTCACCCTCCTTCTCCATTGGAGTCTCAGATGGACTGGCCATAGTGCTGGCCAGCCCAGAGGTTCCCCCTGCTGCTCAGGTAGGGGAATTGCCCCGGTGTCCTGGCCAAATTTCCCCCATTCACTAAAAATACCACCAACAGCTTAATCTGGTCCAAGGTCAGTCGGCATCCATCTGTATCTCCCTTCCCCGGGACGAGGCTGAAAATAGGCAGAATCATCTAGTCCTCCTTTCCCGGTCAACAGCAACTAAAATAAAAATAAATAAATAGCATGCAACAGACACTGCTCCCTGACTTCCCAGGACAAGTGTTCAGAAACAGCTCAGAATATGGGTGGAAAGCTGGGGAAAGTTATAAAGTTAAAACTTTTCACTGTATCATCCAATGATGCTTGAATAAATAGGATTTGTATTTTAGTGTTGTCAGGACTAGTTCTAAAAAGATTACAGCTCTTTAAGAACTTCAGGCTTTGAGTGCTAATTCGCAACTAAGACAAACTCAGGCTCTAAGTATTTGGGCAAGGTCATTTTATTTTAAAAACGCCCTATTCCTGAAGGCTGAGGACACTGTGCATAAAACCACCGCAGTGCAAACAATAAACGTGACATTAAAAGATATGCAATGTCAGATTAAAAAAAAAAAAACATTTAGCCATAATCATTAAAAACCACAAGAGAAATACATATGTTGTTAAGGGCTTTTTAAAGCCATTCCCATGTGTCTCTGCACCACACAACAAATGTATACTTTTCTGCCCAGTAGTTGACGGTTTTATAAACATTTTAAATCCACAAAGTAAACCATGGGTCGATATGCTTGTTTTTGAGTTACAAACTGAGAACCTTTGACTCTTGCTGGAAAAAAAATTGGTAAGGGTTGATCATTTTTAACAATTATAAAAAGGGTCTGAAAAATGGAGCTTTCTGATTGGCTGCAAACATTCTAACAGCTTTATGTTAATCTTTTATTAACATACATGTAGACCTTAACCATATGCTGAACAAGGATTAACACTGTTTAAAAACATGTTTTATTATAATAGCAATAAGGCATGCCCAGGGATTATGTTAATGGACAGTTAATCACCCTTTAGGGGTATGTGGCACTCGGCTACACCTCGTGCCACAGTACACCCCTAGAAGGTGATTAACAGACCATTAACATAACCCTTGGTCATGCCTTATTGCTTAATAATAACTTCATTGTTGTAGGTGTCAGCATGAATAGGAAAGAAGAACAAGAATTAAAGAGGTATCAGTGCTGCGAGAAGCACTTTGAAGAACATAATATTTAAATTTGGACACAAAGTAGCCAATGTATTTCATTATAAAAAGGGTCTGAGAAATAGAGCTATCTGATTGGTTGTAAAAGTTCTATTAGCCTGATGTTAATCTTTGATTAACATACATGTACAGCTTAATCATATGCTGAACAATGTTTAACACTATATAAAATTTTTTTTTATTATAATAGCAATAAGGCACTCCCAAGGATTATGTAAATGATCAGTTAATCACCCTCTAGGGACATGTAGCACTTGACTCGCCTCATGCCACATTACACCCCTAGAGGTGATTAATGAGACCATGCTTTACATAACCCCTGGTCATGCCTTATTGCTTAATTAGCTTCCCCCTTCCAGCTTCAGTGTATGTCGCCTTGTTCTTGTGCTCCTTCTTTTGGAAAAATACCCCATTCCTGCACCTTGTTCAACTCCATGAGGTATTTATAGGTTTCTGTCATGTCCTTCTTCCCTCCTCTCTTCCAGGCTGTACATATTGAGGTCCCTCAGTCTCTCCTGATAGGGCTTCTGATGCGGCCCCTGCCCCATTTTAGTAGCCCTCCTCTGAACAGCCTCCACCCTATGTCCTTCCTGAGATGAGGTCTCCAGAACTGGACACAGTACTCCAGGTCGCGTCTCACCAATGATCTATAGAGTGGCAACACCAACTCTGCTGGTGATAACCTTCTATGTCATTTCATTTCAGTTTTATTTTATACTGGAAAGGCATGTGGGCAAAAACGCTCATTTTCACAAGCGTCCAGTTTTAAGATTTTTACAATGGAGGATGTATACACTTTATACAGACACATGGTTAAAAAAATACAGACACAAACCTACACAGTACCCATATATATGCACCCTGGCATCCCACTGGTCCTTTGTAGTACCTTGTCGCATTGCCTCACCATGCTGAGGTCATCCAGTATGATTGCTCCAATGTCCCTTTCCTGTTTAGTGACCATCAGTAACTCTTTCCTCCTATTTCATACTCTTCTATTAGGTTTCTGTGCCCCAGGTGCAGGATTTTGCACTTTTTGTGCATTGAAACTCAGCTGCCATACCCTTGACCCTGTTTGAGTTTTTTCATGCCTCTGCACATTCTATCCACCCCCCCCCGAAGTGTTCATCTTACTGCAGATTTTGGTATTGTCTGCAAAGAGGTGTACCTTCCCTTCCAGCTCTTCTGCAATGTCACTTATAAAGTCATTAAAGAGGACCAGTCCCAGTACTGTGGTACCCCACTGGTCACTCCCCCTTCCCCAGTGAGTTCTATTTACCACCACCCTCTGCCACCTATTCATCTACCAATTTTATACCCAGTTTACCACCTTAAGACCCACCCTCATTTTTGATCATGACAATGATTTTTTCCAAATATTTCCATGACAAAAGCACATCCCTAGCTGACCCCTGGTGCTGAGGATAGAGGCGCTGGGTGTGCACCTCACAGCAGGCTGGAAACTTGGGTTTGAATGCAGACTCGGGTCTCTGAGGGTCAGCTGGGGAGGGTGAAGAATGAGTGTCTGTGGGACTGCTCTCCTCTCCCAGGGAGGGAGGGAGGGCTTCTGTTCCCAGCATTCTGCTGGCCTCTAGTGTTGGCTGGGGGTGTGGCAGGTTGGGGCTGTCAGCATAGGGGAGGAAGGGGCAGCTGACGATGCTCCACGCACGGACGTGTGCATGGAGATGTCTGGGCAGCACTGCACGCTGCTGCTCAAGGGGAGAAAAGTAGAAAAATATGGCTGTCCAAGCTGCTGCTAACCCCAGCCACCCAGAACACTGCACCTTGTCGAGCACTACAGCCAGGCTGTGCAGGTAAGTCCTGGTGGAAAGCAGGGGAGCGGAGCTGGGGTGGTTGTCATCCAGAGGGTGGCTTAGGCACCTGAGAAACACCACTAACTGCAAAAACAGAAGTATATCCCTAATAACAAAAGACAAGTGTTTTACAATTGATGATATCAAGTGCTGTTCATACTCAGCCTCTCCGATGAATCCTGAATGTTTTGTCCCATGTTGTTTTCCCAGTGGAAATAACCTTTTTTTTTACTCCCCCAGCTACCGTGTCTAATGTATACTTTACCTTGAATTCTGAGGGTTAAATTTTTTTGTATGTTTGCATCTGCTGATGTGGAGGAGACAGATGTAATATAACTGAAATAAACATGCTAATCTGTCCCAAAGGGGCAGACGGGGGCTTTCGCAGTTGTATGTTCAGACCAGTCTACATTGTGCAATGTGTGGTGCCTGAACGCTGCTGTTTGTACATTTAACAGGAAGTGCCAACATTTGGGATGAAGTAGTGTGAACTTAATTACAAGCAAATGTTTTGCAGACGAACTTATAAACAAAATTGTGCAGCTGATGGCTCCCTAGATGAAGGATTCTGATTTCCGCCTGCAGAGGCAGGGAAATTTATCTTGCTATACTTGGAGTGTTAGGGGATTCACAGTAGTTCTTATTATTATTTTTGAAATTTTGAAGACGTATATTCTCTAAATAAGTTGTGAATTCATATCTGACTGTGAGACACAGACACAGCCTTTGGGTTATTTCCCAGATTAAGATTATGATAATGCATCTGCAACCAAGACAGTTGGTATGGTGGCAGTATGGCCACTTACTGCCAACGCTGGTGACCCAGGTTCGAGAATACATCTGGGTCAGTTGGAGGGCTGGTGAGGGGGAGGGGGGCTGCCTGTATGTGCTACTTTAGCTTTTGCACCACCTGTGTGACCACAAGAGTTACTGCCGGCAGCGATGCTACCTTTCTGCCCACTGGACTCAACCGCCACTGCCATCTGTCACATCCAGGCTCCTTGAAAGTATCTGTTGCCCCCTCAGTTTAAGGCTTATCTCTGCCTGGGGATTCTCCATGCTGCCAGTAGGAAGTAAGCACCTTGGGATGTCAGGAGTACCAGTGAGAAGGTTGGGATGGTGCACTGAGCGGTCAGGTGGTGGTGGAGACACATAGTGCCATCATCTGGTGCACCAGAGGCAGGCCTTTTCCCATATTCTCCCATCCATCTGCCGACCTCCTGTATCATGGCTGCATGTCATGACATCCTTGGGTGGCCACAACAGCATGTGGTCACCCAAGCCATAAAGTATTCCTCTACTGGGAAAGCAGTTGAGGGAGGTAAAAGGGTTGTTTGCCAGTTGTTTGTTGAGGGAAGGGGCTTGCGATATTTTATTGGATATTTAACAAATTGCAACCCTAACAAAAAATGAAATAAACATAAAAACAAAAACAAACAATGAAACAAAACTCCTACATTTTAAAGTAACAACAAAGGGTGCTTGCTTGCGGGGGAGGGTATCTGAGAGTGACTGACCAGCATGAATTCAGTGGTGTTTCTCAGTATTTAAAGGGACAGTCCCCTCACCCTATTTTTTTGTATACCTGTGTAGTTTGTAGGCATGAACAATGAGTCCCTCTCTTGCATCCCCCTAATTTCATCCTTGTTCAGATATAAGTGATGTTGATTCACTTTGTTTTGCTCTGGTGTGAAAACCTGTTTGTCATCATTGCAAAGGTTATTACCACACTCATGCAAGGCATCATGGGAGCTGATGATGCGTACCTGTACAAGCCAGCAGAAGTTATACTCTCATTCAGTTCTGTTACATATCTTGTGAAGTCCCTGTATTCTCTGAAAGCATTTTTTTCCAACTCAGATGCACTTTAAATTACAGAAAACAGCAGGGCACTTACTATATAAAAACACGTCTTTTTAGCCGTGCATACAATGATTTTTAATTGTAGCTGCCTTGGATTAATTTTAATATTGTTTTAATTATTTATTGATTTTGTTATGTGATGTACATGTGCCTTGGTTTTGGAAAGACGCCTTTTATAAATAAAGTTTGATTTGATCTGATTTATACCTTGAAAAATGTCATGGCCAGCATAAGACAAAAACATAGAAACTGCAGAGGACAGCAGCTGCGCTGATTAATATATTGTAACTACTGCAGGCTTTAGCACCAAAACATCATAAAATGCCAGGATGTCTTACATGAGTTGGGTCATGACCGCTGTAATGGAGTCAAACAGGTTTTCACACCAGGACAGAATAGAGTGAAGCAACCACATTTATATTTAAATTAGGATGAAATTAGGGGGATGCAAGACTGAGAATCATTGTTCATGTCTACAAACTACACATGTATGCAGAAAATAGGCTGAGGGGACTTCCACTTTAACAAACTATAACAGATTACCAAGGTCAAAAGCATCTGCATAACGTGGCTCTGTTAGTATTTGATCAATACTGCAGCTGTTGTTCTCAAATCAAGGTTTATGGTTTAAGGGGTATACAAGCATGTGTTTTGCACGTCAGTTTGGAGCTAAGTGTTTACAGAGGGAGAAATTGGGGACTGTGTGGGCTAATAGAGTGTATGGGAGTTTTTCAGCTACAAGTGTTCGAAGGGATCAGTCACAAGGGAGTGAACCAGGGTTACCACCTGTCCTGATTTTGTCAAACAGTCCCGGTTTGGGTGGCTGTGTCCTGCAAAAAAATTATGAAAAATGTCAAATGTCCTGATCTTATTGCAGGAAAAAAATGTTTTCCTACTTTCCTCTAGGAATTGCAGAAAACTATGATACCTTAACTAAAATACTTTACAAAGGTAGCAAACAATATGAAAAATTAAAAAGAAAAACACTTAGTCTTAGTTCTGATTATTTAGAGAAAAGAAGTCTGTTGCATTGGTTGGAGTTACATATTGTCCTGTGAAAAATCATGTTTCAGTATGAAATGTTCCACTTTGGGCTTCTTCTTCTTCTTTTTTTTTAAGATGTTTGTGCTTCTTCTGACGGAGCTGGCAGACAGCTTCAGACCCTCCCTCGGAGGGGCTCGCTCTCTAGCCCTGGCTACTCCCATGCCCGACACCACTTTGGGCTTCTTAAAAGGTGGTAACCCTAGTCAGTGAATCTGGGAACAAAGTGCAACAACAGGTGATTTCACAGTATGTGTAGAGGAGGGAGTTAACATCCTTACAGACTGAAAATTGTGTGTAAGAGAGGGAGTTAAAGTGCTTACAGGCTGAGACAGAGACAGAACAAAGAGCACAGCAGGTTGCTACAAATCTGGTGTTGTAAAAGGTGCTTTAGGTTATATGAGTGACTTAGAGAGGGGGGAAGGGGGCAGAGTGGTGAGAGAGGGTCAGGAGGTCACCAAAGTGATCTTGTGACTGCAGCTGATGAATAGCGTGGCTACAGTCCTCCCACTGGTTGCCCATAGGTTCAGCTCATCACGGGACTACAGCCAATGAATAGTGAGACAGGGTTCTCATATGAATTTCCCAGAGGTCCAAGTGACCCCTTGTGTATGTGACTCCAAACTGCAGGGAGTCCCGCAGGCCACAGGCCATGCTGCCCAATAGAAGTCAGGTGAGGTAAAGGTGGGAGAACTAAGTTGGCAGGCAAGTATTGTCAAGGGGTTGCACCTGGTCCTTATTTTGGATCAGATTACAATGGAACTGGTTGAAGAGGATCTAACAGGGAATGCAGCTAGTCCCCAACTCGGGTCAGAAACAGAGTAATTTAAGAGCCAAAGCGTTACAGTCATCCCCATATATAGGCTGGTAGGTTTCCATCTAGGGTAAACGTTGCCCAGGGGTTGCAGTTGGTCCCTACCTTGGGTCAGCTTACAAGGAATTTGGATAATGAGGATCTGATGGGTTACGCAGCTGGTCCCTATCCAGGGTCAGCAAACATCATAATTAAGGGGCTGCAGCCTCACAGCAATCCTCACATAGATTAGTAGCTTTCTATTTACAGTAAGTGGTCGGGCGGAACAAGGAGTACAGCTTTTCAGCCATCCCCACTTAGGTTAAACTACAAGGTTCAAATCAAAGGTCTCCAAGATTTTGCCTACAGACCTTAAATAAATATATTTATGCACCAGTTTTGGTGTTTGCATGTTCTTTTGTGTGCTGGTGGCTGGTGCTACTTTCTTTGTTATTATTTGGTTGCATCCAGTCATGGGGGGGGGGCTTTTATTTGTTTTGGTTGTGGGTGGGATGGGCAAGGGACTGATAGTGGGGAATAGTGGTGGAGCCCAGGCTGGGTGGGGATGGTGCTTGTCTGGCAGTGGCAAGAATGGAGAAGGAGTTAAGGGAGGCTCCCTGAGTCTCTCTCCCCCTCCAGCAGGAGAGGAAGCTTAGGGGAAGGAGATGGACATGAGGAGGTATAACGAGGAGGGCAAGGAAAGAAGGAGAGCTGGTGGGAGCACTCACAGTGGTGATGGCAGGGCAAAGAAGGTGGGGGACGGGCAGGGAGAGAGGGATGAAAATAAGAAAACGGTCCCTCAGTGTCTTTTTTTTATTTAATCTGTAAAAAAAAAAAAAGTCCACCGCCGATGTTCACCAGACCTCTCACTACGCATCCACCACTCTGCTTCCCCCCAGACCCCCACACACATCATGACTCACCTGACCAGGTCCCGATGTGAAGATCCACTCTCCAATCGAAGACACATCTTGCTGCTGTAACCAGGGACTGCTGTATGAGAAATAAGGTATTTCCCATACAGCAGTCGCTGGTTCCAGCAGTAAGACGTGTCTTCAGTCAGAGAGTATATCTTCACATTGGGTCCTGTTCAGGTAAGTGAGGGTGTGTGTGTGCATGGGGGGGAGTCTAGAGTGGTGCTGGGTGGTGGGTGCACAGTGGGAGGATGGCTGATGGGGCGGGTGAGCAACAGCAATGAACCTTTTCTTTATTTACAGAGTTAAAAAAAAACACATCTAGGGACCACTTTCTTTTTTTTTCAGGATAATTGGTACAAGTGTGTATGTGTGTGTGTGGGGGGGGGGTACCACTAGACACTAGGGACAAAAAAGAATGAACAAAGTCAGGTATGGGATGGAGGGGGATATCACTAGATGCTAATGACAATATAAAAAAAAGCAGTTTATATACTGTAAATCAGAGGGTGGGGGTGGGAGGGTGACACTAGGCACCAGGGCTATTATATGGAAACTAATGGGAACTAGAGATGAATTAAAGGGTGGGGGGTACTACTGGACAGCAATTAAAATATTAAAAAAACAGTGTATGGAAATGGGTGGGTGGGAGCTGCCACTAGACACCAGGGCTATTTAGTACAAATGCATGGGAACTGGGGTACAGTTAGAGGGTGGGAGAGTCACGGGACACCAGGGAAAAGGGGAATTTAAGTTTTAATAATAAATAAATAACTTGGATGATTTACTGCCAAAACTCCATGGTAGTTCAGAGGGCTGGAGGCATGTGGTGCCAGGACTGGTGGGAGTATAGGTTTGGAGGACACTGTGCTCTTGCAGTAAAATAAGGATGCAATTATACTTTCTCAAAAAGTAAGGAAACAAATTGCAAAAAAACTTTGTTAATGCACTAGTTAAGGTCAAAGTGACAAAAGTTGGGAAATGTGTCATTAGAGTTTCCGACCCTAACAACTCCCCCCCACAGCAGCACAGCAGCTGTGGGGTGTACCTTGGCCTTCACAAGCTTAACGCTCACCCCATTCTCATACAATGTATGCATCTGACCTTGTTTACAGATGGAATGGGTGAGCTTAGGGCTTGCAAGGGCCAAGGCACACCCACAGCTGCTGTGATGCCTGGAGGGGTGGGACATTAGAGTTGGAAACCCTAATGCCACATTTCCCAACCTTGCCATGTTGACCCTAATTAGGGTAGTAACAAAGTTATTTGCATATATATATATATATATATATATATATATATATATATATATATATATATATATTAGATAGCCCTCTGTAAGGTGTGCAGTCACACTCTGATATATGCCATGCCTTGGCGTGCGTTGTGATACACAAGGCCACAGGCCAAGTGCATCCCAACACCCAAGGTGGCGTACATCAGACCGTGACTGCACATCCCACAGTGGATTATCTTTTTTTTTTTTTGCTCCTCCCTCCTTTTCTGACTGGCCTCTCCTTTGGGCTGCCATGGACCTTGCCGGCACTCATCCCCACCACCAGCCACCATCTCAGATTGCAACCTACCCTGGGTAACCCAGCATAACCCTTTGCCAGATGGGTCCCCCCTCCGAGAGGGAAGCTACCAGTGGGGGTGGCCAGTGCACTCTATGATGGCCTGGGGTGCTGCTGAGGTGGTCTGGCCATTCGGGGCTTTTTGTGGTGGTGGGGGCTGGAGACCATTATCCAGTTGGTCAGGGAGGAGTTCTGTTTTTTCTTCCTGAGGGAGCATGACTTGCCACTGACGTCAGGGCATATGCTGACATCTGTCGCGCTCCTAGGCAGTGAGACCCCACCACATTGTTGTTCTCCTGGCCTCTGCCAGGAGTCAGCAAGTGCCGAGCCACAGAATCTCCTCCCCCCATGAGAAGGTGAGCAGTTGTTGGATGCTCAAGCCTTCTCCCCCCAGCTGACCCTCCGATGCTTGAGTCCATTCTAAACCCAGGTTGCTGGCATGGCAATGGTGAATCTTTCTACTGTACCGGTGGGCCAGCTGGGTTATCTATCTTATAAAAGGGCTAAAATGGTTTTGGGGGGGTGAAAGTGCAGGTGTGTGGTCACACTCTGATGTACACATGGCCATGTGATGTGTTTCAGCCAACCAGCAGAGTTTTTCCTACCCATTTTATAAATAAATAAGCATATATACACACACACACACACATTATGTGTGTGTGTGTGTGTGTGTGATACATATATATATATATATATATATATACACAACACACATATATATATATATATATATATATATATATATACACACACCTATATTTTCACATATAATGTAAAATGCTTTGCCCTTGCCCCAGGCCAGGGTTTGGCTGTACTGGATTCCCAGTGATGCCTTCTAGTTTTGTGAACGATGTGTGGGCAACCCTATGTCTGGGGAGGTGGGAGGGAGAAATCCAGGGCCAAAAATATTGCAGGCGCATGGCAACATGGGAAGGGTGTACTCTACATCCCAGTAGCACCCTCCAGTTGTGAAAGCAGCCACTGATCCACCCACTTGCCTGTCCTCACAACCTGAGGAAGGATGCAGCAGTGGTTGCCCCAAACACATGGGGCAGGGACTGGAGAAACTGGGGGTTAAAGGGTAAAAATGACAAACAAACACAACAATAAAAAACAAGAGGGAGATATGCTGGTTCTCGTGTGTACAACTCAACAACATGCAGTAATGATTTAGATCTCACTCACAGATGCAACTCCACAGGCACACATATTTTTGAACTTTCCAAGGGAGTGTGTGGGGTTCATTATAGAGTTATAGCCATTGTGTAAAGATCCCGTGTCACCACAAGGGCAGTTTAAAAAAAAAACATGAATAAACAAAGTTCTGTACCCTCTGTAGGTTAAAGATCAACTCTGCACTTCAGTGTATACTTTCATAAATATGATTTTTCAGCTGTTATAATTTACTAGAAAATATTTTTTCTTCCATTTTCAATGTTCCTTTCCAAGGCTTACAACACATCTTGGTAGGGTCTAAAAAGTCTGCATAAAAAGCATTTGCCTTCTCCTTTTAACCTCACAGCACTTTGTTTATGACATCATTGTACTCACCATGGCAACAGATTGTGATGTCACAAAAAGGAACTGAGAGGACCGCAGAGGAGCATCAGATGCACTTCGAAAGACTCAGTGAAATAATTGCCGCATTATCTGTAATATTTAGTAGACCAACAGCAGGGTAAAGTAACAAAATAAAATAAAAAACAAACAAAAAAAGTTTAAAAATGCTGTAATTGGTATAAATGTGGTGTTTCTAAGCTTTGAATTTTGACCTATACTTTTTTTATTCCATTTTAAACTGCTCCATACCTCTTGTCTATAATATGTTATTCTGACTGAGTCCAGTGGGCAGAGCTTACTTATAGAGAGAGTAACAGAGATGGGTGCCAGTGTGCCCTTGTGGTCAATCAATCAAGTCTTTATTTAACCAGGCGTTCATCATTGAGCAGAAGCTCATTTGCAAGATGGACCTGGGTGGAGCATAAACAATTGTATATACAGGTCAACACAGGTATTTACAAGGCAATACAGATAATACTGTTTACAGAGAGGAAGAAAAAGTTCATATGTACATAGACTGATACAGATATTGTATAGATTACAGGGTATTTACATACATAGAAGTGTCTATAGGAAGATAAAGCAGGTTATCTAAGGTTGCAGGAGGAAGTAACAGAAGGAAAAAAGGTATACACCAGGTAGAGGCAAAAGGGAGGGAGGTAGGGGGAGAAAGGCTAGGAGGACACGGTGCGTGGTCAAGAAGTTCCCTGAGTCGGCATTTACCTTACACCTTTTCATGGACGATCCATAACGGATGCAGGAAGATGAGAAATATTCAAATAATTGGATTTCAATATCTGTCTCCAAACTGCACTCAGGTTGTAAAGGGGATCAGACCCAGAGCAAAGCATCATGGGTATGCAGTACTGCAAATCCTTGTATGGAGCAGGCTGTTGCATCTCTCATGCCTATCACATGCAACCTACATGGGCTTTAATTAAGAGTCTTAATAATTTTACATTGTTTTGTTCATTATTATTATTATCTTACAGCAGAGTTGCTAGGGCATCTGCTCTGCCTCCTGTGAGCTACCTTGAGTGTGTGCAAACTTTGCCTAACGTGTGTGCGCGCTGATATATACCTTACACTGCTTGTTAATGTATTGAGCCCTGTTGTATCTCAGACAGGAAGAGGACGAGTAGTTTTCTTGAGCTTTGCTCCGGAACTACAACTTGCCAGAAATAGAACATTTTGTGCTTTGAGTGTTCGGGGGCACCTTTTAACACAGTAGAGCGCCTTGTATAGGTACTATCTACAATTTTAAGCTTATTTTGGGTTCATTTGGAGTGCTGCTTGTAGCGTGACCCAAGGAACACTTCCAGGTCATGAGACCACTATTTCAGAGTGACCTAGGGTGAGCTGAGTAGGGTGAACGCGCACGTTGTCATGCGCGGAGACATGCGCATCTGCGTGTGTTCTACGTGTTCAGTGTGAGCAGATGAGCTAGGATCCTACTAAATACTGAGGTATTATAGATCATCATCGATATTTAATCTTCTCGTGTGATTGTATCATGGCTGATGTTGATAGACAGTCACTAAACATGTTAAATAACCAGTGTACAGTTTGCCTAATGTATAGTATACACGTGATCATCAAAACCAGTCTAGATTTTACTTGTGATAAATGTATTGAAAATGAATCCCTCAGACAGATGGTAACCATGTTCAATGCGAGATTGACTAAATTAAAAGCAAGTCAATGCCAAATGAGTGCTAGGTTTCAAGCACTAGACCAAAATGTGCCCCCATTCCCAAAGCACCAGCTGTTACTAACACATCTCTACCCACTACATAGAGGATGATGGCTGGGAATCGGGTGATAACCACGCTGTAATCACCTCGCGTGGTTGCTAGGGCAACATGGTAAACCTCGAGAGCGCAGCTCGAGAGGTTTACTGCAGCCCTAGCAACCACGAGAGGTGATTTCAGCATGGTTGTCACACGCTCCCCAGCCATCATCTTTTATAGTGTATGGTCAAAAAAACACTGCATTCTATGTGTGAGAATTATGGCACTCTGGTGCATTCTTTTTTTGTTATGCCACTGTTTGGAAGTTCCGAAGTGTGGCTAACAACTTTTAAAATTCTAAACAATGCATAACAAAGCTGTGTGACTGCTGATTATGGTAGTTAATAGGCACTTACCATACATTATAGATCTATTAAATGTTAGGACTCCACATAAAACTATCATTCATACTGATCCCTGTAGAAGTACTAAGAAGCGTCTTAGAGAACAGGAACACAGTATAAACATGGATGAACAGTGATATGAAGTGCAAGACAATAGAGCACACAGAAAGGGTTGCAAAGCGATACAGTTCTTTTTGCCAACACATAACAGTTTTGAACCTCTTTGTGGTAGCAGCAGTACTGCTGAGACCGTCCCTTTATGGATAGATTCTTCTCAATTATCTGATGCTGAAAATCAGTATGTCTCCCAATTTTCTCAGTATTTCATCCAGTGTTCCTCAGGTTTGTCCTTCTCCCTCTCAAACCCTGCTAATTCCTGTTATTACACACTCTCCTCCATTAACTCTGTGGTTGATGGTGGATGGAACGCTGCATGCTACTGTTTTGTGGAAATTCAGCAGCAGGTTCCATTTTTTGCCAGTAGTCTACCTAGAACAGGTATGCCATCTATGTCAAAATAGTGCTTTCCAGTTCATCTTGTGGGTTCCATCGACTTGGTCGAATGTCTTAAATTTATGTTCTCCTTACCCCTAGGAGGAATGCTGAAGGTGGTAGTGGGACCGGATGGTGTGGAGAGGCCCTTTGGGAAGGCCTGAGTATATGAGATGCCACCAGAAACAGATACGCTGAGAAGGAAAGTCAATGTTGATGTTGCTAATCCTGCCAATGTTATAATGCTATAATGCTACAATGAAGTAACTTTGGATACAGTTTGCTGTTAAAAACATTAGTTTTTAGGAGACCATGAAAACCGAGAAAAGTTGTATGAGTGTTTGAGTATTTTCTCTGCTCTGTGTTAACTCTCACGCTAATTTTTCACGGTGTGGTTTATCTTTATGCGTTTATTTATTTTTAATAGTTTCAATTTTTTTTTAAAGATTATTTCCTACCTCTGCTTCTCCTGTCATGATTGGCTCTTAAAATCACACGTCTTTTTTGTATATATGCACCTGCATGGCATCTTTTCTTTAGATATGCCTTTAGGTGAACGGGTGCAGCTGCTCGGTCTTATCTGCACGGTTTTTATTTACATGGTTTATGCTGTATGTCCTTTTTTGGCAATATGAGTTCTTAAATTCTCTTGCTATGAAAGTTAAGATAGGATAATCTGCTCTATTGTTCTTTAATGACAGCAGTTTTCTTTTTTTTTGTTTTGTTTGCTTTGAAATTTTCTTGTATTTATTAACGGTCCCTGATTGCATTTTATCTCTTACTTCTCTTAGGTTATTTATTGTTTTGTGTTTTGTAAATACCTGACTCCCACTTGGTATACCATTGATGTCTGCCATTTGATTATATTGGAAGGAATAAACTTCAAACAGAGAAGATTTAAAAGACAATTTGGTCCATGTTTGAAAAACGAAACAAAAAGCCATTTCAGCCGTTTTCTTATAGCTAACTTTTTCGACAGAACAGACTTACTTTGATCTATTTGATTACGAGGGGGACTGTATCAGTTAATTTCTCTGTGGTCTTCATTGAGGTCTTTGTTTGTTTTGTGCTTTGCCTTTTTTGACCAAAATGGTATGTATACCGAAACAGGCTCTACAGGCCCAAACTAATCCGGCAGATATTTCTAATGTGCCTAATGTGGTTAAAGTCGATACAGAAAAACAGCACAAAAGACATAAAGTGGATGCTGCCTCTATGAGACAATCCAAAATTACAGACCACTTGAAATGTATTAACAGTTACGAGAAAGTTTCCACTCCTGTAACTCAACATGATACCAACTTAATGACATCTTGGGACTCCTTCGCTGCTGCCATGGATTGTAATACTCCTATTAAAACTGTTAAAGTTAGTTATTTAGCACATAGCAATACTGAGCTATTACAACCATCTCCATTTATTTTCCCTGATACTCAGAATGTTTCCATTGCTTCTAATGTCTCTGATGCTCCCAATAATAAGTTCAGTGATTTAAAAATTGAATAACTCTATTAATATTGCTAACAATGATGATAGGATGATGGGGGATTTTGTGAATGAACATAGTAGGAGAAGTAGGCATTATGGGACGGATGCTTTGGGTTTTCCTTCTGATATTTCATTAGCAGCCCCAGTATCTGATAGTTTGTTAGAGAGTTTATTAGGTTTTGATACCTTGGAATCTCTAGAGTATTCTGGGAAAATAGTAGCTTTATCTCAGCAGACCTTCAAGCTACAATTAAGGGTATGAAGATTCTTGACACACCAAATACACATCTTAATAGATGTCAAGTTATATTGAATGATTTGGTGATAAATTTAGGATTTACTGGTTCCCTTATTAAGGCATCGGGGTTTGAATTTACCTTAAATAACAACTTGATTGATTTTGGTGATAACCACAAATATCCCACATCTCTGAATAATGATTCGTTACATATGCTTAAATCTACTTTTTCAGTGAATGTACTTATTATGGAGCAATTAATAGCAATTAAAGAAGATATGGAGATGATTAAAGTTGGTTTATTTAATAATCTGATTTCCACTGAAAATATAAATAATAAGATGGAAACTTTCAATCGACCTCTGGAGAAATCAGTTTCTATCCCAATCCTTGATGAAGAGGGGGTTGTGTCTAAGGATATACAGGATCAATTTTCTATATTGATTATTCCATATACTCTCAACATATCTAAAACAACTAAAGTGTGGGGGGACAAAAAAGGGGGAAAAGAGAAAGCAAAAAACTTAAATGATGAAGGTAGCTCGGGAGGTAGTGGTGTTGGTAGTCCCTTAGTAACCAGAAATAGTTTTCAGGATGATGGAGGTAGTAGCGGTGATCCCTCAGTATTTAATAATAGTCTTCGGGATAATGGAGGTAATTTGCTGGTTAATAAGGCAAATAAGGCTTATACTGAGGTAGTTAAGACAGTATCTAAGACTAACCAGATAGATAAATCTGATCTGGGGAAAAAAAATTTCCAGTCAGAGCCAGGACTCCCATGTAGATCCAATCAAGATCCCTTAAATGTCATTAGTAATCTAGGGGAGAATTTGGAGAGAAATTTAAATAAATTGGAAAAAGAAATTGGAAATTTTCTGACTGAGTGCTCAGTGACTGTAAAGGGTCTAATTGAAACATCAGATAAGAATAACGTCCATCCAGTGCAAACAATCAGGCAGAGTGGTAACCATGACAATTCTGATGATTTGGTAAAGACAGCCCATATTGGGACAGATTCTTTTCCATTAAGAGCTGAGATAAATATAGGTAATAAGGGAAATAATCATTCTGAAGGTAATTTACCTAGAATTAGTTTAAAGGGCCAGTCTTGTTGGATACAAGGATCTGATTTAGAACTTAAAAAGCACTTAGTTGCTTTATTTAGGGTCAATATAGGAGTTTCTATGACATAATTGGATATACAAGGTGTTAAGCTCTGTGATGATGAATCTACTGATGATGAATCTAATGTTTCTGTTTGTGATATTATTTTATTCTCACCTAGATTATCCAATGATATTTGGTATAATGGTGAAACCTTGCAGGTTTTTGGACTTTATGTGAACTCTGAGAACAGAAATCTTTTTTACCAAAGAGCTACTGAGGGGAAAACAATTCTCCACTGTTTAAAAATGACACTAATAAGAAATTAAAGGGAGTGTTATGTAATTATTTTAATAATATATTAGTAATACCCCTTGGTAGGGATGGGATTTTGGAAGTGAACAGAAGTTCAAATGGTAGTCAGATAGATTTATTAATAAGGGATTCATAAAATGGCTGATTTAATAGAAGCAAAAGAAGGCATTTTGGATAAAATGGGTTTCCATATGGTAAGGTGGGAGGAGATTCAGACAAACGCTGTATTAAATAAGCTGACAGAGCCTAATATTGCGGCAAATTGCCAAATTAGTACAAATAATAAATTTTGAATTCTGGTAGATGAATCAGAATGACTTCGAAGTGGATCTTATGAGTCTTCTAATGAGAGTGTCTCTACACAGATAATTGATGGGATTCCATTAGTTCTCTCCTGGAATATTGCTGGTTGGCAGACTAAAGTAGCAGATAAATTCCTGGGTTAATTTTGTAATTCAGTTTGAGATCTTATGTTTTCAAGAAACTTGGCATGGGCTTGACAACTTAATTAATATAAATGGGTATATAACATTTTCTCATCATGGCTATAAGGGGACAAACTGTGGTAGGAATTCGGCTGGGATTGCTACACTTTGTAGAATTTGCCCTGATTCAAAGGTAAAGGCTTTATGTAATATGCCAAATCTCATTTCTGTTTATATTAAAAAATTAAAACAGAATATGATAATTGTGAATGTATATTTCCCACCACGTGGCTCAGTGCATTATAGTGACGGATTATGGTTGATATTAAAAAATGAGATAACCAAATATAACTGAATTTTTCCCAATACAAATATTTTGGTTATAGGAGATTTTAATGCCAGAATAGGTATTTTTGATGGATATACAGATAATTCTCTATTTATATATGACTCTAATTACTGTTTTTCAACTAGAGCCTCTAAGGATACAGTTGTTAATAAATCGGGTAAGATCTTAATTGAATTAATTTCGGAATTGGATTTATATCCTTTAAATGGCTGAATTCATGGGGATGAAATAGGGAACTTTACATACATCAAAGCCCATAATAAAACATTACTTGATTTGGCTCTCTGGTCAGGTGATGTTAAATTTTGGTCTTCTCTGTGTATCCAGAGTAGAGCTGAAAGTGACCACTTTCCCTTATTGTTATGCACTGAACAGTGGGATATTGTGAATAATGATGTGTCGTTTGTGGTTCCACTCGAAATAAGAATTATGAAACGAGTTAGATGGAATGGCTACTTAGAAGGGAATATAAGAGAACAGATCTTATTATTTGATAAGGTACTGAGTAAAAGCAAAGATTAAATTCACGATGTAGTAGCATTGTGGGATTTGGTGGAACAATTCTTTAAAGATCTGAGGACAAAAATCTACAGGGAAGTAATGATATCCCAGTTTAGAAAATTTCAAACTTGGTTTGACCAGGAATGTTTTTTGTTTAAAAAGCAATTAAGAAAAATAATAAGATATGCAAGATTACAAAGGAATGTACAATCAAATGAACAAGTTAAAATGAAGGAAAAGGAATATAAACAATTGTTAAAAAAATAAGAGGAGGGAATTTCAAAGAACAAAATGGTCTCTAATGCTTGAGATTATTAGAAGGAAAAATTACAAGGGTTTTTGACAACTGGTTGCTCAAGGTTCTATAAGCAGTAACATTAATGCAGACTGTTATATATCAGAATCACAGTGGACTGATTATTTTGGGAAGATATTCTATGATCCAGATATATGTGAGTCAGAAGAGATTGTTCAAAATATAAGTTGTCAGTTTAAAATTACTATTAAAGATGTATATTTTGCGATATATGCGATGAACTCTAATAAGGCACCTGGAATAGATAAAATACCAGCAGAAGTTTATAAATGTAATGCCTCCTTCTGGAGCAGAATATTCCATTCTTGTTTTAACAAATGGATAGAAGTTCTTTCCTTCCCTTATTCTTGTAAAGGAGCGGTAATTATACCCATATATAAAAAGGGGAGATATGGTGACCCCACTATGTGTCGCCCTATTAGTTTGTTAGATGTAAGTCTTAAAATTTTTACACATATTATTTTAAATCATTTAAAACTTCAAATTCATTTAACAGGAGGATTTAGTAAGGCACAACTGGGTTTTTGCAGTGGGTCTTCAACCATAGACAGCTGCTTTATTTTGAACCATTTAATTCATAAATATGTCAAAATCAGAAAGCAAAAACCATATGCAGTATTTATTGATTTGTCTGCTGCCTTTGATATGGTTTGTAGATCACTACTGTGGGCTATTGTGTATGAAAGAGGATTAGATAAGGCATTAATTTAAATAATTTCTGAACTTTATAATAAAACTTGGGCACAGATCAGATATACTAGTGCGGGAGAAACATCTACTCCTATTCAGACTAACCATGGTGTAAGACAAGGTTGTCTACTAGCCCCCACTTTGTTTAACCTATATATAGATCCTGTTATTAGGAAGTTAGGATAAAGTGATTTGGATGGCCCAAAGGTAAATCAGAGGCACATTTCCATCTTGGCCTATGCTGATGACCTTGTAATGATTTCTCAGACCAAGAAAGGTCTCCAAAGACAAATAAATGCTTTACAAAGGAGCACTGAGGATCTGAAATTAAAAATAAATTTGACTAAAACTAAAACTATAACTTTTGGTTCTGATATTGTCAAATCCCATTTTAAATTTGGTAAACATAATTTAGATGCAACAAAACAGTATACATACTTGGGTTTAATTTTTACAAATAATGTCATGTGGAAACAGCAAAGAGATATAATACATAATAAAATTAAAAAAAATTATGAATGGGCTAAAAAAATTTAATTACTTTTATGGGGACTTCTCAGTGAACCCATTACTGAGAGCTATTAAATCTAAAAGTTGGACACAGATGTCTCATGCATCTGAAATTTGGAATTGTAAGGATGCAGAACAATGCATGACCCCAGTTTATAAGGTCTTGCGTTCAGAAATACAAATTCCCCAGTCTTGTCCAGCAGTATATTGGTGAGCAGAACTTGGACTGATTAATGTAAATGCACTTACAGAAGGTAGAAAATTAAAATATTGGTTACATTTAACAAGAACTGATAAAGATAATTTAGTTAAGCAATGTTTTCTAGAACAACTATTGTGGATTAAAAATGATTGTGGGGAGAAGTGTTGGTTGCAGGATCTCTATAAGAAATTAAATCAATATGGGTTAAATTTCTTAAAATCATATTTTATAAAGAATATTAAAATAAATAATAATTACAAATCTCTTATCCAAAATAAGGTGAATGAATATTGGAAAAAACAAGATTTAGATAATATACATCTATCTAGATACTCTAATTGGTATGCTTCTAACTCTAAAGACATAGGCCCAGATATTTAATCTGCGCCAGGCTGTGGTACAAGCCTGGGCGCAGCGCAACTTGGCTGCGCAGGGGCATGGACTGGGCAATATTCAACGGAGCTGCGCCATGGCTCAGCATCACTGAATATCGCACCCTGGCCACCCGCAGTGCACATGGCACAGTGGCACTGCACCAGCGCCAGTGGCCAGAGTGGAGCATGGGGATGCACTAATGCAAGTTCCATTGTGCTAGGCACAACCGTGATATTCAAAAGTCGACATGCAAATGGGGCCATAATGTATGCAAGGTGCAAATGGGGCCATTTGCATGTCATTATGACCCCATTTGCATGCAGGTGTGCAGATCCCCAATGACTTGCGCCTGGTGCCCTGCCAGGCAGCAACCATCGGGGACCGACACCCCCTGCAGCGCGGCAATGTGCCCCACAGCCCGATCATGGCATTAGTAAGATAGGAAAAGATTCCAATATCCCTGGTGGGCCAGTGGACCGCTGTCTGCCCGATCATGGGCTTAAGTAAAATTAAAAGGAAACCTATATCCCTGGTGGTCCATTGGACCTGTCTGCCCAATTGCGGGCCTAAGTAAAAATAGAAATAAACTGCTATCCCTGGTGGTCCAGTGGACCTGTCTGCCCGATCGCGGGCTGAATTAAAATAAAATAAACCACTATCCCTGGTGGTCCAGTGGACCTGTGTGCCCGATCGCAGGCTGAAGTAAAATAAAATAAACCACTATCCCTGGTGGTCCAGTGGACCTGTCTGCCCAATTGTGGGCTGAATTAAATAAAACAGAGACCTATTATCCCTGGTGGTCCAATGGACCCCTCCCCACCGCCCACTGATCCCCACTGCCCGCTCCCCTGGTCAGTGGTGGAGGTGTAAGCACCCACCGCCCATGCCACGACTGACACACGCCGGTAGGGCCGCTACACCCACTGGTCCACAGCGCGAGCCAATGAGCATGCAGCCCATACTGTACTACACATTCCAGATATTTGAATGGATCCATGAATTCTCCCCTCCCGACACAAGAAGGCGATCGGCACAACCCACCCTCTTCCATGACTAGCGTTCTTCTTGTGAATGGCATGTCTGTGCTTGCTCACATAATAAAACAGCTGATCACGATTAACTGCTTTATGAACAAGCACCAGAATGCCATTCACGAGATGGCGACTGGCCATGGAGGAGGGCGTATTGTGCCGGTCACCTTTTTATGCCATGGGGGCAGTTAATTTTATGAAATTTGTGCTGGGGAGGTGGGACTTAGGTGTTGCTGTCGAGGTGGGAGAATGATTTATTAAATAGGAGACGGTATCCAGATGTGGAGGTGGGTGCACTATGCTGGTCACCCATCATGGGAGTTTTCTTTAATTAAACCTTAAACTGTAGGTGCTGGGGGGGTGGAGGGTGGGGGGAGTGGGCTTGTTGTAGGGCTTGCTGCGGTGGGAGACAGGGGGTTGTTTTAACATCGTTGGGTAGGGGAGGAGGGTGGGGCTGTGTTTTGTTTTTGACTTTGTATTTCTTGAATACAAACAGGCATGAATAGTGCAACTGTACATTATTCATATCCAGATAAGAAATAGCACATTATTTGTGGTATTCGGTAAGCACTATTCGTTACTCGCACACCCCTAAAACCTATTTTACATTTAACAGAAAAATTGCTGTATTGTGTTCAAAAAGCAAAAAAAAAAAAAAACTGAAAGCAGTCATTGCAGACCTGAAGTTGGCATTCTCTGAGGCTCTTTGAGATTTCCTGGCTCTCTGGCTGTGCACAAAATAAGGTGATATTTCTTTTCTGCCTATGATCTCCTTCCTTTTGAGGATTATTCAGGAACATGCACTACATAAATGTACTCCTGCTGCCTGCAGTCCTACGCAGGTCCATAAACAGAATTAGTAACAGGACTTTGTGCCAATTTAAACAAATAGTACTGTAAACATAACTTGTGCTTTGTGCTATTTTTGCAGTGGATGTGTACAGTATCTGTAACAATATACTCTTTCTCTAGAAAAATTACTGTCAACTGTACTGCTATATTGTTTTGTTTTTATTACTGCTGGCTCTGTCCCCGGTTCTCCAAGTTCATAACGTTCAGCAGGAACAGCATAGTGTCATGTTAGCCTAATTTTAAATTAATGATGTGACTTCAGCCAATCAGCACGCAGAGCTGCTGTACCACAAATCCTGTGTACCATGTGCTCTTGTGCGGGAGTGCTAGGAGAGAATGCTTCACTTTTGTGCTGGGGGGAGGATGGCATACTGAAATTAAAAAAGAACTGCGATGCTGACGACCCGGGTTCGGGAATGGATCCGGGAGTGGGAGGGTCAGCTGGAGAGAGTAGGCTTGAGTGTCCGCTGGACTGCTCTCCTGCTCTGAGGGGAGGTGGGGTTGAGTGTCAATGCAATGTGGACCCCTTGCAGAAACCAGGATCCACGGTGATTGCTTTCAACACATATGAAATTAGGCGGATGCGGGTCATCACTGCATGTCCCTGCCCTGAGGGAATCTCAGCACTAAAAATGCTGGCCCCCGCTAATGAGCCAGCTCTGGTGCCGTCACCTCTAGGCCACCTAAGTCCGCCACTGGAAGCTCCACTCAGGGGATAATCTCCAAGTATGAGGGGCCAGGCAACTGGAGCCCGGCGAGTCCATTCGCTGGGCTTAGGGAAGCCTGGCAGAAAAAAAAATTAAATTAAAAAAGAAAAAAAAGACTAAACTTATTGTAAACCACTCAAAACTAAACTCGAGTGATTTATAGTAAGATAATAGGGCCTTCAAGTGATCTTTCCCACAGTATAAGAGACTCCTCTCGTGAGGTTTGGGCAGACAGAATCGCTCAGATTCCCGTCACAGACCTCAGACTTAGATTACGAACAGAAACATCATCCTGGCTGAAAGTGCTCTCAGCCAATCAGATATAAGGATTTTGACCATCCATGTCATGATTTGTTTTATAAACTAGATAGGGATAATCCTGCTTTCTGATTGGCGGAGAAGGTTCCAAGGCAGTCGGGTTCAGAAATAGTAACTGCACTGCTAAACTTATCATAACAGATGCATGCCACCTCCACTACTTTGAAAGATGCCTTCTTTTTACCTCTTGCTTTCTTCTGACGACGTCTTATGGGCAGAAGGTCTTCTCTCCTGCCCTCTAATTTCCTTTCATTAGCCCCACGTTGACGGTTGTAAAGTTGGTATATGTTGTACAATACTGACATTTGCACATCATTATAGAAACATAGAATCTGACGGCAGATAAGGACCGCTTGGCCCACCCAGTCTGCCCAATTCCCTACCTACTGGATAAGCTGCAGATCCTAGTTAACCAGCAGCCTACTTCTTCTTACCCCCGCACCCTAGAATTGCCTTATGCCTGTCCCATGCATGCTTGAATTCCACCACCGATTTTGACTCCACAACCTCCTCCGGAAGGCCGTTCCATGCATCCACAACCCTCTCTGTGAAAAAATACTTCCTTAAATTACCTCTGAGCCACCCCCCTCTATCTTCAAATTGTGCCCTCTTGTTCTTGCACACCTCTTTTCTTGAAAGATGCTACCCTCTTGGACTTTGTTGATTCCCTTGAGGTACTTGAAAGTTTCTATCATGTCCCCCCTCTCCCTCCTTTCCTCGAGGCTATACATATTAAGCTCCTTAAGTCTCTCTTCATATGTCTTCGGTGCAGACCCTGCACCATTTTAGTTGCCCTCCTCTGGACAGCTTCCATCCTGTCTATGTCTTTGCGGAGATTGGGTCTCCAGAACTGCACAGTACTCAGATGGGGTCTCACCAGCTGTCTGTACAGAGGATAATAACTTCCTGTTTTCTACTGGTGATGCCTCTCCCATGCATCCCGGTATCCTCCCAGCCCTCCCTTGCTGCCCTCTACATTGCTTGCCCACCTTAGGTCATCTGATATGACTACCCCAGGTCCCTTTCCATTTTGTTGTTGTTAGTATCTCACCCCCATTGTGTACCCTTCCCTGGGTTTTTTTTCCCAGGTGCATTACCTGCACTTCTTAGCATTGAATCTAAGCTGCCATACATTTGACCATTCCTCTAACCTTGCCAAGTCCCTTCTCATCCTTTCCACGCCACCCTGTGCATCAACTCTGTTGCAGATCTTAGTGTCATCTGCAAAGAGACATACTTTTCCTTCCAGTCCTTCCGCATGTAAGCTTATAAAGACATTGAAGAGGACCGTCTCATACTGAACTCTCCGTACCCCAGTAACCCTCCTTTCTTCTGAGTGGACTCCATTTACTATTACTCTCTGTGTCCTTTTCTCCAGCCAATTCTTTACCCAGGCTATCATCTTGGGACCCACTCCCAGGCTGGCTAACTTGTATATTAATCTTTTGTGTGGGACTGTGTCAAATGCCTTGCTAAAGTCTAGGTAGGCCATGTCCACAGCCCCCCCGATCTACTATTTTGGTCACCCAGTCAAAGAAATCTATCAGATTTGTCTGGCATGACCTTCCCGCTGTGAATCCATGCTGCCTAGGGTCCTGTGCCCATCTAGCCTCTAGATACTCGACAATTCTTTCCTTCAGAAGTGATTCCATCATTTTCCCTATCACTGAGGTTAAACTAACAGGTCTGTAGTTTCCTGCTTCTGCCTTGCTCCCACTTTTGTGAAGGGGAATCACATCTGCCCTCCTCCAGTCCTCGGGTACCACCCCATCCTCCCATGATTTGTTAAAGGGTAGTCAGTGGTGTCACTAGTTCTGCCCTTAGCTCTTTAAATTCTGGGATGAATCCCATCAGGCCCCATTGCTTTGTCCACCTTCAGTTTTAAGAGTTTTTCAGAACCCTTTCTTCTGTAAATGGGCTGGTATCAACTTCTGTATCCAGAGTGTTACTACTGTTTGTTTTATGTACCTCCCCTCTTCATTTGTAAATACTGAGCAAAATATTTGTTTAGTATCTCTGCCTTTCACAGTCTCCTCTGCCCACCCTCCCTCCCTTTATTAAGCCTCATTATCCCTCCTTGGTCTTCCTTTCCTCCTGATGTACCTATAAAAGGTTTTATCCCCCTTCTTAACTGAGTTGGCTATCTTTTCCTGGGTTTGGGCCTTTGCTGTTCTGACTGCCATCCCAGACTCCTTTTGCTTTAACTGATACAGTTCTCTGTCCTGCTCCTTCTGCGATTCCTTGTACTTCCTGAATGCTTTCTTTTCAATCAATCAATCAATCAAATCTTTATTTATTCAGGCGATCATCATTGAGCAAGGCTCATTTACAAGATGGACCTGATAAGGTCAAGGTTCGAGTAGGTGCACAGCAATTACATCACATACTTATGAGACAGTTATACATACAGAAAAAAGAAAATGTTATTTATAACACAATAATATACAGAGAATTCCCATGTTAAAGCTTGGCAAGAGAAAGTTAAACTAACATCTACAATATGTACAGTACATATATATCACAATGAGGGCCATGACAGTCACTCACATAATGAGTACAAAGATGGTGAAGGGAATATTGGGTGCCATATACTGGCGGTGTCTGGCTGGAAGGAATATGCCATATGTGATTGGAATATGGTTTTGTGGGATGACTATTCTATCTTTAGCAGTAGCAACTGCATTTCTCTGTGAAGAAGGCTTTACAGTGCTGCTTGAAGGATGTAAATGGAATGATAATGGACAGTTTTAGGGATTTTTGTAGGGTGTTCCATGCTATGGCTAGAGAATAGCTGATTGCTGCCCTCCCTATTTTGGTGTTGACTTTGGGCAATTTGAGCAGGATGATATTGTTGCTTCTTAGGGCATAGGAGCTGGGAGTGGTCAGGTTGAAGCAGTCCAGGATATATCTTGGGAGTTTTTTTGATAAAGCTCTGTAGATCCATAGAGCTGCATTGCTTTCTTTTTCTCTTGAACCTTCACTGCCACTTCCTTTGAGAACCATAGTGGTTTCTTACATCATCTTGTTTTGTTTATTTGCTTCACACAAAGGCTCGTTACCTCTGTGATGGCAGTTTTTATTATTCCCCATTGTTCTTCCACCCCTCCTTCCTGCCCATTTGCTAGTGCATTCCTTAGGCACTCACCCATTTTGGCAAAGTCAGCCCTCCTAAAGTCAGTACTTTTGTCTTTTGTATGGCTTGACTCTATTGCTGTGTTTATTGTGAACCATACTGTTCGATGGTTGCTAGTTCCCAGATGGCTACCCACTTCTACATCTGTGATCTCCATCTCCATTTGAGAGAATCAAGTCTAATATTGCTCCTCTCAGTGGGCTCCAGTACTAAGTTGTCCAAGGCATGCCCCTGTAGGGCATCTAGAATAACTGCACTCTTCGAAGTGGCAGCTGCAACTGCATTCCAGTTAACATCTGGCATATTCAGATCACCCATCAGCAATATCTCCCCTTTTTCTGCCATTCTAAGTATACTTTCTATCATTTCCCTGTCCATTTCCTCCCCTGAGAAGAGGTCTGTATACAACCCTGTGCGTATTGTGGTGCCATTGCCTGTCTCCAAATTTACCCACAGTGCTTCTTCTCCTCCTCCTCCCTGTTTACCCTTTTGTTCTGTTGCTTTTATTCCTTCCCTTATGTAAAGAACTACTCCTCCTCCTCTTTTACCTGCCCGTCCCCCAAAACAGCAGCGACCCCACAGCCCACCGGTGGGAAGAGAAGAGGTAAATCTCTGCAGCCTGGTTGTGGAGGGAAGATTGTGTGTAGCCCATCCAGCCTCATTCTGGTAGAGTCTGCAAGGAGTGGCTGCCATGAGAGAGACTGGAGCATCAAGGTGGCAGCCTTTATGTATTATCTGTGCTAACCTTGTATATTGTTTTGTTACTGCATTCCAGTAATCGCATTTATTTGTTTCAACTCTGATGTGGAATCTATGTAATGAGTTTGTTCTCAAAGATGTTAATCCAATCTCTTAATAGATAGAAAAATAAAAATAAAATAAATGTTTATATATATATATATATATATATATATATATATTTTTTTTGTTCACAGTGGATTCATTTTAAAAGCACAATAAAACATTTCGGGGTGTGGGTTATAACTTCTGAACTGCACCTCCAGGTGGTTGAAAGCACGAGGTGCTTGAGAATGCACGTGGGTACGCAGTTCAGGAATAGTAACTTGCACCCTGTTGTGTTTTATTGCTTCAAGAACAAAAGCCTCCCTGCACTGTCAAACTTCCAAGGTGCTCTGCTCAGAAAAAAAAAACACTTTTACATGGTTGTGAAGATCTTTTTTGGAGTTGGATCTGGTCCTGCCCCCACCTCCTGCACTGACACAGCATTGTGTTTCCATGACCCCTCTTAGCGCTGTTGCAAGTTGAGCTGGAGAGGGGCTGTGAGTCTGGGAGGTGGAGTGGATGGCTGACGATATACTTGGGAGGGCAGAGGAGGATACAGGGGTCCTTAGTGTGTCAGGGCGAGCAGTGCATCCTATCCACATGACTGCTTATGTCGTTCACTCCTGAACATGTCCTCAACTCTGCAGGCACAGGGGTTGCTCTGCCACTGCAGTCCCTTCAGAACCTCGCTGCCACCTTGATGCTCCAGTCTCTCTCATGGCAGCCACTCCTTGCAGACTCTACCAGAATGAGGCTGGATGGGCTACACACAATCTTCCCTCCATAACCAGGCTGCAGAGATTTACCTCTTCTCTTCTCTTCCCACCAGTGGGCTGTGGGGTCGCTGCTGTTTTGGGGGAAGGGCAGTCTTCCCACCCTGGCCCCGGCCCCACCCGGTCCCAAATGGATGCCCTCCCTGCAGGGCCTAGGAGAGCTGGCTACAACCATTCCCTGCTTCTCAATGACTCTTCTCGACCCCCTTAACGGATTCCCTCTGTGCCAATTGGCACTTGAAAAACATCCACATACTGCACAAGCCCTGCCCTCTGGCCTGGCAGCACAAAGTCAGCCTCCTGATGTCAACAGGGCATCATTTTGGTAACCCCAAATCGGCACGGGGGTAACATATGTAAAGAGAGAAACATAATAAAACAATATAATGGTTATATTTGCACTCACCTGGAAGGGTAGACTGAAAAATTATCTTAAACTGATTAATCTTGGGAAGATTCAACAGAGTATTAAGCAGTTCATTTAACCAGTTGGTGTCCCTGACAGCAAATGATCACTTGTCCAGCTAAGTATGCCAGAAAAGAGGCTTAAGGGCATTCTTGGCTGTGCTTCTAGTATTGCACTTGTTAGAGACAGTGTAGAAGCAGTTTGTCAAAGCAGTTGAGTGTTACACACATGAGCACATTTTTGGCAAGCAAACAGGTCTGGAGCTTTATTCTACAGCGTAAGGGTAGCCAGTTAGTGAGCACATAAAGGATACAACTGAGTGTAGATATCTGCACCAAGTGGCACACCTTATCACAGATCAACTTTACTCTGTTTTAGCACCACGTCACAGTCACCTGCATAGACAGGGAGGCCATAATCTATACGTGATGGAATGGAGCTGGTCACAAGAAGATGTCTAGCATCCACAAGAAGATTGTTTGGCTTAGAGTACTGAGCACTCCATCTTCTGTTAACGGTAAGACCACCAGATTGTCAACATAGGAAGCAGAAGATAAGGTGTCATCCAGAGTTACTCCAAGGTATTTGAGATTCTCCACCTGTTCCCTACTAGTTAGCAAAGAATCATAGAAGTCTGTCCAGTTTGCCCATTTTCCCCTACCTACAGTATCACCATAGACCTTACTTAATTTCTGGCTCTTTTAGGTCCTGTCCACACTGCTGCCTCTGCGACTGTAACATTTTCAAAACTGTTTAAAGGGTTACCGTTACAATGCATCTGCACTTGCCTTGATCCGGTTTTGAAATCGTTCACCACCCATCTGCATTGCAGAGGTTTTTGAGTGTGTCCTGAACCAGTTCTTGCATCGCTACGGACCAGCACAATGGGTAACGTTTATGCCACCCGCCTGCACAGGTAGGGGAACTGGTTTAACATTGAAAACGTTACTGTAGCCAATCTCAAGACCACCTCTAAACAGATCTCAAGATGGGTTTCAAAACCGCTTGATAAACCATTACCGGTGCGGACCCAAACAGTTTTAGGACCTCATGGTAACGGTTTTACCAACTGGTAATGGTTTACGAGTGTCAGTGTGGACAGGCCCTTATAGCAGAGGGGTTAAAATGGTTTAATAGATGTTAGACCATCTTAAATTAGGAAAAATGAGAACAAAACAATTTGTTAAGGTCACCATAATAACATACAAAAGACATGTCAGTCTCTCATTTTATGTTACATTTATCTTGTTTATCGGTATAAACTAGCTCTTGAGCCAGTTATTACGGACAGAATATTGGATATGAATTATCTGAATTATTTCATTTTTCAGTACAAAAGCTGGATAAATGAAGAGCCCTTCATTAGGATGCATTCTAAGCATGTTTGCTCAACTGTACTATTACTTAACTGTAAGAATTTATTTATTTCTCATTACATTTTGTATTTAATACCTGACCACTTTAATCGGCAGGGTAGTTTGGAAGGGGACAAACTCTATTTGCATTGTTTTAATTATTTGTTAGCTTGTATTCAAGCTAAACATTTCATTAAATCTTCTTCTCATGACCCAGTACGATTTCTCTTTTTATGGATACTAACCCTGGTTGTGCCACAGATTGATATAGCAGTCCAGAATTATTATATGTTCTATTTCTGTTGGCAGCCTAAGGGTTAATAATATGAAGTACAGAGACACTACTGAATTCAAAACCAGAGACACCACAAAAAACAGAAGTCTGCTCTGCGGGAAGTGGTTAGCTGCATCTGCAAAGAACACAGAAGCTAGCCTCAGACGGATTGCAAAGCAAAGATGGTTCCTGCTTCGGAGTATTTCAGTGCGGATGATGTCAGTGCAGAGTGCCAAGTAAATGAAAATCAAACTGTGGGAATGTGGCCATGCACTGGGTCTCATACCTGATATGCCTCCTCTATATGGAGAAGTCTGGATGGGTTCAGCATGTTTGCACTCAGACTGCAGATGCTAAGAACATTTCTTTCATTTTTTTTTTAACGTTGGATTCATACTCCTCTCACATGCCCCAGATGACTCCTATCTTCAGGGTCTTTATGCACCTGACTGACCAGGGGTCGGGGGATATTGCTCCCTACTCTGTTCCTGCCTCAACAACCCTGATCACCCCCGCAGGTGGGGGCAGTAGGCTTCCTCAAACCCCCTCCTTAACTTAGATGAGGCTGAGACATTTTGGAGCTTCTCCCAATGTCCTGGTCATCCATGCCAATGCCCATCTCCAGGAGCCTGCGAGGGTGATTTTCCTCCTGATTTTTTCCTCCCACTCCCTGCAGATGTTGGTGTGCTGGGAGAGCCAATGAGCCGAAGGCACGGTGAGACATGCCTTTGCTCTGGCTCTCAGCTAACGTCCGCCCCTCCCAACATGTCTGGCTACCTCCTACTGCACCTTCCACCCGAGTTCCCCCAGGTGGCGGTATTGCAGTGAGGTCTGCTGTCCTCCCCTCCCTGTAGAAGGAGAGCAGCCATTGGGTGCTCGAAACTTCTCCTCCCCTGCCAACCCCCGGTGGCCCGTGCTCATTCCTGAACACAGGTCACTGGTGTAGAGTGAGGTAAGGCGTCCAGCGCCTCAACCTTCAGCACCACTGGGTTGGCTTTTCTTTCATTTTTAAGGGACAACACCTGTCTTCAAAGCATCCCACTCGTGAAACCACAACCAAAACTGTGAGTGCAAATATGCATGGTCAAAAACCGCACAGTCATAACAGCGATGCATGGTTTCAGAGTTGGTATTTATATCATCTACAGTTTTGGACCACGCAGTTTTGTACTTACTGCACATCGCTGTTACTGACCACGTGTTTTTTGATGTTGTGGTCTTGACATAGTGTGCCTGCCGACCAGGCATTTAAGGCCAAATAATTTTACATTACCTCTGTGACATAATATGGACTAATGTTAACATATGTGGGGCTGAACAGTGCCAGTTCACATTCTCAGTGTGTGATGCTGAGCACTGTATAAATTGATACAGTAAAGGGTGCCATGCTGAGAAAGTGAAATTGCACCGTGCAGCTTAGATATGTTTATAGTGTATAGTTAAATGCTGTTCCACATGGAAATCCATGCCTGGAACAGCATTGTTGTGCTGCATTCGGTGCGTCACGATCTTGTGCTGCACCGAGTACATCACCGGTGCAGCGCTAACAAGATCGAACGATTCACGCATGCGCCAATTGAGCTTGCACTCCAATGGCAACATGGAAGTAAGCATGCGGTGGCAGATACCAAGTAAGCTGCAGCCTTTTTTCTGTCACTGCGACTTGTTCGGGGATCATGGCATACTGTTTATGGTTGCCCTTGATTGAGTAAAAGATTGTGTATGAGCAACCATACACAAACAAGGCAGTTGTGAGATCTGGAGGTTTCCGTGGTAATGGACCTCTTGAGCTGCGCTCTCGAGGTCTCTGGTTACCACGGAAACCTCTTGATCACAACTGCCTTGTTGTGTTTGCTTGCTCATACACAATCCTCTATACATTACAGCTGGTGCATCAGAGTCCATATTAAGCCACACACAATTAAAAAATGATTTGGGGGGCTTAAAGCCTAATTAGGTTGTGGTTTGGGGCAGTGAGGTGCTGGAAGGACAGGTGCTGTCCTCCAAAGCAGCAGCACAGTGAAAATGTTGTCCCAAGAAAGCTAGTTTCTGCTATAATTAATAAAAGCATTAGCACAACCGTCAAATCTACTTTTCTGGGTACTTTCTGTGCTGCACGCCATGAGTTTTTTTTTTATTTTTTCTCAGTCCTAACCTTTGCCACGTCTACAATGCTATTTCTAAGCCAAGATGTGACAGCCAAATGTAAATTGTTCCATTTTTAAAGCTCAGATTATGCTGAAACTGCTACTGTTTTGCTGGTCTAAGGGAGCAGCAAGTGTTACTTCGTTGCATGCCTGGATTCTGTAGTGTGTACCACCCTCAGTAAGTACAGTTCCTACCTACAAGAAAACACCCCAGCTATGCACCGAACTTCAGCACTAGCAGTGTACAGCACAAAACAAATGACCGAAATATAATGCAGATACTCCTTGGATACAGGAACACAATATCTGAGGCATGCTCACAAGTTTTCAACCAGTCATCCTTAAAGCGCTACTAACATCTCTGGAAAAGCATATGAAACAGAAATATTTAGAAACAGATCCATTGTATCTCTCTTTCAACTAGTAGCCAACTATAGGTCAAACCCTTTAGTCAGCGTTCTGAACATATGATTTCAGGAATGAAGAAGGCTATTGGTGAATCAAGTTATTTCCCCCACCAGCTTAGTAACAGGGTCGGACTGGCACACCAGTATACCTGGAAATTTCCAGGTGGACCCACCTCTGTTGGATACCTGTGCACACCTTTATCTTTGCATATATCATCTATTTTCTAATTAAATGGGGTATTATTTGGCACTGTAAGTAAATATGAAATGCGAACCCATAGCTACAGTAGTATATCAAACTGAAGTGGAATATTGATATGAATGTGTCACCTTGGGCCCCCCCCATTGATTTTCCAGGTGGGCCCCCGCATCAGCTTTTCAGGTGGGCCCTCTGTACCCCAGTCCATCCCTGGGGAATACCGTCACCCCTTTCCCTTGTGATACCACCTTCTGTGGGAGTCCGCTTCAAAGATTCCCCCACCCATGTCGTGAAGTATTTCTTCTGGAAATTGACCATGAATTTTAGTGCCACCCAGTGTTGGGTAAGTTACTTTTTCTATTACTGTCTATTACTGTTGGAAACTTGTTCCAGAAAGCTCTGTGCAGTCACGAGCAAGGATGGAGAAGTACTGGAAAATGTAATACACCTTGGACTGGATATTCAAAAGGGTTGTGCCATGCGCAATAAGGTTGCACCTGCGCAAGTCCGAAATGCGCCATTCTGCCATATTCAGCAGGAGGCAGTTGTGCCCCCCAAGTCATGCTGAGCAACAGCGCAATGTTAATGAAGGCATGCTCAACCAGAGGAGGAGGAACCATGCATAAACTGCACAGCCTGATATTCAGCCGGGCTGTGCAGAGTTGTGCAGGTGCAACCCCCAACCTGCGCCTGCATGACTTTGAGCCAAAAAAAAAAGGATCAAGTCGAGGGCCACCCACAGGTGAGCTGCCACAATGCAGGGTGTAACACAGCAGCTGCCACCTGTGGGTGGCCCTCCACTTCTTCCCTGTGCCCTCCACAGCGTTCGCGAGGCATTCAATAGTAAACCCCCATAGCCCGATCAGTGGGCGAGAACACACCCCACTGGCCTGATCGTGGCCAGAACGGAGTTCACCCTCCAAAGAGCAATATCCTGGTGGTCCAGTGGACCGCGAGGTCGATCGGGCATAAGAGTCAACCCCCAAAGAGCAATATCCCTGGTGATCTAGTGGACCGCAGCCCGATTGCGGCATTAGAGTCAACCCCCAAGGTCCATTACCCTGGTGATCTAGTGGCCCCACCCACCCACCCATGAAGCCCCACCACCCCGCCCCCCACCCCATCAGCCGGCGGGCGGAAGCACCCCACCGCCTGCCGCCACCGCCGCCCGACTGACTGTTTATAGGGCTGACCCTACTGGTTCAGAGCAAGAGCCAATGGGTGCAGCCGATACCATACAAGGCAGTCCAGATATGATAGGGCTTCGCGGTCCACTAGACCACCAGGATATTGCTCTTGGGGTTGACTCATGCCCGTGGATCGGCTTTCATGTCCACTGACCACCAGGGATATTGTTTTGGGAGGGTGAACTCCGCTCTGGCTGCAACGGGCCAGTGGGGGTTTATTTATGTTATGCCCGTGATCGGGCCAGTCGGGGGATTTACTTCATGCCCCTGATCGGGCTGCAGGGGGCGTCGGTCCCCGATGGCTGCTGCCTGGCAGGGCGCCAGGCGCAAGTCATCGGGGATCGGCGCACCTACATGCTAATGGCATGCAAATGGGGCCATAAGTAGATGCAAATGGCCCCCCCTGTGCCTTGCATGAATTATGGCCCCATTTGCATGCCACCTTTTGAATATCGTTAATTTGCGCATGGCGTAATGGAACTTGCACCACCGCATCTTAAATGCTCCACTCTGACCACTTGCGATGGCCCAAGTTCCACTGCACCATGCACAGTGGCTGTGGCCAGGGGGCAATATTAAAAGGAGTTGCTCAATAGCGCAACTCCATTGAATAGCGCCCCGGCCACACCCCAGCGCAACTTTTTTGAGCAGCGTAAGGGCTTGCGCCACAGAATGGCGCAGTTTGAATATCCAGCCCCTTACAGTTACAATTACTTATGTATTTTTATACAAAAGAAATACGTAACTGTAACTGATTACATTTATTTGAAAATAACTAGTAACTAACCTATTACTTTCAAAAAATGTAATCTTTTATAGTTATTTATTATTTGTATTGTTTTTGTGTAAAAAGAAATAAATAACTATAATTGTAAGGTGTATTACTTTTTCTAGTACTTATCCATCCTTGCTAGTGACTATACAGAGCTTCCTGGAACAAGTTTCTAAACATAGTAGAAAGTAATAGAAAAAGTAACTTACCCAGCACTGGTGGCACCTTTGTGTTCTGTCACTCGTGGACAAAATGAAGGATTGCCTTCTTTTTTTTTAAATTACGGGCTTTACTTTATAATTGGAAAGGCTTTTGCCTGGAGTTCAGTGGCCAAGCAGCCAGGCCAGCCACTCCCACTTCCTGAGCTATATAAGCAGTTCCTCTCAGCCTCATTGTGAAGCTTTTTCTCTTTGCAGCTGAAGGCTCTGTCTGTTTGGCCTCTGAGCTGTCTGGGGTCTACCCCCCCAAAACTACTCCTGCTTATCTGCTGGCTTCTGTGTTTCTTTTCTGCTTTGGGTCTGTATTTTGCTTTCAGCCATACCTCTCAACCTTCTGCCTCATAAATTGGGGACAAGGCTTAAAAAAATGAGGGACAAAGGACCAACATCGGGGACACATCTTCAGACTTGATGATATCCACTCAGAAAGCTGGTAGAATATGAGGCTTAGTGCAAAATGCATTTTCTAAGGAAGAACAACTCTTGAATTTTAATGTTTGACATTATTTTGTGCTTCCAACTGCCACCGTTTGGTCATGGAAGCACAATTTTTAGGGACAGAGTAAAATTTTGAGGCAAAATCAGGGATGTCCCTGAAAATCGGGGACAGTTGAGAGGTATGCCTTCAGCTGTGCGTGCTTCTTCTGTCTGTGTTCTCTGTTTTGTGTTTGTGTGGCTTTGTTTTTTTTTTTTTTTGAGGGGGTTGTTTCTAAGGTCCTGGCATACTGCTGCTCCAGAGTTCATACTATTTGCTTTCAGTTACTCCCAACTTGAATTGCTTTCAGTTACAACACTCAAATGCCTTGCAATGCAACTGCAAACATTATCTGTGTGTTCAGCTCAGCTATACCTGTTTTCCATGTTGCATACTTAATTGCTTTCACCTGATTCTGGCTCACACTGAACCCTGGCTATACAGCTGAATCATGCTCAACTCATTCTGCTTGCCTCCTTACTGTAGTTCATTGCACTGCCTGTGGCAGCTGCTTTCAGAGTATTGGGCCTCCTTTGTTTTATGTTTATTGCAGTTTGCAACTTGGTGTACATGATACAGGTGCTGCTTCTATATTTGTACACCTTCTTCAAGCTCTGTACCTTGCTGTGCAGTTCAATCCTTTTATTTCCTTTGTACACAGCTGTTCTACTCTGAGGTTCACTAAAGCTCCTGCTGAAGCTATTAAATTAGCTTTAATATCTGCATGTGGTTCTCAACCCTTCCATTGCTTCATTGTTTGTCTTATGGTGGGGACTGGGAGGTGTTTGGGGGGCCGTGGCCAATGTGGCTTATTATTTCTGTTCTAAATCCTGTCTTCACCACCAAAAATTTATTGAACTGAGCATCTCATTATGTTATCAAACTGTCTATGTTTCTCTACTACTAAGTCACAGTTACTGCTACTCTCATTGTTACTGCTTGCTCATGTGTTTCGTGTTGCTTCCTTCTTTGGGGTATGATTGTTCTACATTTCTTTTGGGGATTCCTAAGGTACCTTTAGCCAGGGGAATTGTCCCGTGGCATCTAGGGGCGGAACCCTCTCCGAGGGTTCCTTGCCTTTCGTACCCCTACAGGGTGGTAATTCCTCTGGAATAGAGTGCGAATGGCCAAAACCAAGCTAACACAGTTGCACAAGCATAACACTATACTAGCTGTGTAGGACAGTGAATCAGTGATTGAGGACGTGCTCTTGAACAATCACAGAGCTCGTTTTCCCTGTGTGTGACACTCCCATACTGAACAGTGTCTCTCACGTGCAAGTACCCTAAAAACAGGCATGTTCGGGGTGATTTTTTTAATTACTAATATAATATTGACTGCCATTGATCAATGACATGTTAAAAATGCTGCAGAGACCACACTTATGTTGTAAGAGTGGCCTCGCTTCCATTCTTAGGGTATCAGAACCACTCTGCTTTGGTTTGTGGTTCTCGTACTGTAACAATGTCATGCAGCAACCATTAGAACTGTAAGAGGGGTCTCTGAGGATGTAGTGACATACAAATGACATTTTAACCTCAGTACTTGTATAAGGTTATCCTGAAGAGAAAACATTTAAATAGATTTCTAGACAACAAGCATGACTTTGAGGAACTTTTTTTCATTTCCAGGAGTAGAAAAAAGATCAGCTTCCTCTGTTGTGAGCCAAGGCCCACGGTCAAACTGTGGCACATTCCCTATGTTCCAGCTGTACGAATATGAACAAAGGTCACCAAATCGGCTTTGACACAGGAAAAATACATCACTTGAACTGGAGTGTCTTCCAGAAAATAACTAACTATGGGGTAAAAAAAGTTTCCAGATGAACATAACAATGTAACACTAAACAGCAGCTTCAGAAGGGAAGAAATGTGAATTATAAATCATGACATGCATATAACTCATGAAATAATGAGCCCATTATGGAGCTGCAAGAAATGTGGTGCCAGAAATCGGGGCTGACAGGCACCCCGCGATAGCACCATATTGTGTTTGCCATTTTCAAAGCTGATGCAGTCTCATTGGGGGAGGGGTTAAGTCCCCCATGTGACAGTGTGTTTGGCGCTGTATAAAGTTACAGATGTTAGAGACCACATATGATATTTACTTCCACCAGCATGATGACATGTGACAGGCGCACGGGTCTGGGCATGGTGCCCATGCCCAGAGCTAATAGTGCTACGGGCATAACCTCTTTCACCCCTTACCTTCATGCCCACTTGTGAGGTGATGTATTTATATTTTTTCTTTTTTTGCTGCTAGTCTCTTTCTTGCCCCCCCTCAAATACTTCAGAAACTTCCCTGGTGGTCCTGCGTCACCCAAGGACTGTAAAAACGTTTCCAGTGGTCTAGTGGCCTCTTTCAAGAACTGCACAAAGTTACCTGGGATCCACTGGTTCCCCGCTTCCTATATCTGTCCAACAAATGATGCCACTGTGCACAGCTGAATACCCCCACCAGTACTTTTATTCTGGTTTGCAAGCCTGCACCCCCTACCCCAACACAGCTGCTTAAAACAGCTCCACAGCGCAGGCTGGTGCATTGGCTTACAGCCAGGGATGCAGGCATGGTGACTGACTAAGCATCACTCCATGTGTTGTTAGCATGCTGGCTCCTGCATTACTATGGAAGCCCCCAACACACATTTCCCTGAGAGGTGGGTTGCACTTCATTTAACAACAGAGCAAGGATATCTACAATTGTTTATGGGGCCCCAATATTTTTAAGCAGACAGTATTGTTTATTGTTAAATATTTCAGGCACTCATAATCATTAAAATTAATCGGTGCCTACTAGGCCAATGAGGCTGTAGCCTGACCGTTATCATGACCACCCTAACCCAGGATCAATTGATAACCATCACTACAGCACTTTATTTCAAGAGCTATTCTTTCTAGAGTTCCCCTCCCTCTAGTACAGATTGACTATTCCCCTTCCCCCAATAAAAATGTATTCATTTTAAAGAATCAAAAAGGGCTCAAAAAATAAATAGAGCAGGTAGAAAGTTGAACGTAGGAAAAAATGCGCAGACTGGGTGGTAGTGCATGACGTACAATAAACCACAACCAACAAACCGTCACGGTTTATGCACTTTCTACTACATACATACCCAGATGTTCAGCAATATTAGTTTCCGTAGTTAATAAGTGGTTCCGAACTTCTACTGTTCACTTTGACATAGGGGATATCACATGTCTCTATTTTCTTGTTTACTTAAGTCAGGTATGCCTTTTACACTCTGCTAATTACAGTTTCATGGCAAATTGGCTATTTGTTCCAATAGAAGTTGTCTCTTCCTTGAATTCTAAATAAGTAAAGAATGGGAGTCATCTGGGTTTCATCTTTTCTGTCGATTGGCTCAATTTGTTTAGTTGCTATTCCATTATAAGAATAATTTTGCAACTCTTCTGCCAGCTCTGTAATGTGGGGGAGGGGCAAGGCCATAGCCACCTTTGTGTTATGGCCTTAGTGGCTGTTGCATTCAGTATATTTAAAAGATATATTTTTTTCCACCAGTCACCACCAACTGGTCATTTCCCAGCCTGGTCCTGTCCTGCCTAAGATACTCCCTACTTGTGACCACCCCCCTGGATCCACCCACAGTTCACCTGCAGGGCACCCCTCTTGCGCCCACCAGGGTGGGGCCACCTTCAGCTTCTTGGTGCTTCCTTATAACAATCCAATGGCCCTACAGGCAAAGGTGAAGATTGGGGAGGGGTCGAGGCCCAGGAAGGAAGGATCTGGCATTGGACACGGTGGCAGTGGAGCGACATCATCTGTCCAGCCAGCTGGGTGTTAAGCAGCCACACAATGATGTTCCTGGGTGATGCGCACACTCCCATGTGTGCCACACCAACATCCGCTGCCTCCCATCAATCCCCCAAGTCTGAAGGCTATCGGCTCAGTATCTCCTCAATGCCACCACGAGGCATCCTGTTGTCAGAGCCCTCCACTGACCCTGGAGTAAATGAGCTGTGTGTCAGATGCTCAAGCCTCCCCCCCCCCCAGCCGACCAATGCCCCAGGCTCACTCCTGAACCCAGATGATTGGCACTGCAAGCAGTAGTGCTACCGCTGCCCTAGCTGGCAACTAATTTTTTTCCATCTTAATCTCCCTCTGCTAGGTGGAAGGCCCCCAGACCAGAAGCATAATGTGCATTGGTGCTTCTATAGCTATAGTCTCCACTATGGCCTCCGACACCTCCCCCCAAAGAATGTTATATGTGGGCAGCTCCAAAAAATATGCTCACGGGGGGGGGGGTTATTATTCTAACTCCTTGTCGCCATGCTTTGTCACTCTGTTGAAATTTGAAGGTGAAGCCAAATTTTAATGTAAAAGTATGGGTGACAGCCCCTTCTCCAGCATACCTGTGAACTATTCCACATGATGAGGGACAAAGGCAAACCATCCACACTCACAGTCCAGCAGTGGGTGCTCTGAAAGTCAACAGCACAATATGCAAAATGAAACAGTAACAAAAAAAGCACTCCCTTGGAAAATAAATAGAATGGCAAATGTACCGCACATAAAAACCCTCCCACTTAAGGCGTGAGAGACAAAAACTCTGGCACTTTGGATCTCACGTGACCCTTTTCTCAGTGGGCATCCCCCAACCCTCAGACATCCAATCACCCTCAGAAGTGTTTGGTTCCACATCCGTCCAACACTGCAAAGGTGCTACACATACACAGGAGATGCTATTTGTTTTGTTTTTATTTTGTTTACCAGGTGAAAAGTACTAGTGCGAAAAGCACCTTTTTCAGGCACGACCCAGGTTTCATTGTACAAAAGGACTGTTATATGTGAATAAGATACAACATATCCAACATTTATAATACATACATATATACACAAGTACACACACATGTACACAACAAAACACTAACTACTATATAGTGAATAATGGATGGGGAAGTGTGTGATATGAGAATTTAATGTACACCAGCAGTGTGGGATGCTACATAAACCCCGAGGGTGAAGCCCAAGGGGTTTATTAAAGCATCCCACACTGAGGGTGTACATTAAATTCGAGTTTGACATACTTTCCCCATCTTTTATTTTATATAATTCTTGATCAGCAATTTCTTCCCAGCCCGACTTCTGAGGTCACGATTTATTTTAGTGCTTCTGAACTGTCATTGTTTGTCAAAGAGTGCACACACACTCACTCACTCACTCTGTCTCCGCCTCCCTACTTCTCCTTTTGTTAGCCTTTTTTTATTTGTTGCCATTTCTGCATTTGTTTATTTTGTTTACTTAGAGTTTGAAGTTGGGATTCACCCAAGTTACCCACGGAACCGTTGCGCCTTGCACTGGCTCTGTCCGACGCGGATGAATTGCAGGATCAACCAGATAAATCACTATTTTAAAAGCAGAGGTAGGTACAGAGTAAAATTAAAAAAAAAAAAAAAAAACACAAATTACAAAGAGAGACACGTTTGGTGGGTGCTGGTGGCAGCTCCTCGGTAACTGGGAGATGGAGCCGCCATGTTTTCAAAATGTTTAAACTCGCCCACATAAAGAGCAGAGAGCCAATGAGGGAGTGCGAAGTTCTGACAGATACAGCACGTGAATGCCTTAACAACCAGTGGGTTATTACGGCAAATATCAACTCGATCATCTCATTGAAAAAATCGACGACCGGTAATTATAAAAATATTCAGATGTTGTAGTCAATTACAGCATTTTTCAAACACTAAAATTTTAGAAATTTTCTTTCAATATGGTATTAAAAACAGCTGGTGAAAAGAGGATCCAGTTGAAACCAGTGTAGTATTCCACAAACAGGGTGCCCTATAACTTAAAGAACCCTGACCAAGAGATGTGTTTGTACACGTACTACAGATTATTTGATTTAGAAGTGAACTGTAAGTAACATTTTGCCTCCTGAAGTAAATCAGCCAAACAAAGAGATGCCCCTTTGTGAAGAATTCTAAAAGAAGTGTTTGACAAGGCCAGTTTTCATAGATTCATAGAAGTGTGACAGCAGAAAAGAACCGAGCCAGGCCCACCAAGTCTGCCCATTTGCCCAGCTATGTGCTTGGACCTGTGCCCCCCCTTAACACTCCCATGTGGTTGTCCCATGCCCTTTTGAATCCCTCCACTGTTTCCTCTCCAACGACTGCTTCTGGAAGTCTGTTCCGCTTTTCTACGACTCTCTGAGTAATAGTATTTTCTAATGTTACCCCTGAACTGTCCTCCCTCCACCTGCAGGCCATGCCCCCTCGTCCTCTGTCTTCCTTTCATCTTGAAGATGCTCCCCCCCCCCCGGTACCCTGTTTATACCCTTCAGGTACTTGAAGGTCTCAATCATGTCCCCCCTCTCCCTCCTCTGCTCCAGGGAGTACATGTTCAGATCTCTCAACCTTTCTTCATAGGATAGGTGGCTTAACCCTTTTACCATTTTTGTCGCTCTCCTCTGAACCCTCTCTATCCTCCCCACATCCTTCCTGAGGTATGGCTTCCAGAACAGTTGAGATTTATATCTGAACAAACACCAGTTTAGTTTAGTTTAGTTATGTTTATACAATGACGTGTTTTATTTCCAGCTGCAAAATCAGTCCTTAAAGCAGAAATTCATAACACTCTATGATGCTAAGGCAAAAATAAACTTTAAGCAAATAAAATCAATGATTTCTACAGTGTTATGAGCTTGTATCTTCATGATTGATGATGTGTCCCTCATTTTGAGTGTCTACGTTCCTCATTTTAGTAGTGAAAGGTTAAAAGGTATGCTCCTCAGTCATCATGTAATACACTGATTAAAGTCCAGGTACCGTGAAATATACTTTTTATGCTTTTGCTTTCTGCAGCATAACTTCCAATATCAGGATATGTCCGCAGCCATCTTGCAGGTTCCAGCCAGCTACCAGTGCTTGTACTATGCTGTGCTAATGAAAGCTGCCCGCCTCTGCCACGAGGAAGAAAATGTGATGTTGGATATAAGAGGAATATCACACTTGGAGACCTGAGCAGCCTCATATGCCAAGACACCCCTCTAATGGGTCATTTGAACATGAGAGACACATGGATGATAGAGACATTAGGGTGTCTGGATTAGGTACCTGGAGGCCCATGGAATGTTCCGCTGGGAGAGGGGATTGGGCTGACCCAGCAAAAAAACACTAGGCGCAGTGGAGTGCAAACCTTGCCCTACAACAGAAACAGCCTTATATGTGTTCCTCCCAGCTCTATCTTACTTTTAATTATAGATGTGATGATAGGTCTAAAGATTTTCCATTTCTAATGGAAAACACGGGGGGGGGGAGGAATTTGTCATTTTTAAAGCAGCACTTGGGAGTCAATTCTTTCATGAAAAAAATCTATTTGCAACACTTTATCATGCAAACAACCCCACTTTTCACCAGGTTTTTCTGCAAGTCCCTCAATTCGAGTCACATTTTCATGCAAAATGTGCAGATCTGTCCTCAGTTTGTGGAGGGGAAAAATGGAAAAACGGATTTTAAGATTTTACCAAATGGAAGTGGCCATTTCTGAAATAAAAAAAAATTGGCTTGTAACTACATAGGGGCTGGCCAACACACCTGAGACTTAGAAAGCCAAATGGAAGTGGCCATTTTTTAAATCAGAAAAAAAAGGCTTGTAACCAAATTGGGGGGGGGGGTGAACACACCTGAGACTTAGAAAATAACCCCTTGGATACTGCCAATTGCCCCCAATGGCCCCTTAAAGTTTTATATGTGGTTGCTTCTCTGTTATTTCTACCCTAAAGGGTTAACAGCTGAGAGACAGCCAACACTGAGAGGCAGCTGTCTTAGCTGTGAACAGCTGAGAAAACTTCATCTGTCTCCAGCGGCTGCCAAACCACTCATGCCTTCATCAATAAGTTGTTGCCAATGTGAAGTGACCCTCAGAGAGCGTACTATGTGGACTGAGAAACTGTTTCTGTTGCTGGAATCTGTCTTTGAGATGTGATTAGTGAAATCTCTTAGACGGTAAACAATTTACATTTCTGTAACAGCAATCCTGGATTCTATTATTTCCTGGTTGTTCTGCTTTTTGTATATAGGTTTCTGGTTTTAAGTATTTCTTACTGTTTTTTTGTTTTGCATCACTAAGAATTTGGTCAGTGTACTTGCATGTGTGTTTTCTATGAATTACATATGCATTACTATACTTATGGATGAAGAATGCAGAACATTCAACCAAAATTTTAACTACAAAAAAATCTTCATTTTTTTATGATTTCAATATCTTTTCAGCAGTGTTTCTTAAAGAAATCAAAGTGTCTGATCCCTTAAACTCATTGTAAGGCAGCCAAGTAACTGTGCGTTACTGCACTGAATGTATACGAGGTCTGTTCACAGGCATACAAAAAACACTAATTCAGATGTTTTCATTTTCTCATGCGCCCCATCAAAAACAAGCTATTCAAGCCAAACCACCAGTGCCTGTTTCATTTTTACTCACCGTTTCCCAAGGAAAAATATTTACTCTCTTCTTTCATGACGATGCATTAACCTGTTTAACTGCATATGAAAAACAGCTTGGCATTCCTTTGCTTGTAGTAAACTGAGGCCTGATGGCTCAGAACGGCAGATGAGGCCACCCCTATGCAGGGGTTGAAAATGGCACTGGCCCACTAGCTTCCTTAGGCTTCTTGTGCACTGGTGACAAATAGGGGAAGGGGAGGATGGGCCGACTGGATGGGCCAGGATGGTCCTTTTCTGCTGACACATTACTATGATACAAGCCAAATGCTTGCAGACTTTGTATCGGGCTACGATTTTCCTTTAACTAGCCATGCAAGCTT
The DNA here is from genome assembly GCA_016271365.2 of Neoceratodus forsteri. Taxonomy (NCBI): domain Eukaryota; kingdom Metazoa; phylum Chordata; order Ceratodontiformes; family Ceratodontidae; genus Neoceratodus; species Neoceratodus forsteri. Next base: position 184,322,836 of record JADMNL010000029.1, on the reverse strand, counting down.
GTATTAGAGAAGGTAACGTTTCAATACGTACACCAGCTGGGCTAGTGAAAAAGTCTGTGGGGCTAGTAGATCTTCCTAGTCACTTGTCCTGCTGGCCAGTGGCTGAAAACGTAATTTTGACCCCTGCAATCGCCCCACAGCAGTGCGTTGCACTGTTGTGCAGGCAACATGGGTTTGGGAATGAACTTGGGCTGCCACATCAGGAGGCAGTCCAGGCTGTAGGCAGCTGACAGAGAGTAATGCTCCTCAGCTGGGGAGGACTGGTGGCAGGTTCCAGTGCTCAGCAAGCCCTGCGGCATACTTGGTGGGAGCATTCTCCTTCTGCAGGAGGTACACTGCATTGCTGAGGCTGACAAGGTGTGGCCGAGGCCAAGGGGAGGAGGGTGGTCAGAGAGAGAAAAATAGATAAGACCCTTGCCATCAGAATGATGGTGCAAATCAACCGAAGAGGGTATTTATTTATTTAGTTTTTGTTAAACAGGTAGGTGTGCTAGCCATAGAGATTACTATTTTCAGGCACGACCCGGGAGGCTACGGGGTAAAACAGTACAGAGATACAACAAAAGGTAGTTACAGCAAGATGTAAACAAATGGTGTTACACAGCAGGTTTTGCAGCACAAATAGTACACAAGGTTTCGGGAGTAGGGTACAGAGCAAATATTAAGTTACAGCATTTGAATGATACAAATTGGCAGCAGAGCAAAAACAGTACATGGGGCATAACACAAAAGAAAAATAAAACAGGCATACTGCAGATATGTTCCTGGGGGAAGACATAGACAGAGGACGATATGAGAGACATAATTGATTAGTGCTAGGAGAGTTTCATGAAAGGGATAGGAGAACTGAGGTTATTTAATTTTTATGGTAGGGCAAACTTCAGAGATATATCAGCCAAGACAATTTGTGGGTGCAGAAGAGGCAGGTGAGATGAAACTACACTGGGGTGTGTATGTAAACATGTACTGATATAATGAGTATGAGAACAGAAACAATTAAGTGCAAAGAGGAATGTAAAGCAGGGGTAGGCAAGCTGGGATAGACTGGCTAGGAGCAGGGTTAGTATAGGAGATGGAGGTCTGGTGAGTAGGGGGTATCCCTAGACCCTGGGGGTTAGAGCCTGGGGGTTTAGTAAGGAAGGGTATGGGGCTGTGGCTAGGGAGGAGGACAGGGAGCTAAGGAGGTTTAAAACAGGAGCATTGGTCTGATGAGATGAGGTAGCGATGGAGTGCTTTTTTAAAGGTGCCATGAGTGGGAGTCTGTCGGACATCTAGGGGGAGAAAGTTCCACAGCCAGGGAACGTGGTGAGCAAAAGCACTAGAACCTTTGATGGTTGTGTATTTTGGTACACACAAGAGGGATTTGTCAGTTAAGCATAGTCCATAGTTTGAGGTCTGTGAAGTGAGTAGATTCGCCAATGATTTAGGGGTTTGAGACCTCATGATACTGTCTGTGGTAGAGCCAATGGAGTAGAGCCTGGTGGCATTTGGAGATAACCAATTTATGTCAGAGTAGAAGAGGTAGTGGTGTTTACACCTGCGGGATAGGGTAGCGTATCGGCATGTATTATTATAGGCAACATCCCACCTATGGAGATTTGTTTTGGGTATGGCGGCATAAGAAGATACACCATAGGTTACAGTCGGCAGGAGTATACCTTGGGCAATAGCTAGTCTCGCTGAGGGGATTAATGCATAGCTAGTGTGGTAAGCTACACCTAGTTTGGAGTTCACAAACTTACATGTATTTAAAATATGTTGTCCGAAGTTTAAGGATTGATCCAGAGTAACTCCCAGGTACTTAAAAGAGGTAACTAGGCCAATGGATAAGCCATCTAGGCTCATCCATTGGCCTACCCCTTATATATATCTGTATGTATTAGATAATCCACTCTAAAGTGTGAGGTCGTGCTCTGATATACGCACACCTTGGTGTGTGTTGTTACACTTCAGGCCGCAGGCTTAGTGCATCAACCACCCAAGGTGTGCGTATATCAGAGCATGACTGCACACCCTACAATGGGTTGTCTATCTTATAAAATTGCAAATTTGTTTTGGAAGGGGGTGAAAGTGCAGGTATGCAGTCGCGTTCTGATATATGCAAGGTCATGTGATGTGTTTCAACCAATCAGCAAACATGATTGTACCTGCCCATTTTATAAATATATCTATATTACACACAGTATGGTAAGTGGAAAGGCCACCTGATGGGTCCTGCCAGTAACTTGGGTACAGGAGCGGGCCTGGCAAGCAGCAGATCAGACATATGAAGACAGACCTAAACATGTACACGGTAGAGGTGAGACAGCAGAGGAGAAATGACTGAGACGTACAAATAGCTCCAAGGGGTAAACAAGGCAAATGGCAGGAATTTGTTCAACCTGAGCTGTAACATAAACACCAGGAGTAACTCAGAGAAGCTGGCATGGGCAAAAAGGATGCCAGAAAATGTGTTGACCATTGTCTGTTGAGCTAAGACTTTCATTTATGTCAGAGCATGTGTTAACACACATAAAATACAATATAACCTAATTTATCCAAATGTGCTGGGGGACAATAAAATTGTTTGGATAAATGGGGTTTTGGATAAGTGAGGGAACTTTACATTGAAGTCTATTATGCCGGGAGACACACCACAGTTTCGGATAACAGAGTTTCAGATACTTGAGGTTCGCATAACTGGGGTTTTACTGTAACACAACAAAAATACCCCCATAAACTACTATTGAGCATGTCCCTATGTGCTCCCCAGTTAGACAGCACAAAACATCTGTGGGTGTAGGCTGAGCCAGCACACCGGGAAGTGGAAGGGGTCGGGTGACTGTCTCTTCAGGCCAATTTACGGTCCCTTCCCTCCTGAAGAGGGCATCAGTAAAAATGATCTTCTTTCACACAATAACTCATGCAGGCTGAAAGCAAACAAATATGGGTTTTAAAAAGACCACTATTTACATGGATGGTTTCTTAGAACATTCTTTTAAACTGACAGGTCTGTAGTTCCCCAGTTCAGTCTTGCTTCCACTCTCGAGTAGGGGAACTACATGCACTATCTTCCAGTCACTGATGGTACTTTCCCTGTCTCCAGTGAGCTGCTGAAGAGCTGCCAGTCTGAGACTGCACAATGAAAATGTCCAATCAAGAGCTTAGTCTAGATATGAGACAGTGCAATGACAGCACCCTCTAATGCTGAGAAACTGTAACAGCAACACCTTCTAGGTGTAAGAAGCTAAGGTACCGAGAAAGACAACACTGTACTCCCCAACGTACGGGAGTTTTCCTTTAACTATATGGCTGGAGTTACTACATTAGGAATGCAGGGGTCCATGGTTTGATTAAGTAATAATGACCAAGAAGCTGGGCATTTCTGAGGGATTAATGACTGGCTGAGAGGATGCATGTCCCAAGGTACAGCTTTGGACCACCTCCCTCCAGCTGGTCATTAATCTAAGGAAATGACTGGCTCAGAGGTTGTCACTGTGATTATAAGTCTAATCACAATAACCTTAATTTTTACTGTTTTTTTTACTTGCTTACAGATTTTGAGCTGAGTGGCACGAACCATGGATCCTACAAAGAGTCAGTTGGCAGTTAAATTGATAATTTCTAAGGCAAGAGTGAATGATCCAGTAGCCAATCAGGAGCCTTGCTAGGCTCATGAATATTTAATCAGACTAATACTTCACAAGAATGGCTCTTGGTGAGTCTGGCCACCAACTGAAATAGACTTCCTAGATTGTCTAGCTGGCATGATGTCCTCTGGGTGAGCCACCGGTACTTCAAATGAGATAGGAAACAGAGATCCCTCTTGCGCATTTCTGGTGTGTTTTCACATGGAAGATAAAAGATCCCGTGGTACTGCTGGAGAAAGAGTAGATGATACCAAGCTGGCCTGCAGGTAATGCTACCGCTTGTGGCACCAATGACCCAGGTTCAGAAGCGAACTTGGGGCATCAGAGGAAAAACTCTGACAAGATGACTTTGGTCCCCTGCAGGCACCACTCCCAGCTATCTAGGCTCTGTCTGGATCGACAACAGGGGTTAGGGAATCCCACTGACTCTGCCGGGGAGGGGGGGCAAGTCATAGGGGAAGAAGCAGGACAAGGCAAACCCTGGAGAAGCTTGGGTGATGGGGCTGGTAGGGACCAGTAGAAAGGGGATGGTCGGACAGGGGAGAAAAAAAAAAAAAAGGCATTGGGCATATCTCTAGAGTGCTGGCAAATACTCTCTTTAAACCAATAAAACAGGTGCTCTTGCAACTGTTAGGTGAATAATATTCCTGGCCGTAATGGCCATCTCATGTACCTGCATATAGTCACTGCACTACAGGCAACCAGTTCATAAGTTTTGATTGATCCTTTGAGACAGAGTTAATGAAATGCTCAACAGAAATGCACAACTTCATAACCATCAGGTACATATCTCCTCACCTTCCAGATATGAATAACAATTACAAAGAGACAGTTTACAATTTATACACCCTGTTGGGGTTTTCCAAGTTAAATGCATTAAGGCTAAATACAGTTGTAAAATTAATGAAAAAAGTGATTTGCAAATATACCAAAATACATGGCTGGTGCATTTGTATCTGTGAGGAGAGGTAATACTACCCCTCTGGCCAGGAATATTTTCTATACCTTGTTTTTAACCTGAAAACTGAACAAAAATATTAAAAAGTAAAAAACAGAAATGCACAACTGTTTGTGTGTAATGGGACAGTTCTGATGGACTGCAGCACCACGCAGACATAAGAGGAAGTACCACCCCAACACCACCTCCATATTTAAAGCGGAAGGTCAACATTTGCAGCATTCACAGTTCATCTTTGCTTACTTCCCTGTTCTCTTCCTGTAAATGCCTTTTTCTTTCTCCTTCTCCTGTTTCACGTCTTTACACCCAGCTCTGTATGTGAGCCTCCTTTTGCACTATTATAGGAGTGTCTACCAGTGACATCATCCTCTGCAATCAGTTGGCAACTCCTGAAGCTAATACTACTACGTGGATGAAACTGGAGCAGGTCCTCAATATGCTTCATTTTGTATGTTAATACTGCTGCTGAGACCTCTTTTTTTTTTTCTATAAAGGTTATTCTCCCATGGGTTGCAGGTGGGTGACTGTCAGCCACGTCCCCACTCCCTCTGTCACTCACCTCCTCCCATATAGCGTGAGGTGGGCACATGGGGAAGGGTGCCGTCCATAACGGCGACTCCTTCCCAGCACAATCCCTCATGGCGATGGAAGAGTAGGGTGACTAAATGAGGGGGTGGGTGACAGGATGTTGCTATGTGTATGTGCGTGCGGGGAGGCGAGTGTGGGCTGGGAGGGGGCAGAGGGACTGTAGGGGGTGGTGCTGCGGTGGATGGCCGAACTGCGTTGTGGGTTGGCTAGTGGTTGGGGTGGGTGAGGTACCGGGTCTGGGCGCTGGTGCAATTTTATTGTGCCCGGCCTGAACCTTTATTTTTTTAATGCTTTCACCCCCGATGACATGCACCCCGCCCCCCGCAAGGGTGGGGTGCAGCTCCCCGCCACGGAAAGCATTAAAAAAATCTCCTGGGGGGCGCTGTAGAGCAGCAAACTGGCAAGATGCACCTGAATGCAGCTCTGTACATCTACTGTTATAAACTGTTTAAAAACTGCAATTTGCTGTGGATCAGAGTCAAAACTAATAGCAGAATTGAATAGTACAGGTTACCCGGTTTCATGAGATATCAAATGGTCATGGGACACAATCAGAAAACCACCAGTAATGGATCTAAGCAAGCGGCAGCAACAACTGAGCAGGCCGCAAACTCCTCAACGAGCATCGCCGACGGACAGCAACTGTGGAGAGCTTTGAGGATCTCTATGCAAGTGATAGACTCTAAAATTGAGTCAATCATCCAACGTTTTGCCGAACAAGATGTGAAACTAAAGGCATCTACCCAAGCGGCAACGAATGCAGAAAAAAACGACTGTACAAGCCCTAACTGCTACAACTAAGCTTGTGCAGGAAAATGCCCAACTTAGATACAGGTTAGAGGCTCTGGAAAATTAGAACAGGGCTTCACATATGTGCCTAATAGGCCTACCAGAGGGTAGCAAAGAGGAAGACATCCTTACCTTTCTGAATTCGTGGCTACCTGCAGCACTCAAACTTCCTCAGGGAACTTTAGAGGGTCCGATTTTAAAAGCCTTTCGGATTACACCTCGAGCCGTCGGACCACGTGGCGAGGCCCCTAGAGTGATTCTGCTGGTGACTGCAAGCTCCAAAGTCAGAGATCAACTTCTACAGGCAGTGAGATCTTCAGGAGGGCTAGCCTTCAATGGATTTACCATTCACTTGTTTCAGGATCATTCGTTTGCAACACGCACCAGACGGAAGAAATCTGATGCAGTGAGAGCAAGGCTCTGTGGGTTGGGAGTGTCGCACTCTCTCCTAATGCCAGCCCGACTACGAATCTACTACGGGGGTAAGACTTTCCAATACACAGATCATTTGGAAGCGGGTAAAAAGGTGGAACTGATTACCCAGGAGTTTCAATCGTCTGAGGGGGGCAATATCAGTGACTCGGACTCTGATAGGGAAACCTGACTGTTTAAAGTTATTTTACTTTAAAATTGCTTACAATAATGCCAGCTCTGTAGCTTACTATATTTGATGGTGAACCATTGGCTTTCCCTATAGCTTATGAAATACTGAATTGACATATGGACTACTGCATGTTTACTGCTACTTATTTTAGGAATACTTGTTATAAGGAATGGGACCTATATCAGCACTGAATGTTGAATTACAATCTTCGGACTCTGAACATTTTGGACTTGACCCCAACAGCCTTAGTTAGCTGTGGCTTATTTAGTTACATTATTTGAATGCATACTTCAATGTAATTTCCCCCATCCTAAAGCCAAACTGTCTAGGCTCTGTTTATCCTTCTGTACATTGGATGTATCTGTTGAAATAATGGCTGATACCTGACAGACGATTGTACAATTGCAATTGTTCATTGTAAAAGTAATAAAAGAAAGAAAACAAACAAAAAAAAATCTCCTGGCACCGTTGTCCTGTGTGCCGGGGTTGTCAGAGTGCCGAAAATGTTTTCAACACTCTGACTGTGCGATAACGGTGATCGCCTTTAGGCGTCTGCCATTATCACATAGAACCACCTCCTCCGGCCACCAGGAAATATGTTGGGGATTATACCCCCCCCCCGGTGGCAGAGCCAGGAGGGAGACAGCCGCTCCACCCCCCCCAGTACACATATTCTGATAGCTGGCGACTGGGAGGAGGTGCTGGTCGGAGAGTGCAGTGGGCATGGCTTCATTACGCCTGCCCGTTTCCCTTTCCTCACAACCACACAGCCATTGGGGCATTCAAGGTGGGTGTATGGAGGCACAGTCCCTCCCACTGAGTCGCTTGGAGCCTGCACTACCACTGGGCCTCCACCCAGTGGCGGTCAAAGGCCGAGACAGCTTGCCAACCCTTCCTGGGAGAGCAGTCCCTGGGACACTCGATCCTCTCCCTCTTGGCCAACCTCCAGCCACCAGAGTCTGTTCCTGATCCTAGGTCACCAACGTGGCAACAGGTATGGTGCAAGTGCCTCAGCCCTCCCCACCAACAGGCCAGCCTCTACTCTTACGGTTTTAACGCTGGTTCAACATGCATTTTTAGGGCATATGAACTGTGAACCAACAGTGAGCGCTTCTGATACCCCAAGAATTTAAGCAGGACCATTTCTACAACTGTAAGAGTGGTCTCCGTGGCAGGATTACTACATTATTGACCAAGACTGATCAGTAATATATTAACATTTAAAAAATTTCCCTCTGAACATGCCAGTTACCAGAACAGCTGTGTGTATGAGACACTATCTGCAAAATAAGTCCGTCTATCACGCAGGGAAGTGGAGCACTCTGACTGGCTGAAAGCTCTCTCTCGATTTATAATCATAGAAGTAGCAGTATCTGAAGATACTGACAAGGAGGTCACTGGGTGGAGCAACTATAATGTTGCACTTGAGGATGTTAACGATATCAAATTTTGAGTTTTGCGATACCTATGTAAAAAGTATTGCAACATATTATCATGATAATTTGCAGCATTTCTAATTTTAAGAAAAAAAACAGTAATGATAGGACTGGGCAAAGATGAGGAGTTGAGAATCTGTCACACCCGAGGCAGAATATGCTGGTGGAAGAGTAGCAAGGGGAAATTCAGGATGGTTTATCAGGGTACATCATGCTGGATGACAAGCCAGTATTGTTTTTTTCCATCAGTGGTACTTAACACAATACATTGTCATATACTAACATACTAAAATGGCAGCAGAGTAGGCCTAATGGTCTTTTGTATCTGCTCGTTTGGCCCCATACTGGGTGCTGACTTTGCTGTCCCCCCTTGGGTTATCCTTCCCCTATACCTGTCCTAGCCCCTCTTGAACCCCTCCAGTCTCTGCCTCCACCAGTCCCCTGGACAGCACATTCCATGGTTCCACCACCCTCTCAGTGAAGTAGCACCTCCTCCCCCCAATATCCTCAGGTGCACTAGGGTGGCTACACACAGAGCTGGTTCTGAAAATCTGGGGAACTGAAAAGAAAGAGAAACATGCAGAAATAGAACAGGGGTAAGTAGATATGAACTGACAATGGTTCTCTTCCCCTTTAAAGCCACAGAACAGTCATATGATACAGAAAGATGCTGTAAGGAAGCAGGAGTGGGCGGCCATACTTCTTTAGCATGGGTGCTAACACATTCACATCATGTAGAATCTAAATGCTGAATTCCAGGCAACTTCTTGATTTCCAAGTTATGAATAAGCTCAGGCTAGTCTTTTTATTTTAACTTTTTATTTATTGAATTATGCAATAAAACATATTCAACATACATTCCTAGGTTCTATGACACAAAAATGTGGTTGAGAGGAGCCATCAGCCCACTCGCACTGAAACTATTCTTACAGGCTTTCTGTACCTTTTCCTAGAAATGAAATACAATCATTACATGCAGGTTTTACAGTCTAAATTGTATCACTGCTGGCTATCTTCACAATGTGGGATAGTCCCTAGCTTCCCCAATTCAGCCATTAAATAAGGTAATAGTGTAGCCTTGTAGAAAGAGCATACACATTTGAATACGACCACCACTACTTACTGTTCGAATTTGGACAATTATATGTGTTTAACTCTGCTGAGCTCCTAAACCTCCTCAAATCTCAGGGTATGGGTGAAAATCGGTCTGCAAGAACCAGACTAGTCAGGATTGGTAAAATTTTGACTGGTGGGACCAGGCGCAAGAGATGGGACAGTCTGGCTTCCATTGATCTGTTCCAATTTTCAGCAAGTCCCAGGCAGTGGTAAAAACCAGACCGCCAGACTGGTAAATCTGGACTGGCAAAATCTGTGCAACTTTCACCCAGTTCAGCTAGACCAGAAAGCCCAGATTTTACAGATCTGGTCTGTTTGGATTCTGGCAGTCAGGTTTTCACCAAGTCCCTAAATGTCACTTTGTTTGCTTAGTGGCTGATGTAACTCATCACAGCACCCCACTTATCTTTTGCTCCCCTCCCAGATACTTGGGGTATTATCCCTTTTTCTTATTCCTGCCCTGAGGCATTATCTCCTGTTTCCTTCTCACATACCCCCCAACCCCCAGGGCATTAGCCCCTTAGCTTCTCTCTTCTCCAGGATATTACCCTCTCTTTGCTTCTCTCCCTAACGGCAGTTTCCCCTTCCCACCCAGAAGCATTACCCCCTTTCCTTCTCCACCTAGGAGGCAGTGTAGCACAGAGGTTTAGGGCTCTGAGTTGCAAACCTGGGTCTGAATCCCACAGCCCCCACTTGCATACTATGTGACCCTGAGCAAATCACTCAACTTCCTTGTGCTCCCAGATCGCACCTGGAAACAAGCTTCAGCTTAGTGCGCTACTCCTGGTTAAACAATTTCCCCTTCCCTACCTAAGGCATTCCCCCCCCCCCATCCAATGTCATCCTGGGAATAGCAGCACCATTCCTTCTTACCCGCCCCCAACACCTTGGTGACCACCCCTCCAGCATACAAAATTCAGGACAAGTCCTGATATTCGTCCTGCCATCACTTTCAAATTCAGGACCAGCATTTACAAATTCCAACCAGTCATCTTGTGACCAGGTAACAGTTTATGGCAAGAGAAGAGAGTCGCTGGATGGTTCGATACCTTTTATTGGACCAACACATCTATATCTTGTATACAGCAGGTACAGCACACAAACTTGCACAAGCCACTGCCATGAAATGTTTCAAAATAATTTATGATAACGGTAATAAGAAAAGAAGTGGCAAGAGAGAACTGCAGGACCCTGTGCAATTCAGCACAGGTGCCCCAAGTTTTGTCCTGTGCTTGCTCTCCAGACTCGCTCCCGGACATTCTCACGGGTCACTCGGGAGACCCCTCTCGGGGGAATTCCCGCCGGAACTGGCTCACGACGGGCTTTCCCCCGCCCGCCAGGTTCCTTTCATCCATCCCAGTACTTCGCCCGGCAGTAGATTTCCTTCCACTTTCGCCTTCAGTCGCCTCGCCGTACGCTGCTCCAGTCATCTACGCTGAACTGCGCCGGCACCGAGAACGAGACAGACAGAGCAAGCGACGGACAGCGCCTTTCCCGCCTCAGCCCCGCGCCCCACCATGGTCGCGAGGTGGCAGTGGGCGCGGGGCAGCACGTGGCCCCGCCTCGCCCTCGCGCTGCTGCTCCTGCCTTCAGGTACGTGACCGCTGCTCTGCGTGTCCTTCGACTTTCTCTCTCAGTAGTTACAAACCCGTCTAGTCCTGCCAGTCACGGGCTTTGAAGTGGCAAGTCGTCTTCTTCAAAGGTTTTAGTAGTGGTAAAATAGTTAATAATATTTGTAAAAGTACGCAAAAGAGGCATTAGATGCTCTGGGTTTAGGTGCTCAGTGCGTGAGATGTCACCCTTGAACAAAAGCTGTCCAGCCTGTGAATTGAAAAGTCCACGTTTAACTCTTGCTGTGCCGCACTGCCGCAGACTGATATATCAGTTCAGAATTCCTATACTTTCTAATTCTGTTGGCAGCCTAAGGATTAAGAAGGTGACTGTCAAAGTGCTTTACAGTACTATCATATTTGAGGCATATAATTCTTGCCCAACCTCCCATGACCCAAGTGTGGGACACTGACTGAACCTGTATATTTTAGAAGGTGGGGGGGGGGTCAAAATGAGGGACATGTACACACATTATATATACCAAAGACCTTGATTTTTAAGCAACAAGGCATGACCAAGGGTTATGTTAATGGGCTGTTAATCACCTTCTAGGGGTGTACTGTGGCACGAGGTGTAGCTGAGTGCCACATGCCCCTAGAGGGTGATTAACTGACCATTAACACAATCCCTGGGAGTGCCTTATTACTATTATAATAAAAAAATGTTTTTAAACAGTGTTAAACCTTGTTCAGCATATGGATAAGCTCTACATGTATGTTAATAACAGATTAACATAAAGCTGTTTGAATGTTTGCAGCCAATCAGAAAGCTCCATTTCTCAGACACTTTTTATAATATGTTTTTAAACATGTGCAATTCTGTTATTCAGAATCATAAACTCTTTTTTATTTACCAAATTGAGAGCAAATCAGTATGTTTTGCATAAAAAAAATTGGATGCACAGTGTCACACTTTAAGTGAGTGTGGGGGGGGGAGCCGGGGCAAGATGGGGTTGCACAAAAAGGCTGTTAAAATAAAGACCAGCCACCGAACCAGTAGTAGTGAAGCAGAATGTTTTGACTAGATCTGGATGGATGGATGTCAGCCCTACCATAAAGAATGAAATGGTAATTAAAAAGGACTGAATGTTTTAAAGGAGAAGTCTCATGTTTAAGCTGAGTGGCAACCATAACACGAGGGGGGTCCCGGACACAGTCTTAAGCTGGCGGGGATAGGAGGGAAGTCAGGAAGCAGTTCTTCACAGAGAGGATGGTGGACACTTGGGGTGGGAAATTCAAAGGGGTTGCGCATGCCCACCAATGTGCCCCGGCACGATATTCAAAGGGAGTGGTTGCACTGCGCAACCCTCGATGCGCCAGGGCACACCAGTAATATATGCGGCGCAAGTGCAGGGGGGGCGTGCCCATGCATATGTGGTACATCCAGATATTTATCTCGGGATATGCGGCGCATATGCTGGCACATATCTGCTTTGCGCCACACAGAGGGGGTGCAGAGTTGTGCCCAGCGAAACCTGGAGCAAGTCCTGGCCACCCACAGGCGAGCTGCTGTATTGCAAGGTGCAACATGGCAGCCACCTGCTGTGGGTGACCACCCAGGACACAGTCCATTAGCCCTCTGCCCAAGGGGCATTGTGCCCCCCCGCCCGATGGCGGGCATGTGTAGAATGAACGCTCATTCACAATTCAGGACTGTGTATTACAGTATGGTCTGCATGCCCATTGGCCCACACAGTGGACCAATAGGCGTACAGCCCTATTGTACAGGGTTAGTCGGTGGGCAGCCAGGGAGCTGCCACCCGCTGCTGACTAGGGGGGCGCAGGGTGGCGCAGGATGCAATGGGCAGGTGGGGAGGGGGGTACCACTGGACCGCCAGGGTTTTAAAACTGTACCTGCGATCTGGCACTAGGGGGGTGTCCAGTGGACCACTAGGGCTATGTATGTTACGCACATGATTGGGTGATGGGGATTGGTCCACTGGACCACCAGGGAGCAATTGAACAAATGCCTGTGATTGAGCAGTGGATAGTGGTCCACTGGACCACCAGGGTGAAATTGTACATATGCCCGCAATCAGGCAGTGGATAGCGGTCCACTGGACCACCAGGGAGTGAGTGAACATAGACCGACGATCAGGCGAATGGGAGCAGAGCCCACCGAGGGGCTGCAGGGCGTTGGTCTCTGATGGCTGCAGCCTGGCAGGACGCCAGGTGCAAATCACCATGGATTGGCACACCGTATGCAAATGGGGCCATAATGACATGCAAATGGCCCCATTTGCACTTTACATGCATATGTCCTAATTTGCATGGCCTCGGCTGAATATCACAGTTGCTGCACCTAGCGCAACTCCACTTGCGCTGATGCAGCCCCCTACTCCCCTTCTGCCACTTGTGCTGGTGCAGTGGCACTGCACCGTGCGCAGTGCTTGCACCCTCAGTGCCATATTCAACGGTGCTGAGCCATGGCGCAGCACCATTGAATATCTCCTGGTCCCTGCCCTGGCTCAACCCAGGTGCGCTGCACCCAGGCTTGCATCCCTGTCTGGCGCAGTCTGAATATCCCACCTTTGGAATTCACTGCCAGAAGAGGTGATCTTGTTGAAGACAGTGGGCAGCTTCAAGAGGGCCTGGGACAGGCATAGGGGGAAGGTAAGGAGCATGGGATGAGTAGATGTGAGGAATGGGAAGGGAGGGCAGGGACAGTAGCTCAAGCTGTGGATCCTGCAAAATGAGCAGACTACATAGACAACATGACCTTCTTCTGCTGGCTTCTTTATATGTTTGTATGTTTCTAGGGCTGTGTATTTGCTTGCCACACTCATCCAATGTCATATTCATTCCTTCTCTTGGTATTTCCAGTCAGCAGTTATGGTTTAAAGGAAATTTATGACAGTTTGATAGCAGCTTAAGGGCTTTATAGCTCGTTACCATACAACTGCAATAGTCACTACATGTATAAATGTTTGTTCTCAGTCATTTTTAGAAAGGAAGGGATTGTATATCTTGCTGAACCAACTGTCACCCAATCCCTTCCACATCCTTGGATGTATCTCCTAATTCCAATTTGTTGTCACTGATTATGATTCCTCTTGGAAGTGAGTGCCATGGGTTTACTATATGTAGCTTAAGTAATATTTTCTTCTAAGTCATGTGAATCGTTCCTTTAATCTGGAGGGGATCACCTCAAGTGTCCTAGTGACCTTTATATTCTAGGTTCAGCTCACACATAAGACAGCATTTGAAGAATTACACTCTACAGACATCTAGTTGCTAGCAGCATCAGATTTAATGATCTTATTCTGTTTACATAACTTTTACACTGAAGACCTGACATGCATTTAGTCACCTTTCTTTGAATTGTTTCTATCTGACCTTTATGCTTTTTTTGATAAGGTGTCCAAAACTGACTGGTAAAATCTACCACTAGAAGGGAGGAAAATGACCTTGCTGTCGCAGTGTGAGGTTATGCTATGCTTTGTGGACCACAGGACATCATTTTTTTTATTTATATTTTTTTGCACTATTTCCCTTGTTCCAGACCATTAGAAATCCATACACCCAAATCTTTTTCATACATGGTATGTTTAAATCTATGGTCACGTAACATATAGGTGGCCTGGTAGTTATTAACACCTAGGTGCATTACTTTACACTTAGCCAGATTTAGTTCCATCTCCCGCTGTTTAGTCCATAAAGCTGTTTTGTTCAGATCACATTGAACACTTTTTTCTTGATCTAGATGTGACACTGGTCCACCCAACTTGCAGTCATCTGCATACTTAGATGTCCCGCTAAGAAAATTTGATGTAAGGTCAGAAATAAATATGCGAAATGTTAGGGCCAAGAACTGATCCCTGAGGGACCCCACTAGTAAACTCTCCATTTGGTGAAGTATATCCATTGATCCTAATCTTTTGTTTTCTCCCAGTTTAACCAATTTCTTGTCCATCGTATAATGTCTGGATTGATACCAATGTCAGTCATTTTTCTAACAGTAGCCCAGTGAGGCACAGGATCGAAGGCCTTGCAGAAATCAATATAGATACTGTCACATGCCATTTTGGCATGTAATGCTTTGTTAATGTTCTCATAAAAACAGAAGATAAATTACAAGGCTACTGTAATTAAATAGGGCCACTAATGGGCATCCCCTTTTAGCTCCTAAACACCTAAATATGACTTAAGTATGTATCTCCAGCAGGAGGGAGGTGGTATTTTCACTGCATTGCTCACTGGGGAGACCTCACTTGGAGTATTGTGTCCAGGTGTATTGTGTCCAGTTCTGGAGGCCGCACCTCAGAAAGGACATAGAAAGGTTGGAGGTGGTCCAGAGGAGGGCAACTAAAATAGTGCAGAGGTTGCACCAAAAGTCCTGCAAGGAGAGACTGAGGGATCTCAATATGTACACCCTAGGAGAGAGGGGAGCAAGATGGGACATGATAGAGACCTACAAGTACACCAGTGGGGTGAACAGAGTGCAGGAGGGGAGTCTCTTTTGAATGAGGAAGAGCACCAGGATAAGAGGGCATGCGAAGAAGATGGGGGGGTAAGTTTAAGAGGGATGTGAGGAAGTAATACTTCACTGAAAGAGTGGTAGATGTCAGAAATAGACTGCCAGCAGAAGTGGTGGAGGTGAAAACAGTAGCAAACTTTAAACGTGCATGGGATAGACATAGGGGAATATTAGTGAATAGGTAGAGAGGAGGGAGGGTTGCCAGTGACCACTTAGGGTCTACAGAGACAGACTAGGCAGGGACCATCTGGGCAGACAGGGTGGGCCAAGCAGTCCTTTTCTGCTGACGAATTCATGTTTCTGTATGGGTACAGCACAGCTTGTTTCTTGATGACATCAGTGTTCTAAAATGGTTGCAGTGTAGTATCAATATTGAACATACTCAATAGTCTTTATCTCTGGAGTGCCTCCAGCTACAGGTGAGCCCAATACCTTGTTTGAAAGTGCTTTCCATGGGATTTCACACTATGATGAATGCCGGGTATGAGTGTGTCCCTTTAACTATTAAATTGCACAGGATAGTGTGTTGTGTTCTTCACTCTGCAGATGTGTTGTTCTGTCTCACTAAGGATCAGGAAGCATTCCTTCATTGAGGGGGTGGCAAGCATGTGGAATAGCCTACTTGGTGAATTGGTGGTAACTGCCAGTGTTCAAACATTCAAAGCGTGACCTGAAAAATTCTTGAAGGATAACGTTCAGTATTACACGGCATGTATGGATCCACACTCCTAAAATAAGGTAGTGAGTTACAACCAATCTTGGGATTTTGTCAGCACTGCACAAAACAACCATTGACCACATTAGTGAGTATAAGAGAAGGGGTGGACAAGATGGACCATAGGTTCTGTACATCATAAGCAGCAAATGTTACTTATGTATCTGAGTCTGTTTCTCTGTCCTTCATTTCAGTGTGCTGTCACATGGGAAGTGAGGCTTCAGCAGACTGTCGATGTTCTCGTCCAAAAGAACCTGTGACCAATGAAAACTTATTTGCGTATGCAATGGCATTGAAGAGCGTAAGCGAGTGTAAGAATAGTCAAGTCATGTAAGTGTGCCACTCCTCATTCTTTATTGAAAACTAACAAGTGAATTTCTTGTCTCCTTCCTTGCCTCTCCATCACCCAGCTTGTTAAGGCTTGTTAGAACCCTCACTGCCCACTAGCTCACCTCCCGCTACTGGTTTCTACTGTCGGGCTCCTTGGGTCATCCATCATTCTACTGCTCTGGGGAATATCTGTTGGGGAACCCCTTCCAGCTACCACCTGACTAGGGAGGGACTTCCTTTATTAGGAAGATGACTCGGTTTGAGATTGGGAGTGGGGTGGGGAGTGATGTGGTGGGCATGCAGAGGATTTGGGAAGTGTGGGAGGAGCTCGAGGCCCATCATCTGGTGCACTGGGCACAGCTTCTTTCCATTTGCTTCTCTGCCCTCCTTTTACCCATCATCATTGGTAATGCATGTACTTCAACCTAATAGGGAGTACATGGCTAAGTGTGGTTACCGCACACTGCCTAATGCAGCTGCTCCAGACCACCACCAGATGTTGATTCAGGATCAGTACACTGCTTAACCCTCCCTCAGGAGGAGAGCATCTTCATGTGGGATGTGTCTCCCCCATTAGCCTCTGCTTGGGCTATCCTCAGCTTAGGGCTGGGGCAAACCAAAGCTGGCAATGTAACAAGCAGATACCACACAACATTATGCCATGAAGCCAGCATCAACCTCCCCAGCAGGGCTCTGGGACTTTAGAGAGGGGCCTGCAACTGCACAGTTGACATTAGAAGACCTCAGTCACACCAAGTTCTAAACAACCTGAAAACCATGCCATTCCAGTCTTCAGTACTAGTGATATTTGTGTGAAAACATGGGCTCTGCCCCTTACAGTCCCTCTACAGCTGAGGCATATAAAGTTTTGGCAGGGAGCTGACCCGGTGGCATGGGAGGACTGAGATGCTGGTGCTTTATCTCCTGCCATACCGGTGACCTGAGTTTGGGAATGGACTCGGGTCAGAGGGGGTCGACCAGAGCAGGAGAGGATCGAGTGTCCGAGGGAGTGCTTTCCTTTCCTGGGGAGGGGTGGCCTGTTAGCCCTGCCATAGACTGCCACCCGGTGGATGCCTGGTGGTGGTGCAGCATGAGTAGCGACATAAAGGGAGGGTGCTGTGGGTAATGCCAGGTGTGTTGGTATGCCGTTACACACTAAGCCTTACATCCCATGGCAGGGCTGGGGAGAAAAGCGGAACAAAAGAAGTCAGGGGCTTGATGAAGCTCTGCCCTCTCATCTCCACTTCCACACTGCCACCCATTAACTCCCCATTGGTCCAATTGGATATGTTGAAATGAGGGGAGGATGGCCCTACCCCCTCCAGCCCCACTACAAGGGGGAAATCGTGGGAGGAAAAATTGACTGAAGTGAGTCCCTGGGGAGGCGTGGGCTGACCCAGGGAAGTGGGGACAGAGCTGATTAGCTGCCCCTGGATGTAAGTGGCAGAAAAACCTTGAAAAAAAAGGGTTTGTGCAGGGGTGCACATGGCTAAGAGTTGTCACTTTAAACCAAGACATTAAACTTCATCTACCCAGTCTGAGTCTTTACACCAAGCACAGTAGCGTTTAGAGAGAGGGGCATTTTACCAAAATCACTGATTACAAATCATGAAGATTAGAGGCTTTGTTGCAAACATAGCTAGAATTTTCGGAAAGAATCCCTCTCACCCTTTGCCAGTACAGGAATTGCCTCACTTGCATCACAAAATGATGCATACTTCCATTAGTGTAATTTCTTTATGTAATATAAAGTAGAAACATAGAACACGATTGCAGAAACAGGCCTGCTGGCCTACATCCGTCTGTTCATCACTACTTAGTACACTTGTAATGGCCGTAATGCCCATCTTCCTCTTTTCTCCCCCCCCTCCCTTTTCCCTCCCCTTTTACCCCTCCATCTGCCCTTCTCAGGCTCCTGTGCCTATCCCATCCATGTCTGAATTCATCTGCTGTTTTTGTGCAAACCACTACCTCCGGAAAATCCCAACCTAAGCTTGCACATGTTTGTTGTAGATGTCTGCTCTTGAAACATAGAAACATAGAATATGATGGCAGATAGGGCCCACTGGGCCCATCCAGTCTGCCCATTAAAAAAAAAATTATATATATATTTTCATCATTAGGGTTAGCACCCCCACCACCTCACCCCCACCAACAGGCATCTGGATGTGTGTTGGGGTCGTCGGCCTAACTCTCACCCCATTCCATGTGTAAAGAAGCTGAGGTGGTGCAGTATAGGAGAATGGGGTGAGAGTTAGGCACGATGACCCAAATGCACACCCCGATGCCTATTGGTGGGGGTGGGGTGGTAGGAGTGGTAACCCTAACGTTGAATTTCCACACTTTTGTCAGTGTGGAAGCAACCCTAATTGATGCATTGACAAAGTTTTTGCAAAGAATTTCCTTTCTTTTTTTAAAAGTATAATATAAGTGGTAATAGAAATGGGTGGCTTGGTGGGAGCATGGAAAGCCACCTATTTGTGCATAATGTATGTGTGGGTGGGAGTGCGGGCCCTCCAGGCCCTGCACTCCCACTTATAAATAAGCATGGAGCCATACAGCAGCCCTATAAGGCAAGGAGGTTTAGCAACAGTAATTTGCCCATTATCTCAGGAACCACAGAAGGCAGAAAAAAGCTTCAAGTGTCGTTGTAATCATTACAGTGTGTAGTTCTCACAACCACGTAATGAGTGAACCCATATCTCACATCATTTCTTAGATATGTGCACCGAAAAGCAATGTGAGTGCTAAATCTGAGGGCAAAATAGTGGCCCATGCACATGAAAATTACCAATTAGAACTGTAATTCGCAAATATCTCAGGAACCTTACACACTAGGAAAAAAATTAAAATGTCAGGGGTTTCAAGGCTTTCTGACCAAGTTCTGCAATTATCCCTCTAGGTGGGGGGGCTAAGAAGTTTTCTGATGAAAAGTCCGTATCTCAAACCGTTTTCGAAATATGGGCCCTGAAAGGCGTCACGGGCACCGCAATGTTGTCCTGTGGGGAAATGTTGAATTTTGGAATGCTATAGCTCTAGCTCTGCTGAATGTTTTCGCAGGAAACCACCAAAAGGCACACCTGTGAGACTATTGCTTTTCACCCCGAAACGTTCAGGGTAATACCGTAATGCACGCTGCGGCAACAAGGCGACAAAGAGAAAGCAGCACCGCAGTGTTATCCTATGGGGAAATGTCCAAACTTCACAATGCTGTAAGTATGGCCATGTTCAATGGTTTGGTACCAAACCACCAAAAGGCACACCTGTATGGGTAGGGCTTTGCACCCTGAAAATTTCAGGTGAATACCACAATGCACATAGCCACAATGAAGTGACAAAGAAAACAACTCCCACAATGTTATCCTATGGGAAAATTTGTAACTTTGGAATGCTATAACTAGGGATATGGTGAACATTGTGGAACCAAACCACTGAAAGGCACATCTGCGGCAGTAGGGCTTGCCACCCTGAAAATTTCATGCCAATATCAAACTCCAACTTGCCACAATCAAGTGACAAAGAAAATGTGGCTCTGCATGGTCATTTAACAAATGATCACAGCATTCCTATCTTTATAACGAGAATACAATCGCGAACATAAAATACAGTGTCGTGGTTGTATTTTATGTGATCACGCTTATTGCCATGGAACTTTGAAATAGTGTCGTGATCAAAAAAATGGCAAAATGGTGGTAAAAATCTGAAAACCACATTTCCAGAGCAGCTGGTGAAAAACTCATGCTAGATTCCTATTCCTCGGGCCTCGTAATGTTAAACCCAATGGTTGGTGTGTCGAACAGTGCAGTATGTTTTGCGTTATATAGTTTTATTTCTCTCTCGCTAACTGAAAACAAGATGGTGGCAGCACAACACTATTTTTGGCAAACTCTACACTAAAAAATACTATTGTGACAATTTTCGAGCTGCACATATAAATGTTCCCATAGGATATAATGGGGCACTAAAAATGCTATAACTTTTGAATGGAACAAGATTTTTACACAGCATCTTCAAGAGGCACATCTGTGACCCAGAACCCATGTAGCTCACCCAATTTGAACCCACTCAGGTGCAGTCTTCAGTACAAAGTGCACATCTAAAGAAAACAAAATGTTGGGGATTTTTCACATTTTTCAGTGCACTACGATTCCGCAACTGTACAGCCAATTGACATGAAAATTACCAGATCCGGAGACCTACCGAAAATCTTCCTCCATTCCAAATTTCAGGCAAATTGGACAAACGGCTGCAAAGTTATTAAAGTGTAAAATTTGAGGTTTAACATAGAAAAGGCTACGCAACCCTAACTATCGTGGCACTGCTGTGCCACTATAAAATAAATAGTGGTGTCCCCCAGGATGAAACCCAATTCTGCAGCATTTTGCAGAACTCTGCAGAATGCTGCAGCAGACCTACTGAATAAAGCAATGTAATTTCAATGGTAATTAGTCCCTTTTGTCATGCAGGAAATTGTGACACTGCCAGGATGACGTGATTGCCAGTTTCCTGCATGACAAAGGGACTACCTGCTATTGAAATTACATTGCTTTATTCAGTAGGTCTGCTGCAACGCTCTGAAGTGCTTTAAAAGTTGTTTCATCCTGGGGATACCAATATATATTAATGTGTATATATATATATATATATATATATATAATAGATATATCACTCTGGGGTGTGGTCACACTCTGATATCGCCGCGCCTTGGTGTTAAGTCAACCGCCCAAAGGCGTCGCGAATATCAGAGCTTGACGCACACACACCTCAGGTGGTTTATCTATCTTATAAAATGTCAGAATTGTTTTGGAGGGTAAAGTGCGGGTGTGCGGTCACGCACTGATATCACTGATGTGGTCATGTGATGCTCATCATCCAATAAAACAACAATTTCCCTAACCATTTTATAAAAATATATATATATATATCAATCTCAATTTTTTGCTGCTGATCCTACTTGATATATGGCACTATCTCTTCCTCCCATTCTTTACCCTTATGATTTGTTTTGGGTGTAGACCTGGGGAAGGGAGAGGAGAGGGAAGTAAGGTGCCTGCCTGGTGTCATGGCTTGGAGGGACAGGAAGTAAATCCTCAGGATTGCAGAAGCAGCATCACAGGAGAGGAAACTAGATATCATTGTCCACCTCAGGACAAATGACCTAGCTAAGCATGAGATCAGTGCAGTGCAGGATGAATTTGTGGAGTTAGGGAGGGGCCTCAGACAGGTAGCAAGCACGGTAACCTTCTCAGAGGTGCTGCCAGTCTATGGCAGGGGTGAGGCTAGGGTACTGCACACCATGCAGTTTAATGAATGGATGCAAAACTGGTGCAGAGCACAGGGCTTTGGCGTCATTGGGGACTGGGGGGTCCACCTGGAGAGATGAAGGTCTATACTGGCATGATGGTCTGCATCTGTCCAAGAAGGGAAACACGCTCCTAGGTGACAGGTTTAAAGGCTTCCTTGGCAAGCTTTTAAACTGGCCAAGGGGGGAGGTGCTGATAGGAAACAGGAAAGTTCAAGCCTCCCCCCACAAAACATGGCAGGTAGTAGGGTAAACACTGAGGTACAGAGCTTGGCAGAGGTAAATGGAAAAATGGACAAGGGCAATAAGAGCAGGGATGGGGTAAAAAAAAGGATAACGCCAACATTAAATGGAGGGCAATGAGTACCAATGCCCATAGTCTTGGAGACAAGCTTCCAGAGCTAGTAGCCCTGATGGAAGAGGAGCACTTGGATATTGTGGCAGTCACAGAAACATGGTACACGGAGAACCATGACTGGGATGTCAACATACCAGGGTACACAATCTATAGAAGGGACAGGGGAGGGTAAAAGAGGAGGTGGAGTAGCTCTCTACATAAGGGAAGGGATCAAACCTACAGAACTAAAAAGTAAAGGGGGAAGACAAGAGGAACTCTGGGTCACGTTGGAGACAGGGAATGGCATCACAATCCGCACAGGGGTTGTATACAGACACCCGTCTCAAGGGGAGGAAATGGACAAGAAAATGATAGAGGGCATTCTCAAAATGGCTGAAAAAGGGGAGTTACTGCTGATGGGGGACCTGAATATGCCAGATGTTAACTGGGCTACATGGACTGCAGCCACATCCAAGAGCAGGGTCATTCTCGATGCCCTACAGGGGGGCATGCCTTAGACAGCTAGTGGTGGAACCCACTCAGGAGGGAGCAATATTAGACCTGGTACTCTCAAATGGAGAGAGGATCACAAATTTAGAAGTCAGTAGACATCTGGGAACAAGCGACCACTGCACAGTGTGCTTCACAATAAACACAACCGTGGAGACAAGCCATACAAAGACAAGGATGCTGGACTTTAGAAGGGCTGACTTTGGCATAATGGGTGAATACCTGAGGAATGCATTAACAAATGGCCAGAAAGGAGGGGTGGAAGAACAATGGAGAAAAATCAAAACTGCCATCATGGAGGCAACAAGCCTTTGTGTGAAACAAATAAAGAAAACAAAGTGGAATAAAAAACCATTATGGTTCGCAAAGGAGGTGTCAGGGAAGGTTAAGGAGGAAAAGGCTGCATTAAAAAAGTATAAGGAATCACAGACGGAGCATGACAGGGAACTGTATCAATTAAAGCAGAAAGAAGTGGGGAAGGCAGTCAGAAAAGCAAAGGCCTAAACCGAGGAAAAGATAGCCAACTCAGTTAAGCAGGGGGATAAAACCTTTTATAGGTACATTAGGGAGCATAGAAAGGTTAAGAGGATAGTGAAGATTAATAAAGGAGAGGGAGGTGGGCAGAGGAAAAGGCAGAATACTGAATGAATACTTTTGCTCAGTATTCACAAAAAGAAGAGGAGGAGTTACCT
The DNA here is from genome assembly GCA_016271365.2 of Neoceratodus forsteri. NCBI lineage: Eukaryota > Metazoa > Chordata > Ceratodontiformes > Ceratodontidae > Neoceratodus > Neoceratodus forsteri. The sequence goes on along the minus strand of JADMNL010000029.1, from coordinate 184,299,743 downwards.
AAACCAAACAGTAGAAGCACTCTGGATAGTGGGGTTGACACCAGTCCATTTACAGAAGAAGAGTACTGAAAGAACTCCTAAAACTCAAGGTGGACAAAGCAATGGGGCCTGATGGGATTCACCCTAGAATCCTAAAAGAGCTAAGGGAGGACCTAGTGACACCACTAACCACACTTTTTAACAAATCATGGGAAGATGGGGTGGTACCTGAGGACTGGAGGAGGGCAGATGTGATTCCCCTTCACAAAAGTGAGAGCAAGGCAGAAGCAGGAAACTACAGACCTGTTAGTTTGACCTCAGTGGTGGGGAAAATGATGGAATCACTTTTGAAATAAAGAATTGTTGAGTACATAGAGGCCAGCAGGGCACAGGACCCAAAGCAGCATGGATTCACAGCAGGAAGGTCATGACGAATCTAATCGATTTCATTGACTGGGTGACCAAAGTAATAGACCAGAGAGGGGCTGTGGATATGGCCTACCTAGACTTTAGCAAGGCATTTGACACAGTCCTGCACAAAAGATTAATAATCAAGTAAGCCAGCCTGGGAGTGGGTCCCAGGGTGGTAGCCTGGGTAGCAAACTGGCTGCACAACAGGATACAGAAGGTAATAGTGAATGGAACACATTCTGAAGAAAGGGGGGTTACTAGTGGAGTACCTCAGGGCTCAGTACTGGGTCCAGTCCTCTTTAACATCTTTATAGGTGACATTGCAGAGGGTCTGGAGGGAAAGGTATGCCTCTTTGCAGATGACACAAAGATCTGTAACAGAGTTGATACACAAGGGGGGTAGAAAGGATGAGAAGGAACTTGGCAAGGTTGGAGAAATGGTCAGACATATGGCAACTTAGATTCAATGCAAAGAAGTACAAAGTAATGCACCTGGGAAATAAAAATCCAGGAGAGGAGGACACAGTAGCAGGGGAGGTACTAACGACAACAATAATGGAAAGGGATCTGGGTGTAGTCATATCAGATGACCTAAAGGTGGGTAAGCAATGTGAGAAGTCAGTAAGGAGAGCCGGGGGATACTGGGATGCATAGGGAGGGGCATCACAAGTAGAAAAAGGGAAGTGATTATCCCTCTATACAGACAGTTGGTGAGACCCCATCTGGAGTACTGCGTGCAGTTTTGGAGACCTCATCTACGCAAGGACATAGACAGGATGGAAGCAGTCCAGAGGAGGGCAACTAAAATGGTGCAGGGTCTACATCAGAAACCATATAAATAGAGACTGAGAGAGCTTAATATGTATACCCTTGATGAAAGGAGGGGCATGATAGAAACTTTTAAGTACCTCAAGGGAATCGACAAAGTCCAGGAGGTAGCATCTTTCAGAAAAAGAGATGTGTAAGAACAAGGGGGCACAATTTAAACATAGAGGGGGGATGGCTCAGGGGTAATGTGAGGAAATTCTTTTTCACAGAGAGAGTGGTGGACGCATGGAACCGCCTTCCTGGAGAGGTTGTGGGATCTAAAACAGTGGGGGAATTCAAACATGCATGGGACAGGCATAAGGCAATTATAGTGGGGGGTTGCAGGAAGTAGGCTGTTGGTTAACTAGAATCTGCAGCTTATCCAATAGGTAGGGAAATGGGCAGACTGGGTGGTCCAAGTGGTCCTTATCTGCTATCAAAGTCTATGATTTCCTTGTGCCTGTCCCAGGAATTTTTTATTTTTTTTGAAATTCCTTTTTATCCCCTCCTGGTCTCCCGCGCCATTCCTCACCTTCGGGCTTGCTCAATGCCCCCCAATCCCTCACTGAGTCTGCCCCTAGAGTGCCTCTGGTGACTCCTACCTGCTTCTTCCCTCCACGGAGCACCCTGCACTGCGGGGTCTGCCCGTGATTGCAGACTGGGTGGCTGGAGCAGCCGTCATCCAGGAACGTGTTGGGATTTTTCCGTTTTTCTGTTCCTCCCCTCCATCCCACTGAGGATGCCAGCTCAGGTGGAACGTGCTTACGCATGCCTGCCAAGTGCCAGATGGCATCTTCCCCTTCCCGGCTCCCCCCCAATGGAAGCTGCTGTTGCCCCGAGAGTCGGTGCTTCCACCGGCTCTCCGGACGTCGGGTGTATTAAACACCCTTGGTATCCCTTCCCGAAGGAGGACAGTATCCATGGGGACGTTTGATCCTCCTTCCCCCCGCTGACCCCCAGCAACCCAAGTCCGTTCCCGAACCCGGGTCGCCGGCATGGTACGAGGTGTGGCGTCCAGCGCCTCAACCCTCAGCACCACCAGGCCAGCTTGTCCCAGGAATTTTTTAACCTCACCACTGTTTTCACCCCTGCCTGTGCTAGAAGCTGTTCCAGGTATCCACCGCCCTTTCTGTGAAGAAGTACTTTCTCACATTCCTTCTGCATTTACCCTGCTGCAGCTTCGTAGCATGCCCTCTTGTTCTAGGGCACTTTTTGGCATGAAAATACTCCCCTCCTATACCTTATTTTTACCCCAGGAGTCCTTTAGCATCAGTAACTTTTTGCACTTAGCTGGCTAGGTGCAATTGCCATGGAGGTGTGCCTTTAAGAGATTTTTTAATGAGCATAGGGCTAGCCAATCAAAAGACAGGAGGGGGTGTGAACTGAGTGAGAGCTGTTGACTGCTTCAGAATTTTTTCTCCGCTGGACTGAGCAATATTGCTTCTGAGGTGTCTCCCAACTTTCCTTGTTGACAGCCTCCTAGCGCTTAACTGGGTAAAGTTTTGCTCATAAATTATTTCCTTTAGTGTGCTAGTGCAAAATTACTTTTCATTAGCGCTGCCAAATTTTATTTTAAGCACAACAGGCGCTATTTGAACTATTTTTACTGCGACTATTTACTTTAAAGCCTAATTTTATCGTGGGTGTTTATTTTAGAGGGTTTCCTTCATTTTTGGCTAAATTCTTGTGGGAACTGTCAAACTGGGGACAGTTGCCTTGTTTTTTACCTCAGACCTCGTGGGGTTTACCGCGAGGCACCTGCAGTAGATTTCATACTTAAACAGTGCCTGGGGGTTTTCTCTCTAGATTGGCAATTACGAGGAAACCTTTTTTGTTATATTACTGGACCTGGTATCATCTGTGTCAGGACTGTCCGTAAGGGTCCAGCAGCCACCTGTGCGCAGTTGAGTATTATTGGCTTTCTGTTAAGATTGGCACTGGTATAGATCCCAGTTTTACAACCCAAAAAAAAAGAGGCACTGGTAATAGACAGAGTTTATTAACTGGGGCAGGACTGGCCAGTGGCATTTTCACAGAAACCTGCACTCAGTTCATAGGTCCAGAACTGATTTGCTTTGCTTAAATTGGTGAACATAGCAGATAAACCTTTGATAATTATGGCTAAGAATAAATCAAAGGCTTCTGATGAGGGGCCAGTCAAAAGTACTAATACAAAAAGCAGAGGTACTGAGGAACCCTCCAGATCCCAGTCAAAAAATAAAGCTTCCAAAGATGAAGTTCCTCACAAATTAAAAAATAATAAGAGTGACGAAAAAAGGAAGCTTGATCAAGCCTCTGATGAAGTGGCTAAAAAGAAACTCTGTCAGGACAGATATGCTCCCATTGCTCCTGGGAAAGCCGATAGTGAGACAACAGGCAGCTTAAAGCATACAGAAAAAAACAAAACACTTACAAACTGCACAGGTTCTTCCATCAATGCAAGATATGGAAAAAGCATGGCAACTGTTTCAGACTGTTATGGGTTCTCAATTTACTGGGGCTGGCAAGCACTCTTCCACAGTTTTGTGTTCTGTAGACTGTGAGGGTGATGCAGATGATGATCAATTTTATGATGCCCCTGACATGGATTTTGAGGGCCTTGAGCCCCAGGAGTCCCCAGACCCTCGCCTTGGGGATCCCCGGGTGACCACGAGGATCCTTCCTCTATGTTTTCATTTATACAGAATATGTTGGACACCCTGGACCTCCCTACACTGGAACCCTTCCTCTATGTTTACATTTATACAAAATATGCTGGATACCCTGGATCTCCCTATGCAGGAGCCCAACCAGGATGTCATTGAGGACGAAGATTATAGGGAGATGAAGGGTCGTTTATCCTCAAAGACCCTGGTCGTCCCTATCTATAATGCATTTAGAAAAAATACCATGAAGGTGCTTCAAGACCCCACTTCAGTTCTAGGGGTTGATAAGCGGCTTGAGAGAAAATATAAATTGTCTAAAAATGGTACCTAGTTCCTGTCAGCACACTCTATCCACAAGAGTATAGTGCAGCAGGCAGCTTGTGAGAAAGCTGAAGTCTCCTTGTCCCCCTCTCCACCTGACAAGGATTCCAAGAAAATTGACTTTATAGCAAAGAAAATGTATGCCACAGCTTCCCTGCTTCTCAGGCTTTCTTCTTACATGGCATCCATAGCCAAATATCAGAATGCCCTTTGGAAATCTATCCAGGCTATTGCCAGCAACGGATCAGATTCTATGGTGCAGGAGCTGGTGGATACGTCAAAAACTTCTTTGGGAGCTACTATATACCAATTCCACATGGCAGATGACAACAATGATGCAGCCTCTAGGGCAATGGCCCATGCCATATCTCTGAGATGCTTTGCCTGGCTTAGAACAACCAGACTGACCATAGACACTCAGAACAAGGCCATGGATTTTCCCCTGTGATCCAAATATGTTGTTTGATTACAGAACCACTGACTACATGAAAAAAGTCGATGAGTACAAGGCATCCTGGCAGAGCCATTCATCCAAGCCTAAACCCGCCACCCCTCAGAGATCCCGTCCCAGGGGTGGTGGGGGCAGAAGTTTTGTTCCCAGGTCTTACAATCCCTATCCCCAATCTGACTTTAGCCAGTACAGGGTGTCTTTCAGAGGCAGGAGCAGAAGGGGCCAAAGAAGAGCCACCTCTACCCAGCCATCTGCCTCTCAGTCTAAGTCCTGAAGTGAGTGTCCAGGTTGTCTCCCCATTTCCGGTGGAGGCAGACTATCTCACTATCTTCAGCTCTGGCCCCTCATCACGTCAGACAAGTGGGTGCTGAAGATAGTGGAGAAGTGTCTGTCATTACAGTTCAAGCAGCTGCCAGACCTCAAGCATACCCTAGTGTCAAGACCTCTGTCACCATCACAAATACTGCTGTTGGAAATGGAGGTACAAAACCTTCTGGCTTTACGAGCTGTGGAGAGGGTCCCCACCCATGAGAAGGGCAAGGGCCTCTACTCCAGGTATTTTCTGACACAAAAGAAAACTGGCGAGTGGTGACCTATCTTAGATCTCAGGTATTTAAACAAACATCTGAAAAAATCCAAATTCAAAATGGTCATTCTGTCACTGGTCATACAGTCCTTACAGCAGGGCGACTGGCTAGCCTTCCTCGACTTAAAGGATGCCTACTTCCACATATCCATAAGGAGATCTCACAGGAAGTTTCTTAGGTTCAAACTTCCTTCGGGTCACTATCAGTTCACCGCAATGCCCTTTGGTCTGTCCTCGGCCCCAAGAATCTTTACGAAATGTCTTGCAGTGGTAACAGCACATCTCAGGAGACTGGATGTCAGTCTCTAACCCTATGTGGATGACTGGCTCATAGTAGCAAAGTCAAGGAATCTCTTTCCCTCACAGAACGCACACTGGAATCTTTGGGTTTCCTGGTAAATCTCAAGAAATCTCACCCAGAACCCACCCAGCTGCTCACCTTCATAGGGGCCCAGCTGGACACTCAGAAGGAATATACTTTCCTCCCACAGGAATGAATTCAGAGTTTCCTTTCAGTGGCAGATTCTTTCACCCAGGGACAGCCAAGACCAGCCAGACATTTCCTCAAACTTCTGGGACATATGGCCTCTATGATTGCAGTAGTCCCAGGGGTCAGGTACAAGATGAGACTCCTGCAAGCCTACCTCAGAGCTTGCTGGTCTCAGAGAAGCAACACATTTTCAAAGTTAATACCGGTGTTGGAGCAGTTCCTCCAAAACTTGCTGTGGTAGAAGGACCCTGCAAATTTGCAGGCAGGGGTTCCCTTTCAAGCTCCTCTTCCTACAAAGGTGATGACCACAGATGCCTCCCTGTTGGGCTGGGGAGCTCATCTAGACAGTGCTTCAGTAAGCAGCAACTGGACTCCCGACGAGTCACAGTTGCACATAAATCTTTTGGAACTCAGAGCAGTCTTACTAACTCTCAAAGCTTTCGCTCCCAGCATAGAAGGGCAGGCGGTTCAAAATTCGAACAGACAACACCACTGCAATGTTCTACATAAACAAGCAGGGTGGTACCAGATCAGGAATACTCTGTTTGGAAGCTCTGGTCTCTAGCATTCTCCCTGGGAGTCAGCCTCTCAGCTATTCACCTCCCAGGCAAACTCAGTACTCTGGTGGATGCTCTAAGCCACATCAGTCAAGGTCAGAGTGAATGGACACTGAACAAGCAAGTACTAGCCACCGTGTTCAGGTGGTGGGGCACACCAGACATGGATCTGTTTGCCTCGCCGCTCAATATTCAGCTTCTTCAGTACTGTTGCAGACCCCCAGTTCTGGGAACACTTTCTCTGGATGCCCTGATCCCGGACTGGTCAGGAAGGTTCCTATACGCATTTCCTCCCTTTCCCCTGATATTCAGGGTTTTGCTAAAATTCAAGCAGCAGCCTGCATCCATAATTCTAGTGGCTCCGGACTGGCCCAGGCAAGCCTGGTACCCTCTCCTTCTCTCAATGTCCTGCAAAAGGCCCATTCACTTGCCTCCAACTCGCTCCCAGCTGACCTTTCCTCAGACGGGAGTGCAGTACCCAGATGTACATTCTCTTGACCTCAAAGCCTGGTTCTTGAAAAGTTAGAGTTTCCATCCTCCCAGTACTGTGAAGAGGTCCTTAAGATACTGAGGATGGCTAAAAAAATGAACACTAAGAAGAGTTATGCAGCCAAATGGAAAAGGTTTTCCCTCTGGTGCAGAAGCAAAAAGGTCGAACCCCTATCAGCTTCAGACCCTCAGCTGCTAGACTACCTGGTACACCTACAGGTGTCAGGCTTCAAAAATTTTTTCACTCAAGCTACACCAGGCGGCAATTTCAGCCTACCTTTCGGTGGGAAAAGAAGAAATCATTTTTTTCCCATGACATTTTTAAATAGTTTTTCAAAGGCCTCTTGTACCTCCAGCCTCCAACCTAGAAACCTATTCCTCCTTGGAGCCTGAACCTTTGCATAGATAGGCTCATGAATCCACCTTTCAAGCCTATGTCCATGGCCCACATCAAGTTTGTAACTTGAAAGACCATCTTCCTGGTAGCCATTACATCTGCCAGGAGGATTTCAGAGCTATAGACCCTGTGTACTGAGCCGGATTACATCATCCCTCACAACGATAAAGCTGAGCTCAGGACAAATAGGAAATTTCTGCCAAAGGTGGTTTCAGAGTTTCACTTGAACCAGTCCATTACTCTGCCTGTCTTCTTTACTGAGCCATTCACTCCTACGAGCAAAAGCTCCACAGCTCGGATGTCAAAAGAGCCATCTTTCACTACCTAGAACATACTAGACAGCCCAGAGGCTCTTCCACTCAGTTGTTCCTCACCTATGGGGATGTAGGCAGAGGAAGATCAGCTACCAAGAGAACTATTTCTCATTGGTTGGTTGCTTGTATTAGATTCTGCTATTAGAAAGCTGGTCAACAACCTCCAGTGGGGCTCAGGGCCCATTCCACCAGGGGCACTGCAGCCTCACTTGCAGCAGCAAGGGACATTCCCCTACTGGATGTCTTCAAAGCAGCTACCTGGAAATCTGTGCACACCTTTGTGAAACACCACAGTTTGGATGTGCAGTCCAGATCTGGTGCCAAATTTGGCAGGGCAGTTCTGCAGAGCCTCTTTCCTAAGTAGGTTCTCTGCCCGGCTCCCACTTAGTACTCTGCAAAACGTTACTGATGCTAAGGGACTCCTGGGATAAGAAGAAAAAATGAGTCACCACAATAATCTTCATTCTTCCATGGGGTCCTTAACATCAGTAAGCTCCCACCCTTCCTCCCCAGTTCACCTGTCGGAGAAGGGCTCTTATGTCACCTTTTGCCAAATTTGGCATTTGTTATTGATGAATTTTTATCTTGTGTTGCTGTTTCTATTTCCACTTTTGGACATTTGGCATGTTTTTTGAATCCTGTTAATTCCTTTTTGGGGCATTTGCCCTCGTTTTTCCTTGAAAAAATTCTGAAGCAGTCAACAGCTCTCACTCAGTTCACACCCCTCCTGTCTTTTGATTGGCTGGCCCTACGCTCATTAAAAAATCTCTTAAAGGCACACCTCCAGGGCAGTTGCACCTAGCCAGCTAAGTGCAAAAAGTTACTGATGCTAAAGGACCCCGTGGAAGAAAGAAGATTACTGCGGTGAGTAATTTTTTCTTAACCCCCGTGAGGTACTTAAAGGTCTCTGCAATATCCCCCCTCCCTCCTTTCCTCCAGGATGTAAATATTTAGCTTCTTTAGCCTCTCATCATAGTGCTACTGATGCACACCCAGCACTATTTTTGTGGCTTTCCTCTGGACTGCCTCCACTCTATGTCCTTCCTGAGATGTGGTCTCCATAACTGGAGACAGTACTCAAAGTGGGATCTTACCAGCTATCAATATAGGGGCAGCACCACCTCCCTCTTCCTGCTGGTGATACCCCTTCCTATGCACCCCAGCATCCCACTAGCCCTTCCAACTGCCTTGTCATGCTGCCTGGCCACCTTTAGATCATCCAGTATAATTACCCCTAGATCTCATTCCTGCTTGGTCTCCATCAGTATCACTCAACCCATTTTGTACTCTGCTTCCATGTTCCTGTAGCCCAAGTGGGTTATTTTGCACTTTTTTTATTAAAACTCAGTTGCCATACCCTTGACCACCCTTCCAGTCTTTTCAGATCCCTGCCCATCCCCCCCCAAGTGTCCATTCTTGCAGATCTTGGTGTCATCCACAAAGGGGCAGACTTTCCCTTCAAGTTCCACTGCTTTGTCACTTATAAAGGCATTGAAGAGGACCACTCCCAACACTGATCAGTGAGGTACCCCACTAGTCTAGTTAGAGGCAATAAGAACCAGTCCAGTGGGGGCAGTGGCAGCATGACAAACTGCCCCCCCCCGAGATCAAAATTCCGCTATGAGTCCCAAAACCTGACATAGAGGCCGGCAACTGAAGTAAGGTGCTTGCTTTCCAAGGAGGGAACTAGTGCATGGGTCACCTGGCATTTTCCACACCCCCTGGTGATCAGCAAATGAGCACTATTTTCATTGCCTTTGAAGATGGCCCCTCACCCATCCTTTTGACCTTGGCTACCGTGATCATGAGGTAGATGACAGGGAACTGTAGTGGGCAGTCTGGGTGTTCGGGGGGGTGGATAAATGACCAGGCAGGTGTTTCTCTAACTGAGCTTTTTTCTCCTCTGATTTACAGGTTTCACTTGGATGGAAAGAAGCTTAAGGAATACGTGTGTGGCCTGAAGGGCACGGATTGGGTGGAGAAACTGAAGAAGTGTGTAGGGACCAAAAGTAATTTATTTGTGTATAATTTTAAAAAATAATTTCCTTGTATTTTTACTCCCCTCTCCCACTGGATTCTCCAATATGATTTCAGGATTTGCTGCCCCCCAACACACACACTCAGCTAACTTAAACCTGCAGCTTAGCCCCCTCTGCACTGCATTGCTGTAGGGAACCTCCTGGTGGGGACCCATGATCATTCCCACCACAGCAGGTGATTGGATGCTTCCCTAGAACTGTGATTAATGACCGGAGAGTTTTCCCCTTTCTGACTGTTCCCCTTCCAATGCAGTCTGTTAACATCACTCACACCAGATCCAGAGGTTAAATTGGGCAGGAACGCACATTTTATTTATTTAGCTTTTGTTGACCGGGTAAGTGCACTAGACAAATCCTGCCTATTTTCAGGCACGACCCGGGGGAGGGGGATACAGATGAATGCCAATTGACCTTGAACCAGATTAAGCTGTTGGTGGTATTTTTAGTGAATGAGGGAAATTTGGCCAGGACACCGGGGAAATTCCCCTACTCTTTTCGATAAGTGCTATGGGATCTTTAACATTCACCTGAAATACCACCAATCCAGGCAGATGGGACCTCGGTTTAACGTCTCATCCGGAAGACGGCACCTCAGAAATGCAGCACCCCTCTCATGCTGAATTACAATGTCAGTACTGGGATATTAACCCAAGTGCCAGATGTGGGAACTGAACCCACAGCCCTCTGATCTCCCGGCCTCAGAGGCGAGTGTGCTACCTACTGACCCACTGACACATGAACTTAGATCCACCTCCTCTGACACATTTCTTCATTGAACACTATGGAGAATTCCATTTCTTAGGCATGACAGTTCCAGCTTCTACAAACTTAGAGATTACAGTTCCATCACCTAAATATTTCCGGTTAAACCACTGACCAGATCAAGCTGCTGTGGGGACCACGTTGGTATTGCTGTGGGGGCTACCTCACTATATTGACATTAGGACTGCCAGTTGCTCTCAGCTGCTGGTGGAGCATGGGGTGTTGGTATAGCGAGCTAACTGATCCTCCCTTCCCTGAACTTTAGCATCTCACAAAGGTGCTCCGCAGCTCAAGGCAGGAGGGATACTGTTTAAGGTGTGAGTTCTCACTAGCTTAACCATCTCACTTGCAGTCTTATTTTCTACCCAAAGAAATGGGTGGTGCATGGATTCTGCAGGTTACCTTCTGCATCAGGAGGTTGTTTTCAGCTTCGGGTGGAGAGTGAGCAAACTTTCTGTGGTCTTTGGAGACATTTCAGGACACAGGGTCTCACATATTTTAACACAACAGTTTGGTTTAGTGAGAAATTGTTTTCCCCCTCTCCCTCCCACAAGCCCACAGCACACGTGGGTCATTCTCCTGCCAGATTGAGAGTGGAAGGCTTTCAGCCAGGCATGCCCCTAACCTGTGACATTATCCATGCATCCTATGAATTGGGATGAATGCCCCACAGACCTTTATTCTAAAGTTTAGAGAAGGTAAGTAAAGAAATGCACTTAAAAGATGGAAAAGGAGAGGGTGGTGGTATGCTGAAGTTCTTCTCATAAGATGGGAAAGAGGGACTTCCATTATGATGTTTAACCTTTGTTTGATGGGGTGGGGGTTTGTTTTGAACACTGCAGCAGTTGTTACTGATTGTTGGAGTAACTGTGGTGTGTGTGTGTGTGTATATATATATATCTATATATATATCTATATATATCTATATATATATATATATATATATATTATTGTGTGTGTGTATACTGGGAGGGCCTTATGTTTTTGAGCCCACAGCAAGGTGAGTCATGATGGGCCCTACCCATTCAGACCTTCTATTTCTTGTCTGCTGGGCTGCATCATGGCAGGTAATCTCATGTGGTTCTCATCTCATGAAGTTTCAACCCAGACCAGTAATGCCTTTATCTGCTATTTCTCGTATTTCAACAGTATTTTTTTTATTACATTTATTAGTAAATAAAAATCTTAGATGTGTGCCACATCTTCTGATGACATTTAGCGCCTACTGCTATGCCTGCACCAGCTCCCCAACATTTCACGTCACTTTGACGCTTTTTTCAAGGAAAGCTGAAATCTCACTTAAGTTGTTAAACTGATGATGTTTCGTTTTACAGTCGAGGGCTCTGTCTCGACCCCCTCCCTCCTGTACAAAATTAATTTTATAATATAAATCTAAGCAATAAAATAATGAAAATGATGACACTGCACACAAAATCTCATTGGCAAATCTTGGCTGTCACATTGAAATGACACAGTGCCCTTTGGCGCAGAGGGTTAGGACTGCCATGCCTGCCGCCACACCAGCGACCCTGGCTCGAGACCAAGATTGGATCATTGAAAGCTGGCTGGGTACAGGAGGACTGAGCATCCCAGAGGATGATCTCATCTGAGGAGGGAGGGCAGTCATGCTTTGGCACAGTACTGTCAGTGGGGTGATCACAGGTGGCAGTGCACTCGGAGAAACATACTGGGTGAGGAACACCAGGGGTGACACACTGAACGCTTGTGTGAGTGCTTGTGTACTACCTTGAAGCTGGCATCTAGGGGAGAAAACTAGGATTGAAAATCCTGGACAGAGCAGTGGTGAGAGGTCTGACCCTCACACGGGCTCTGCGCCGGTGGCAGGGCCCTCCCTGCACAAACTGGATCTGTTTTTACCCCAAGAGCCCTTTAGCATCATTAACATTTTTGCACTTAGCTGGCTAGGTGCAACTGCCCCGGAGGTGTGCCTTTAAGAGATATTTAAATGAGCTTAGGGCCAAGCCAATCAAAAGACAGGAAGGAGTGTGAGCTGAGTGAGAGCAGTTGAAGGCTTCCGAAATTTTTCTCAGCTGGACTGAGCAACATTGCCTCTGAGATGTCTCCCAACTTTCCTTGTTGACAGCCTTCTAGTGCTTATCTTGTTAACGTTTTCCTCATAAATTAGTTCCATTAGTGTGCTGAGTGAAACTTTTATTTTTTAATTAGTGCCACGTAGATTTTTTAATTTTAGCATGACCGCGCTAGTTTGACTTTATTTTTACTGTGACTATTTATTTTAAAGCCTAATATTATTGTGGGTGCTTATTTTTAATGGTTTTCTTCATTTTTGGGCAAATTCTTGTGGGAACCGTTGAATTAGGGGCAGTTGCCTTGGTTTTTACCTCAGACCTTGCGGGGTTTACCGCGAGGCACCTGCAGTGGATTTCAAATTAAATAGTGCCTTGGGGTTTTCTCTCTAGATTGGCAATTATGAGGAAACCTTTTTTGTTACGGGACCATGGTATCATCTGTGTCAGGACTGTCTGTAAGGGTCCAGTAGCCACCTGTGCGCAATTGAGTATTACTGGGTTTCTGTTAAGATTGGCACTGGTATAGATCCCAGTTCTACAACCAAAAAAAAAAATTAAAATAAATAAAAAGGAACTGGTAATAGACAGAGTTTATTAACTGGGGCAGGACTGGCCGGGGGCATTTCACAGAAACCTGCACTCAGTTCATAGGTCCAGAACTGGTTTGCTTTGCTTAAATTGGCAAACATAGCAGACAAACCTTTAATTATTATGGCTGAGGATAAATCAAAGGCTTCCGACGAGGGGTCATCCAAAAGTACTAATATCAAAAGCAGAGGTGCTGAGGAACCCTCCAGATCTCAGCCAGAAAATAAAGCTTCCAAAGATGAAGTTTCTCACAAATTAAAAAATAATAAGAGTGACTAAAAAAGGAAGCTTGATCAAGCCTCTGATGAAGTGGCAAAAAAGAAACTCTGTCAAGACAAAAATGCTCCCATTGACCGGGAATGCCAATAGCAAGAAAACAGGCAGCTTAAAGCATACAGAAAAAAACAAAACATTTACAAACTAAGTCTGCGCAGGTTCTTCCATCAGTGCAAGATATGGAAAAAGCATGGCAACTGTTTCAGACCCTTCAAAAGATGGGCTCTCTATTTACTGGGGCTGGCAAGCACTCTTCCACAGTTCTCTCTTCTGTAGACTGTGAGGGTGACGCAGATGATGATCAATTTTATGATGCCCCTGACATGGATTGTGAGGGCCTTGAGCCCCAGGAGTCCCCAGACCCTCACCTTGGGGATCCCCTGGTGATCACGAGGATCCTTCCTCTATGTTTACATTTATACAAAATATGCTGGATACCCTGGACCTCCCTACGCAGGAGCCCAACCAGGATGTCGATGAAGACGAAGATTATAGGGAGGTGAGAGGTCTTTCATCCTCAAAGACCCTGGTTGTCCCGCTCTATAATGCGTTTTGAAAAAATACCATGAAGGTGCTTCAACACCCCACTTCAGTATCAGGGGTAGATAAGCGGCTTCAGAGAAAATATAAATTGTCTAAAAACGGTACTGAGTTCCTGTCTGCATACCCTAGCCACAAGAATATAGTGCAGCAGACAGCTTGTGAGAAAGCTGGAGTCTCCTTGTTCCCCTCTCCCCCAACAAGGATTCCAAGAGAATTAACTTTATAGCAAAGAAAATGTGTGCCACAGCTTACCTGCTTCTCAGACTTTCCTCTTACATGGCATTCACAGCCAAATATCAGAAAGCCCTTTGGAAATCTGTCCAGGCTGTTGCCCGCAACGGATCAGATTCTATGGTGCAGGAGCTGGTGGATACATCAAAAACTGCCCAGGAAGCTACTATGTACCAATTCCACATGGCAGATGACAACACTGATGCAGCCTTTAGGGTGATGGCCCATGCCATCTCTCTGAGATGCTTCACCTGGTTTAGAACAACCAGTCTGACCACAGATACTCAGAACAAGGCCATGGATTTCCCTTGTGATCAAAATACGTTGTTTGATGAGAGAACCACTGACTACATGAAAAAGTCGATGAGTACAAGGCCTCCTGGCAGAGCCGCTCATCCAAGCCTAAGCCCACCACCCCTCAGAGATCCCGTCCCGGGGGCAGTAGGGGCAGAAGTTTTATTCCCAGGCCTTACAGTCCCTGTCCCCAATCTGACTTCAACCAGTACAGGGGGTCTTTCAGAGGCAAGGGAAAAAGGGTCCAAAGAAGCGCTACCGCTACCCAGCCATCTGCCTCTAAGTCCTGATGTGATTGTCCAGGTCACCTCACTGCTACCAGTTGGAAGCAGACTCTCCCACTATCTTTAGCACTGGTCCCTCATCACGTCGGACAAATGGGTGCTGTAGATAGTGGAGAATGGTCTGTCATTACACTTCAGGCAGCTGCCAGACCTCAAGCATACCCAGGTGTCAAGACCTCTGTCCCAAACACAGATACTACTGTTGGAATTGGAGGTACAAAACCTTCTGGCTTATGAGCAGTGGAGAGGGTCCCCATCCACGAGAAAGGCAAGGGTCTTTACTCCAGGTATTTTCTGACACAGAAGAAAACTGGGGAGTGGCAACCTATCTTAGATCTCAGATATTTAAACAAACATCTGAAAAAAAAAAATTCAAAATGGTCACTCTGTCACTGGTCATACAGTCCTTACAGCACGGCAACTGGCTAGCCTCCCGACTTAAAGGATGCCTACTTCCACATACTCATAAGGAGATCTCACAGGAAGTTTCTCAGGTTTAAACTTCCTTCAGGTCACTATCAGTTCACCGCAATGCCCTTCGATCTGTCCTCGGTCCTAGGAGTCTTTACCAAGTGTCTCGCAGTGGTAGCAGCACATCTCAGGAGACTGGATGTCACTCTCTACCCCTATCTGGATGACTGGCTCATAGTAGCAAAGTCTCCTTGCCAAGTCAAGGAATCTCCTTCCCTCACAGAATGCACTCTGGAGTCTCTGGGTTTCCTGGTAAATCTCAAAAAATCTCACCCGGAACCCACCCAGCTGCTCACCTTCATTGGGGCCCAGCTGGACACTCAGAAGGAATATGCTTTCCTCTGGCAGGAAAGAATTCTGAGTTTCTTCTCAGTGGCAAATTCTTTCACCTGGGGACAGCCAACACTAGCCAGAGATTTCTTCAAACTTCTGGAACACATGGCTTCTATGTCTGCAGTAGTCCAAGGGGTCAGCTACAGGATGCGATTCCTGTAAGCCTACCTCAGGGCTTGTTGGTCTCAGAGAAGCAACAAGTTGTCATAGTTGATACCTGTGTCATAGCAGTTCCTCCAAAACTTGCTGTGGTGGAAGAACCCTGCAAATTTGTAGGCAGGGGTTCCCTTTCAAGCTCCTCTTCCCACAAAGGTGATCACCACAGATGCCTCCCTTTTGGGCTTGGGAGCACATTTGGACAGTTCCTCAGTAAGTGGTAACTGGACTCTCAAAGAGTCACAGTTGCACATAAATCTTTTGGAACTCAGAGCAGTCTTCCTAGCTCAAAAGCTTTTACTCCCAGGATAGAAGGGCAGGCAGTTCAAATTCAAACGGACAACAACACTGCTATGTTCTACATAAACAAGCAGGGTGGTACCAGATCAGGAATACTCTGTTTGGAAGCTCTGAAGCTCTAGTCTTTAGCATTCTTCCTGGGAGTCAGCCTCTAAGCTATTCACCTCCCAGGCATACTCAATACTCTGGCGGATGCTCTAAGTCATGTCAGTCAAGGCCAGAGCGAATGGACACTGAACAAGAAAGTATCAGCCACAGTGTTCAGGTGGTGGGGCACATCAGACATGGATCTGTTAGCCTCTCCTCTCAATTTTCAGCTTCTTCAGTGCTGTTGCAGGCCCCAAGTTCCAGGAACACTTCCTCTGAATACCCTGATCCTGGACTGGTCAGGGAGGTTCCTAGATGCATTTCTTCCCTTTCACCTGATAGTCAGGGTTTTGCTGAAACTCAGACAGCAGCCTGCATCGATGATCATAGTGGCTCCGGACTGGCCCAGGCAAGCCTGGTACCCTATCCTTCTGTCAGTGTCCTGCAGCAGGCCCATTCGCCTGCCTCCAACTCACTCACTCACTCACTCACTGCTGACCCTTCCTCAGACGGGAGTGCAGTACCCAGACATACACTCTTCACCTCAAGGCCTGGTTCTTGAGGAGTTAATTTCCATCCTCACAGCACTTTGAAGAGGTCCTTAAGATACTGAGGATGACTAAAAAAAAATGACTAAGAAGACTTATGCAGACAAATGGAAAAGGTTTTTCCTCTGGTTCAAGAGTGAAAAGATTGAACCCCTATCAGCTTCAGACCCTCAGCTGCTAGACTACGTGGTACACCTGGCGGCATTTTTGGCCTACCTTTCGGCGGGAAAGAAGAAATCGTTTTTTCCCAATGACATTTTTAAACAGTTTTTCAAAGGCCTCTTGCACCTCCAGCCTCCAACCAGGGAGCCCGCTCCTCCTTGGAGCCTGAACCTTTGCATAGACGGGCTCATGAATCCACCCTTTGAGCCTATGTCCATGGCCTACATCAAGTTTGTAACTCGGAAGACCATCTTCCTGGTAGCCATTATGTCTGCTAGGAGGATTTCAGAGCTACAGGCCCTGCGCACTGAGCTGAATTACATTATCCCTCACAACGATAAAGTTAAGCTCAGGACAAATAGGACATTTCTGCCAAAGGTGGTTTCAGAGTTTCACTTGAACCAGTTCATTACTCTGCCTGTCTTCTTTACTGAGCCATCCACTCCTGGTGAGCAAAAGCTCCACAGCTTGGATGTCAAAAGAGCCATCTTTCACTACCTAGAGCCTACTAGACAGTCCAGAGGCTCTTTCGCTCAGTTGTTCCTCATCTATGGGGATGTAGGCAGAGGAAGACCAGCTACCAAGAGAACTATTTCTCATTGATTGGTCTCTTGTATTAGTTTCTGCTATTAGAAAGCTGGTCAACAACCTCCAGTGGGGCTCAGAGCCTACTCCACCAGAGGCACTGCAGCCTCACTTGCAGCAGCAGCAAGGGACATTCCCCGACTGGATTTCCGCAAAGCAGGTACCTGGAAATCTGTGCACACCTTTGTGAAACACTACAGTTTGGATATGCAGACCAGATCTGATGCCAAATTTGGCAGGGCGGTTCTGCAGAGCATCTTTCCTTAGTAGGTTCTCTGCCCACCTCCCACTTGGTACTGCTCGGCAGTCTGCAAAAAGTTAGTGATGCTAAGGATTCCTGGGGTAAGAAGAAAAACTATTCACCACAGTAATCTTCTTTCTTCCAAGGGGTCCTTTAGTATCAGTAAGCTCCCGCCCTCCCTTCCCGGTTCACCTGTTGGAGAAGGGCTCTTTATGTCACCTTTTACCAGATTTGGAGTTTCTTATTGATGAGTTTTTAGCTCATGTTGCTGTTGTTTCTATTTCCAGTTTTGTGGACATTTGCATGTTTTTTGAATCCTGTTGATTCTAGGGTCACCACCTTTGGATGAGGTAAAAAACGGATGCTAAGCCAAACCCCAAACTCCTCCTCCTCCTCTGGCTCCACCCCCTTTTTATAACTGCTGAGTATATCACTCCTCCTCCAAAGTCATTTGTAATGTTGGGATAGCCATTACTAGTGATAGGAAATTATTTTTTTACTGTTATTTATTTGATTTATTCAGTTATTTATTTTTATTCTTTGGCAACCAGGTTAACTCCCATAGGCCACAGAGACCATTTTACAGGCGTGACCCAGGAGCACAGGAAGGTTAAGTGACTTGCTCAGGGTCACATAGTACGTAAGTGGAGGCTGTGGGAATCAAACGCAGGTCTGCTGGATGTGCCAGCTCATCCACAGCTTATTGCTCAACCTTCTGTTAAACACTCTTCCATTTACCTTTCCATGTCAGTCAAGTATTATGATGCTTTGACCAATTTTTGATAACTTAATTATCGATGCTTGTGGTACCTTTAATACTGCACTGTGTTCCCCTTTACCTCAGCAGCTGCTGCTGTTTCTTTTTATATTCTAAGACATTCCATAATTTCAGACACACAATTCCATGCTGTTTATCTGAATGACCTGTAAAAGTGTAGCTAATATCATAAACGGTAATACAAAAAAAATAGAGCAAATGTGATAAAGGCAATAAAAGTTAGATCATTAATTTAACAAAAATGGGTCTAAAACATAACAGAACATAGGACAAACAGAAAGAAACACTTGAGAGCACATAATATTGTAAAAGCTGTTTCCTGTCATAGCAGTAAAAGACCATACTTAAAATTCAGAGTGGAAAAGATTAGGTTAATTTACTGCTAATGATTTTAATGGCCATACTTTACACCTCTGACAGTCTGGTTTTACAAACAAAGGCAGGTCTGAATGGCTGTGACATCACGACTTCTTTGTAACCTGGACATGCAATGCAGCCAAAACAGTGAATGATTTGATACATTAGTTTTAAGAGTATATGAGCACTCAAAATGGCCCAGAAACTGGACTGCATTTAATCAAAACCGGATGACCGGATAAGGACCCTAAAAACCAGATAATCCGGTCAAAATCCGGATAGATGGCAACCCTAGTTGATTCTTGTTTGGGGCATTTGCCCTTGTTTTTCCTCGAAAAAATTCTGAAGCCTTGAACAACTCTCACTCAGCTCACACCCCTTCCTGTTTTTTGGTTGGCTTAGCCCTAAGCTAATTTAAATATCTCTTAAAGGCATACCTCCTGGGCTGTTGCACCTAGCCAGCTAAGTGCAAAACATTTACTGATGCTAAAGGACCCCTTGGAAGAAAGAAGATTACTGCGGTGGGTATTTTTTTCTTCTCCAGCAGGATAAAGGGGCCCTGCTGACCCTGCCATAGGAGGAAGGGGACTGTGGAGGAAGGATGGAGGTTGAGCTAAATCCCTGGTATGCCGGGTGATGTGGCTTTGGAGGGGGGGTCAAACCAGGATAATAGGGATTGTACTGGAGAAGCATGAACAAATTAACTTAAAAAAAAAATAAAAGTGTAGCAAACTGCACTCTGACCAAGAGCACAGCTCAGCATGACAAATTTCCTCAGTTTGGAGCAGAGACCATCATGTGTGCAAAGCTATGAGATCTGAGTAGAGTGGACCACCAACTGGGTGTGCACTAAGGATTGCCGCCATTGCCAATGGGGAGAGTAAATTGAATTTGGCTTTTTATGTTCCCATTCGCCACTTTTGACGAGGCATTTGGACATTATCATTTTTTACTGTTCAGTTAATGTAATATAGTAGCTAATTCAGTTCACAAGTGGCTAAAAATGTTTGGTGCATTTCAGCCATAATGCCTAAGATCTTTTTAGACCTTAATGCTCTCCCAGACCAAGCTTCCTTCACTTGTGCCCTATACTGGGAATCAAACCTAGGTTTTCAGCCAGGCATTATATTTTAACATAAAGGTGTTTCTACCACTGGTCTGATGGGTGACTCTTCAGTCCTGTCCCCGTTACCTGCAGCCAGCTTTTACCACCACTGCTGGGGTCCCAGTGACAGTCTCCCCATGTATACCCCCCCTCCATGACAGAGCTAGGAGGGGGATGCTGTCCTGCCCCAGGCAGCAAATCTAGATGACTCCAGTCCATGGAGTGGGCTACAGGGAGACAGGCAGGGTTTCATTTAGCCTGTCCTCCCATTTTCTGTTTTTGTCCCCTTCCCTATCTCGGGGCATGCATGTTAGAATGTGTGTGTGTGTGTGTGTGGTAGGGACACTCCACTGAGTCCCGTAGCACCCTCCCATATATGTCGCTGTTGGCCGTCCTACCATGAAACCTGTGGTCCACAAAGCCTCCTGTCTAATTGTTAACTATATACCTTTGGGAGGCTTTGAGGGTTGCACAGTTGTGGGAGGTTTACATGCCAGGATTGAATGAGAGAGCTGAATATGCACCTTTTTGTAAAAGTGAAACGAAAATGAATTCCATGTGTGATTATTGATCTGTTTTCTCTGCTCTTTCTCTTTAAAGCTATTCATTTGAGATACTTCTTAAGATGGCTTTTGATTCTGCTTGGAAGCAGAATGTCCATAATTTATTTAAGATAATGTATTCTGAATGTCATTTACAATTTAGTAATATATTTATTCTGCATGGGGTTTTAATTCCAAAAATCTGGACCAGCATGTAGTTTAATATTTTTGTTATTTGCTACTAGTGTTTCTGTCACTGTATAGGCATCTTTGCACAAAACACTACTGTCACATTAATTCGATATTTAAGCAAACACGGTAGCAGCATTGGGGTCCCCCTCAGACGAAGCCTCAGTGCAAAAGCAGTCAGGGATTCAGAGTTCAGGCCCCCCTACCTTGCTGCGGCTGCTAGAATGTGAGTGCATCTTGTATTAACTATGCAATTTAGGTCAAGCTATTCACACTAATAAATCTAAGTATTCTTGGCTGTGAGTGGTGCCAGTCTTTTTTGTTTTAGTTTGTGTGGTGGAGAGACCTAAAGTGGGGATTCTTTGGTAAGACACTTGTGCATTTTACACAAATATAGATAAAGCACCGTTAGGTGAAACAAACCTTCATTGCCTTTTTGGTTTTTATTCATTGTAGTTTTGGTTGGTGCTGGCTATCGGTTTGAACTGTTCAAATGTCTTCCTAACCACGGCACAACCGTTTCCATTGGCATGGTTCCTTTCAAGTAAGACACTTGATTTGCTATATATTTGCCTGGCTGTTTTGCAACTAGGATTGGAATCTGCTGAATGGACTCGGGTTTGTTGGATTCTGACCTGAATTTTGGCATTAGAATTTTCAGAACTGCAGTCCAAAAATTCTAATTTCTAATTGAATCCTAAAACCTATTCTTGCATTGGGATTTAGGGTTTAGAGTTCCAAATCTGATTCTGATTTTGAAGTAATTTTGTAGGATTTAAAACAGAACTGAATTAGGAATCCTAAATTCCTCATCAGTGCAATCAGATATGAATGAGACAATTCCGAGCATCATTAGATTGCAACTTCCACAAATATGTACAAAATCACACATATCCCCATAATGCAAAGCACCATGGGCTGTATATGCAAATCACCATGGTATATCATGCTGGTTCAACTTTAAGCAGAAATGCATGGTACCAAAAGGTCTTTCACACAGTCTGCAAAGGGTGCTAACAGAAGACACATACACGTGTTATGTCGTACCAGGACTCATCAGTGTGCTTCGTCTGTTTTACACCCCGGTGGAACAAACCAGCTACCCTAAGGTGGTATATCTGGGTTACGTTGTGGTGAACAAATATGGTTGCTATGACTGTGGCTCTGGGGTTGGATGGAGCAGCTAGAGGGCCCTAAAATGTAATCTTAGTTTGTACAGGCACACTTGTATGAGTTTTTTTGGGAACAATATATGTGCCGCTATATTTACACCCAAATGTGAGGATGCAGTCTCGAATAAAACCACTGTCTTCCAACAGCACCAATAAAGTGCATCGAGAAACAGAAGCCACCAGTGATGAAAACTGCACAGTCAAGTACCAGGGCTACCACCATTCTGGCATCTACTGAGGGGAAGGAGGATGAAGAGCTGGAGGCAACTGGCGAAGGATGGGGTAGGTAATGCAAATCAGGGGTTGAAATTTAAGGCGTGGAGGTAGATTAGAGAGGTGAGGATGAGTACAGAGAAAATCAGAACCTCCAGAACTAGTGCTCATATTTCAAGAAAAGAACTTAACGGGGGTTAGAGTTGTTTTTTGTGACTTGTCAGTTGTTTGTAGGGTTCTTATTTTTAGATATTTATACCTACATGTAATCCTCTATATTTACCTGTACCTGAATAAAACTTGATTTGAAAAACTACTGGGTGAAGTTGAACCTAACTTGCACTGGTTTTCGATCTGTACTTCTTTCTCCTTATGGCTGATCTGCCCAATCTGGACTGGTCCCCCCGAGCCCTGTCATCTGACATTGCTGGGTCTCACCTCACTGTGAGTGTCCTTTGCCACAAGCTATATTTGGAGTTACTGGTGTGGGGCCTGCAGGGGGACCAGGCCATCATTTAGCCACAGTCAAAGAGTTTTTTCCTCCATTTCTCCTTGGGACCATATGTATACAATGATGCGATTTGCGCACTCTGCCTCCACAGAAATGCTGCTGGCATCTGAGTGTGGGTATCCTAACCCATACTGTCCCACTGCACTGCCACCCAGATTCCTCCTGGTAGCAACAGATCAGCGGCATGCTTTAACTCCCCCCCCATTGGAGGAGCACTGTCTAAGGGACACTTAACAATCCAAAACCTGGGCTGCCGTTGTAGCAAGAGGTAGTGCTACAGCTGTATTATTGGGCTGGCTTGTGATTTGCACTTTCAGTGCAGCATGAAACTGTCCCATTTAAATGTTACCCCCAATCCATGATATTGGGATGAGCAGAGGCAATTGTAGTGAAATCCCAGGTAACTTAGTTGCCATCCTTCCACAACGCACACCCCTCATTGTAAACTACTGGAAGCAAGTGGGCATGAGGGGGTGAGGTGGGCAGTGTACATCACTAATGGTGCTACGCAGATTGATGATTAATCAGTCTGTCCAGCATCATTAATGGAGGAGAGTGCACTGCTACCCCCCTTCAGTCACTCATCCGATGGCTTCAGTGCTTCAGTGTTTACAATGTTGCATGCATATGCCATGAAAGGCAGGCAGTTGAGTTAGCTGTGATTTAACTATAATTGTCACTCCTGCCATAATCATTGATTCTGGATCTGAAGGGGGCCCATATATTTAAATGTGACAATTTGGGGGGGTACAGTACTGGCTGGGTCAGGAGAGGGAGGGACTCTTTACAAATCATAATTTGCTCTTTTATTTTTTTCAAAATCGGTAACTGGGAGAGGCACACTGAGCCAAGACTCATTTCCAGGTTCAACCTGGGGAAGGGAGCAAAGGAAAACAGCAGCACAATACATGATAGGCAGTCAACAATTGATAAAATAAGTTGCTACAAAATTAGTTAAATACAAAAAAGTACAAAAAGTAAAGTGTGGTTATGGCTCAATAAAAACACCTGTACAAGTGCAACAGAAAGGTGGCAGCAGTTCATGATGAGCAAAACGATGTTGACGACAGGCGAAGGACCTGAAGGACAAGTTGTTGCCTGGCCTCGTAATGGACTGAGAACAGAGGTAGCATGGAAGTGAAACCAGAATGCAAGCAACGGGGACCCAGCCGGCTGCCTTACCAAGGATAGTAGAGGCACAGGCAGCTGAGGTGTCAGGAGGAAGAGTGACAGAACAGGTAAGGTGTGGCTGGAGTTTCAGCTGGTGCCTGAGGGAGCCAGGGGATGAGGATAAGTGGAGGGAGGAGGGTAATTGGTTCCAGCATGAATGAAGTCAGTAGGAGAAGGCAGATTGCCCAATGGAGGAGTGGGGGTGAGGAGTGGAGAAAGTGTGATGGTCCCTGGAGCAGAGGGAACAGGAAGCAGGAGAGAGTTGGGAGAGGAGAGATTAGAGGGAAGAGAACCAAACCAGAATTTGGATATGAAGGAAGTACAGTGAGCCTGGTGACATGAGGGCAAAGGGAGGATGGATAGGGAGGAATAGTGGGAACAATGATGGTTACGAGGTGGGAGGGGGGAGTTTGTTGCAGAGTGGCAGAAGGAGTTGCAGAGGTTCTCCAGTCTGGCAAAGGAAGTGGAAGGGGTGGTGCCATAGACCACATCCACTTAGTTGAAGACAGAAAGTACCATTTTGGAACATGCTTTCTGTGGGAATGCAGAGACAAGTAATCTTTGTTGTGATACAGGGCACCAAGCTTGGAGTGGAGTTTTGCATAGATAGCATCAATGTGGGCTAAGAAATAAAGCTTACAGTCTCACCACACAAGGTACTTGAAGGGCTGGACTGCTTCAAGGGTGGTGTCATCCACTGTGGTGAAAACCAGGGTGTGTAGTGAGTCTGGCTAGTTTCTGACTGGAACCAAAGGTCATGGACACCATTTTTTTTTTACTGTTGACTCTAGGTTGGTAGGACTGGAACCAGTACAAAACATTGCTGAAGTCCTGCTGAAGCAGGTCTTCCACAGCTGCAGTGGAGGGACTGAAGGTGAAAATTACTGTGTCATCTGCATACTTGTGAATGTGTGAGTTGGCACAGGCGGAGGAGAAGTTGTTCACTAAAATGGAGACGAGAATGGGACCTAGGATGGAGCCCTGTGGGACCCCAGCCTGGATGGCTAGTAGAGGTGACAGGAAGCCTCCTACCTGTACCAATTGCTGACAGCCTGTGAGGTAAGAATGTAAACAGTCAGCAGCAGCACCTGAAAGTCAGCAGAGTTCAGCTTGTTCAGGAGGAATGGATGGGGCACTGAATCAAAGACTTTGGCCAGATCGATGAAAATGGACACCTTTATGTGCCCTTGATTCATCCCAGAAAATATGGAGTCAGTGACACGCAGCAGGGAGAAGACAGTGGAATGGTGCTTTCAGAAACCAAACTGGAAGGGTGAGAGGAAATTGGAGGATGAAAGAAAGTCGAGGAGTCTTAGAGTGGACTAGCTTTTCTTGTAGCATAGAGAGGGAGTAGAGGAGGGAGATGGGATGGAAGTTGCCAGAAGAGGAGATGTTACCCCCTTTGTGAAGTGGGATAACTTTGGCTCACTTCCAGTATTAAGGAACAGTGCAGAGCGAGAAGAAAAGATTGAGAAGGTACGTAAGGGGAGCTGCAATGGCAGGAGCGGAGAGGTGGAGGAGCTTGGGGTCCAGTCGGACAGGGCTGGACTTAGATGGGTTGAGGGAGGAAAGGGCTAGCAGGGTTTCCTGGCTAGTGATGAAGGGGGGGGAGTGGAAACCCCTGTCACAGTGATAGGAGTCTGCATTTTTTTTAATCAAAATGTGTGGAGGAAGGGGGTGGAGTGAGGGAAATAAAGGGGGGGGGGGATTGGCCCAAAATATTAGCCCTGGTCACTTGGGAGGGCTGGAGGGTTTTCAATTTTTTTTTATTATTCTGAGTACTTTCCCCAAATAATCATCAATCGTGGATCCTACCACTGTGCTGATAGGCTGACTGGGTTAAGGGTTTTAACAGGAAGCACAGTAATGCAGTCAGGATGACAGTCACCTGTGCTAACAGGCCCTGTGCTGCAGAAATAGAGATAGGAAGCTTCCAAAATTTGCTCTGTGAATTAATCTATGAAGTTAGCGCAATCTGTGAACTGCAGATTGATCCGCAAAGTGTGGAATTTCACCGCAAAGTGTGAAGTTTTGCCCACGATGTGTGGAGTTTCACCCACAAATGGTGAACTTTGCTTGAAACTTCATGATTTGGGGCATAGTCGAAGTTGCTTAGGGCAGGGAAAACTTTGCGAAACTCCATAAATGCGAATTTCAACCACTTCAAGGCAACTTCACCAGCGGAGTAAAACTTCACTGCAACTCTTTGCGGAAATACCACAGGCTAGTGGCTGTTAGGACCACGAGCTCACCAGATGAACAGCCTGAGGACTGGGAGGATGGCACCATTGGACAAAAAACTTGACCTGAACAAAAAAGGGACAAGAACTTGCCATCCAATGGCCCAGCAACAGGGCATTGCACTACTATGCTAGTGAACCAGGGTCCGGAGTGGGAATGGGTTGCGATGTATGGGGAAGGGCCTGGCAGAGGTAGCTTCCACTTGGTCATATTCTTCATTTGAGGAGGGCTGGCATGGATTCCCAGTGTCACAGTGACCCCTCTAAGACTGGCCCAGGGAGCTTGTCTCTCATCACGGGGATGCTGTGATGTCTAGGTGCACCTGTGCTGGACTGAGGAGAAAATTGGTGACAAAAAAAGCATGTGCACTATGCTGTTTATATGAAGGCCGTTGGTACCCTTGAGCCCTGCTCCATTTACATCCCCACCAGCTGTTACTCTGTGTGTGTGTGTGTGGGGGGGGGAATCGACTGACAGGGTTGAGGTGTCACTGACAGCACAAGTCTCAAAAAAGTAAAAGGAAGGATGGCTCTGGGGGCCAAAAAAGAAAGATTGGAAAAAAGTAAAAAGAATGTAAGCTACAGTTTACATTGCCTCTGACCTTTAATATATTCCATTTAACAGTATCCACAACTGTGTCTGTCAAATATTCCGAGGGAATGGTGCCAGGGAAAAGTATGCCAAGGAATGTCAGCTCCTCGACAGATCCACCTCCTTCACCTGCTCAATCTCATGAAATTGAAGGCAATGGTACACAGCTGACTAACTGGACAATCACAACAGACTCAACAAGGCGTAACCTGTCACCAGGTAATTTCTATTTTTGGTGGAACCAGAAAGATCCATTTACGGCATAGGTCTTGTGTACTAGGGACACACTGGCAAAAAAAGGACAGTATAATACATACAATAGCACAGTTCACTCACTTGTTACAGACATTCTCTCATATTTTTTACTACAGTTACATTTGCCCTGTATAAAAATCGGCATGCTCAAAATCCGTTTTATGCGCATGGTAAACTGTTATGTGCATTCCAGAGTGGTTTTGCACATTTTGCACAGTTCAAAAGTGATAACAGTTTAAATTCCTCATTCACCTCCCACATCCAGCTACTTACTGCTACTCACTGCCCAAAACTGTACCTTTTAACTTGTAAAAGTCTGTAACTTTAATATTGATCATAGAACAAATAAATGGCAAGTTTTTTTGTTGTTGCTGAGAGGGAGCACTTTCTGACTTCTGTGTGAAAAAAAACCCATACTGTATTAAATAAAATATGGGCAACCACACACAACTCGACATGTGTTTCCCTTTCAGGGTTGAGATAACAGTACGGACCTCTCAGACTTCACTGTCAAGGCTCATATGCTGTCGACTCAACCCCTCAAGGGAAACACAGCCTTGCTGTATGGGACCTACAGGGTAGCATTGGAGGGAGGGGGAACCACTAGCACCAGGGATAGCTACTCTGGGCCCTGGGAAATTGGGGGGGTGGCGCCACACAAACCAGCCTGGTTCACCATGCAAATGATCCCATAATGGGCCTGCAAATGGCCCCTTGGAACCTTGCATGCCCAATGGGCTCATCTGCATGGGGCCGTTTGAATACTGGAAATTTAGCACAGGCATAAGCCATTGTGGTGCCCCATTCAAGGAGCCAGGTTGGCACAGCACTAAGTGGCTTAACGCTGGGCCCACATGGCCCTATATTCAGTCGAATAGTGCCAGTGCACTGTTCCACTAAATATAGCGTCTTGTGGCACCTGGGCTATTGCAAGGTAGAGCCCAAATACTTGCGCTCCACTTTGTGTATTTTTGAATATCTGATCCCCATTTCTTTTATATTGTGGAACTGGAGCATGTGGGGAAGCGAGTGTTTCTGTGTCAGTTGAGTGAGCGGGAATAGTTCTGGGACATGCTGTTGCTTCTATAAAAGACAGTAAAAAAGATACTGAATAAGAAAGCAATTGTGGGGGGGTTAAAATAGTGTATGAGTTGAAATGCATATGTTTAAGTACTATGGAGCAATTAAAAGTGTTTGGTAGAAATGGGTATAGTGAGCTGGGAAGTAGTGGTGGCTGGGGGTGGGGTGAGAGGCAGCGTTTATAAAACATGTGTGATAAATTTTTAGTTCTAAAATTTATCACACATGTGGAAACAACTGGATTTATGTGATGGGTTTTGTATCCCCACCTATTACATAAATAGTAATAAATATGTATACGAACATACAAAGAAGCCAGCAGAAGAAGGCCATTTGGTCTATCAAGTCTGCTCATATTGCAGGGTGCACAGCTTGAGCTAATGTCCCTCCCCACTCCTCCCATCCTCCCTACCCACAATTCTTACCTTCCCCCATGTCTATCCCAGCCTCTCTTAAAGCTGCCCACTGTCTCCAATGAGTTTACCTCTTCTGGCAGCACATTCTAAGTGTTCCCCACCCTCTCTGTGAAGATGTGCTTCCTGTATATGCAATGTTCATGTTAGTTGGTAAAAACATTATTTGCACTGAGAAAGAACAAGAGCATTATAAACCAAGTATTTCCACTAATTGTGCCTTCAGGATAAATTCTGTTTCCAAAAGCACAGACTGAAGCAGAGAGACTCTACTTGCTCTTTAAAGGCGAGCCACACTCTCGCTGTACAGTTTATAAACTCTCCTTGGTGTCTCAGAAAATGGGCAGCTTGGCAGAAACTGCCATGCTAGAAACCTTTGCTTGACATTCTGCCATCCCGTTCCTGTTAGTATAGTGCTCTGATGAGCAGTAACTCAGTCTTTACTTTTCAAAATTGTTCCATTTATTTACTGTGCATTCATTTAACCAGGAGGTGGGCTGGGTCACATCGGCCTGTTTTCATCCACGTCTGGGTTTCAAAATTTACAGAATGACATGGAGAGTATTAAATTACGGTAAATAATCTCATATTCCACATACAGCGACTGTCATCAACCATGAAGAAAGGGTTACATTCAGTTTTACCAAACACGATTAATGCAGCTTTTACCAAATATCCATTTTGCGTCTGGACATATTATTAACATAAGCTACGAGGCTTGCTTTGCATGTGTGTGTTCTTTGTTTAACAGCAATACATTTGTCGGAAAATAATTCAGAAGTTTGGGCCCAAAATTAGACCAGGGCCTCTTGCCTACTGTTGTCCTTGAGCAAATCTCTTGAAATCTTTCTTGAGTAAACTGTCTCAGCAGATATGATGGTTGGTTTATGGTTAACTTTTGGTTTAATTCTAGGAGTAATTTTGAGAAGGTGTGTACATACCTGAAGAAGCTTGTGTCTTTAACGTTTTGCAAGCCTAACCAAAATATTATCTTTACCCAGCAAAAATATTGTCTCTCTTCTTCTAGGGAATCTGTTAAACTACCAGATTTGTTGGGTACTAAATAGCAATTTTTTTTTTTGACTGAGCAGTAGTTTTTGGTAACTAACTTGTCTTGAAGGGGGTTATAAGTACTCTACAGTAAGTAGGTTTTGAAGATCAGTAATGTTTGTGCTGCTGTTATACAGTACATTATAAAATGGTTTAAGAAAATTCTGTGCAGTGATTGGTGGAATCTGATCACATGACCAGATGTTATTCCAGCACAACAGCACAGGTCAGAAGTGCTTAACTCAGTGAACCTCATTATGTAGTTCGAAAATTTAAAATCAGAGGAATCCATTTTGTAATCACAATAAGGCCCTATATGGTGGGAATAATTGTGGGATAATGGTCCTTCTCGGGTGCATAGGGCACTTTTGGTTTTACCTTGTGCCTCACATCCCGAGGTATGCTGTTATCCTACAGTTACACATACCATCATGCCCTATGCTTAAGTATTGTTACATACATAAATATTCTTGAGTTAGGGTATACAGATAGCAGATCAGGGCATTAACAAATGATGTGAAGAGCAACGGTCTTGTACTAAACTTGGGGGGGGGGGGGCTCCAGTTGCAATATGGAACATAACCGATGTCCTTGTGCCAGTTTTCACTTGTTGTTTCTTGTTGCAAAACTAACTACCAAATCAGTTTAATGCATTGTCTGCCACTCTGATTTGATGTAGATTGTTTAAAACCAGAGACTGATCCAGTAGGTTAAAGGCCTTTGATCTATGAATATTGACTCTGTGACAAGACTGCTGTCTAATGTATCTTATAGGTCTATGGTAAATGTGACCCAAGGCTGTAGACACACTGTGGCATTTTATGGAAATCATGTCAATTGGGGTGAGCAAGTTGAATTTGTCTAGGTGGAAGGATAACTGTGAAAATGACACATTCCCCCCAAATTAACAAGAGTTGTGAGAATTGAAATGGGTCTTTAATTTAAGAAGTTTACTTTATCACAGTCTTGTAGACAGGGGTTTCCATAGCAACTTACCATGAGGAGGGGACAGCGTTAGTGGTTAGAGCCAGATTAGTGAGAGGTGACAGGTGCTGTTATTAGGGGAGCAGTGGGTCTCACTAATCGGAGGATAAGCCATCAAGACACGGTCCTTTGTTCACATTGGGGGCTATGCACTATGGTGCGGATTGCCTGTGCACCGCAGATCAGAGGTGAGTGTGGAGTCCTAAGTGGCAGTGACACGCACTGGGGGTCCCACGGACCTTTGTGCACATGCACAGAAAGGACGCATGTTCCTTCTGCACTGGACCCCTGGCTAGTCATGCAGCTGTGCATGTAGCCAGCCCAGGGGTGTGTCTGTGGATGTGCCCACACTCTACATCTTTTATGAAGGTGCTAAGTGCTGAACAGTAGGGGCATAGGATATGCAGGCAGGGGCCCTGCATTATGTGTAGCATCCCCACTCGGGTTTTGACAGCTGGCTGTGGCCGATACGCCAACCCCCTACCATGTTGCCTCAGTGCTCTGGACAGACAGGGAGGGTTGGGGGGCACCCATTTGGGCACTCACACATATACTTTTAGTGTTTCCCTCCCGCACCTTCCCACAATCCCCTGCTCATGTGGAGCAGGGAATCCACTGCAGGAAACCCACCTGTGTCCCGCGAACCCCCCCCACACACAGCTCCATACTGTGGAGGGGGGCAGGCCACAGACAGGCACCCTGTGGAGGCATATGGTAGTAGATACTGCAAACCCTGCGCCTGTCCACAGGTGGGTAGCTGTGTGGGCTGGGTATATGCAAATTGTGCATATCTGTCCCCACATTAGTGCTTACCTCCATACAGCAAGACCAACTGCTTATAAACTTCCATTTCCTAAATTCAAAGTAACGTAAACATGGGAGCAGGGATTTGAGGATGAGATTTGTGGAGCTTTGTCAATTTTTCAGACCCACTTTAGGGTAAAGCTTATTTATGTCTTTACCGTATCTGGACATATCAGCAAATCTGATGTAAAAGCGATCTTCTGCGTCAGCACCAACATTAAGTAAGGTACTGTCAGAAACCACTGAGTGAATTGGGTTCTTAAAGTGTGGGATAAATGGACCTTTGAATGCACCTGAGAAACACTTTGTGTCATTGACATTTTTCAGCTTCTGATCCTGCTAGTATTTTCACCAAGCTAACTTTTGTTGTCTTCTGCATTTATTTCTAAGTTCTGTAAAAGACTGGACTGTTGCTGAGCTTTGACTTCCTCCCTCCCCGGAAGAGAAGAGCTGTTTGCCAGACTCTCGACCCTCTCCCTGGCTGACCCTCCTGCACTCCAGGGTTGTTCTTGAACCTGGGTCGTTGGTGCCATAAGCAGCACTGCTATGGGTCAGCACACATTTACCCTGTTTGTCTCACATTTTGAGGAACATTTTTCCATATTTTGGGGGAAGAAAGGTTGAGTGTTGAACTGTATGTAATGTACACTTGCATTTGCGGAATTTTCATGAAATGACAGTTCTGCTTCTGGAATGCTTTTCGGAATAATTTATTTGAATTTCACAGAATTCCAAAAGCATTTCTAAGTAAACCACGTAATAGTTGTCTGTGGATCAGGTAAACCATGGAATATTTTTCCACGAAGTGTAGGAAAAGAATCCATGGCTTATTTAAACTGTGTATTACTAATCAACTAAAACCATTTCACTTCAGAAATGTTGGAATAACACTACTAGCAGAATTAGGTGGAATTTTCAAACATTTTATGGAATTTGGTTCCTTCAGAAATTGAAAATTCTGGACGGCACTAGGTCAGAGGCATGCCCACAGCTAAGTTGCGTGATTGCAGAACATATAGAATCACACCCTCATTATGGAGACTCCGTTGCCAACAGATGGGAGACACTCACATACATTTGTTTCTCAAATGCAGGGTCTACTGTCTTCGAAAAGGGCACTGACTCAAACTCAGATTCCAGCCGTTTTGGAGGTTTTGGACAAGATAACCCAGGTGTCGATGCTACGAAAGGAAAAGAGGCTGTAATCTCTCTGGTAGTGATTGTCTTTTTCCTCGTCATTCTCATCATCGGCATCATGTGGCACAAAAAAAAAGGTAAGAAATACTTTATACTGGTATTTGGGACAAGCAGTCCCTTCTCCACCTTCTGTCCCCCATCATGGTGATTAGGGTCACTGAGGTCAGAGCTTTCCATCGAGTTGACACTGAGAATAAGCAGCTACCTGCACAGTCACCGCCGGTGTTGTTCTGCGATTAGGCATCAGCGGGTGAGCGAATGCTAGGCCCAGGCAGCCTGCAACCTCTCTACTTGTGAACCGAGTGCTTGTCCTGTGTGATGTACCCCTACTGGTCCCATGGTGCTACACCTGAGTCCACATTCGACCCATCTCTCCGGGGGCAGAATGGTCTGTCAATTCCTTTCTGAGGGTGGGGGGGGGGCTATGTCGTCATTTTTTTTTTGCATTTTATACTCCTCACTGTCTAGCCTCTATCACCTGGTTGGGCCCAGCCCTGTCCCCTGCATCTCTAGCACTTAGCCCTCTGCCTTTCAACCCCATGAACTTGCCCCTTGTGGTGGGGTCTAGCCAAGCTGAACACACATCACCTCCCTCTGTGGTGGGTATCGGGGACGATAATCTCAGTTGGAGAGGGTGGCTAGTTAAAAGGGGGGGTGCCCTATCAAGCCAGACACACATCTCCTCCCTCTGGAGGGGGTATACAGAATGAGTATCTCGGTTGGAGAGAGTGGCTAGTTAAGGGTAGGTGGGCCCTACCAAGCCGAACACCCTTCTTCTTCCTCTGGAAGGAGTATAGAGGATGAGTATCTCAGGTGAAGAGGATAGTTAGTTGAGGGGGATGGGGCCAAGCCAAACACATGCCTCCTCCCTCTGGAGGGGGCATAAAGGAAGAGAATCTTAGATGGAGAGGGTGGCTAGTTAAGGGGGGGCTACCAAGCCAAACAGGCTTCTCCTCACTCTGGATGGGGTATAAAGTATCTCAGTTGGAGAGAGTGGCTAGTTAAGGGGGGCAGGGCCCTACCAAGCCGAACACACGTCACCTCCCTCTGGAGGGGGTAGAGTACATGAGAATCTCAGTTGGAGAAAGTAACTAGTTAAAAGGAGACAGGGCCATGACAAGCTGAACACACATCTCCTCCCTCTGGAGTGGGTCTAGAGGATGAGTGTCTCAGATGGAGAGGGTAGTTAGTTAAGAAAGATGGTGTCTGGCCAAGCCAAACACATGTCCCCTCCCTCTGGAGGGGGTACAGAGAAAAATAGTCTCAGATGGAGAAGGTGGCTAGTTGAGGGGGGAGGTGGGACCCGATGGCTCCCAGGGTCATCCCACTCACCTTGAGGCTTTTCCATTTTTCATTCCATTCTACTCCCTTGGGCACTAACAGGCAAGGAGGCCCAAGCATGTGACCGCAAGTGTAACATGTGGAGCGCACCCAGTGTCCTCCCATTCCTCATGTATCCCTGAAGCACTGGCACCTGTGGTCATCCAGATGGCAGTATAGCAGCAGGGCTAAATCCCTCCCTTTCCCAGAGGAAGGGTGCATCCTCTGGAATGCTCAGTCCTCCTCCCCTCGGCCAGCCCCCAGTGACTCGCGCTCATTCTGGAACTCAGGTTGCCTGTGTTGGGAACAGTAGCACTACCGTTGCACTGACAGGCTGCTATATGTTTTGCATTTCTAACCCTCACTGATCTCTCTTCCCCTTCATGTGTCTTGCATTTCCGAACAAGCAGAACTCCTCCACTGGCAGATGTGGACTTCTCTCTCCACTGCTAGCTCATGCAACCACTAAAGCAAAACATCACGAGTAGGATACGCAAATCACCATTAAGGAATTTAGGCAGGCTCAGTTTTAAGCAGGACAGTGCATTGCAAGCCTAGCTAAATTCCTTAAAGGGATTGTAAACATTGCACACTTGAGTTTGGGGGCTCATGGAGGTGAGTGTTCACTTTTAAAGCTCTGGGACCAAAGAACCCTGAAATGACTTTGAGATTTGCTTCTGTAGGTAACTATTGTGTGGCATTTCTCCCATGTTTTGTATAGAACAGAATCAAAAATTGCTTAAAAGCTTTAATCATGTCCATCACCTATGATCAATGGGGCACACAAAATTACCCTCTTACCATTAGAAGGGCACTTTTGAACACCTACCCACCCTCTTTCAGGGCTATTTTATTTTTGTTATTCTTTTCACACACACACACACACACACACACACACACAGATACACCCCTCCACCATGAGCTGCCCCACTCATGCCGTTCACATCAGTTCTGTCACCCTGACATCTCTCAGGACTTACCTGCCACGTTCCCCAACCCCCACCCTGTACGTGGATCTGGTTTTGTGGTGAGGCGGAGTTGTCTGATGCAGGGCCTGTAGGGGACTGGAGTCTTCCTGTGGCCTGGGATTATCACGTTTTGTCCCCTTAGATGTAGCATGCATGCAATGTTGTCATGACGTGCGTTGTGCACTCCTGCATGATGGCTGCCACCCCCCCCCCACGCTGGTGTACCAAACTGCCTTCCCCCTAGCATGCGCTAGAGGCCTGGCTCATGCCACACTCTGTGACCCGCCACTCCGGAGGAGAAGAGCTGCCCTGAGGATGCTCAGTCCTCTTCCCCCAGCTGAGCCCACGATGTTCAGAGCTCAGTCACAAACTTGGATGTTGGCACCACAAGAAGTAGCGGACTGGCCTTCAGAGATTTTTTTTTTTTATTTATAATTAGCTTTTATTAGTCTTTTCTGAAAGTATACTCAGACATACAGAAAGAAAAGGGAAACAAGAAAAAGCAAATACATGGTGGTGCCTCATCTACTCAGACAATACATTTTCTTAATTCTCACGTGGATGGTATAGTACAATATCTAATCGTCTTCTAGGATAACTAGGACATGGTAGATAAGTGGTGCAAGATATTATAAAGAGAGACCAGAAAAACTCCTAGGGTTGGATATTCAGACTGCGCCAGGCAGGGGCGCAAGCCTGGGTGCAGCGCAACTGGGATGCGCCAGGGCATGGTCCTGGTGATATTCAACGGTGCTGCGCCATGGCTCAGCACCGTTGAATATGGCACTGGGGCCACCTGCACTGTGCACGGTGCAGAGGCACTGCACCAGCGCAAGTGGTAAGTGAGGAGCAGGGGATGCACCAGCGCAAGTGCAGATGCGCTAGGTGCAGCAACCGCGATATTTAGGGCTGAGCATGCAAATGAGGCCATTAGGCATGCAAGGTGCAAATTGAGCCATTTGCATGTCATTATGGCCCCATTTGCATGCGGTGCACCGAACCCCAGCGACTTGTGCCTGTCACCCTGCCACGGAGAACGACACCCCTGCCCCTTGGCAGGCAACATGCCCCAACACCCGATCGTGGCCTCTAGGTAGATTTAAATTCCTTGGTGGTCCAGTGGACCCTATACCATCACTCATTCGCGGGCATAATATATTCATATCCCTGGTGGTCCAGTGGACCCTACCTCATTGCCCACTCGTGATCGCGGGCAAATGAATAAAATAATTCCCTGGTGGTCCTGTGGAGCCGATCGCCAGCCTGATCATGGGCAAATGAATAAAATAATTACCTGGTGGTCCAGTGGACCTGATCCCCAGCTCGATAGTGGGTAAATGAATAAGCTAATTCCCTGGTGGTCCAATGGGTGTACAGCCATACTGTATGCTGTCAGTCAGCGGGTGGCTTGCGTGTGGGGTGCTGCCATCCACCGCTGACCAGGGTGGGGGGAGCAGGGTGACAGGTCTGAGTGGGCAGGTGGGGGGGGTACCGCTGACCCATCAGGGAATGTCATTACAACTAAAGCCCACGATCAGGCGGGGGATTGGGTCCACTGGACCACTGGGGAATTATTTTATTAATTTTCCCACAATCGGGCTGGGGATCAGGTCCACTGGACCACCAGGGAATGTAATTGTAACTACAGCCCGTGATCGAGCAGGGGAGCAGGTCCACTGGACCATCAGGGTATTTACATTTCACAAAAGCCTGCAATTTGACAATGAGGTAGGGTCCACTGGACCACCAGGGAAATGAATATATTACACCCATGATCGGGCGATGGAGTAGGATCCACTGGACCACCAGGGATTTATTTATGATACGCCCACAATTGGGAGATGGGGTAGGGTCCACTGGGCCCCCAGGGATTTATTGCTATTATGCCCATGATTGGGCAAGGGCACGATGCCCGTAGTGAGTCTCGGGAGGTCAGGTGGCCACCCACAGCAGGCGGCTGCCGTGTTGCACCCAGCAATATGGTGGCCGGCCTGTGGGTGTCCCCTGGCATGCTCCTGTTTTCCATGGGCACATCTTTGCACCCCCCAGTGTGGCGCAAGGTGGGTTTGTGCCGCATATGCACCGCATATCCCAGCTTAATATCGGATGCGCACATATACATGGCACGCCTGCACTTCGCCATATACCATACCGGTCACGCCCGTGCATCGGAATTGCACAGCAAACATCCCGCTTTGAATATCGTGCTTGGGGCATCAGTGGGTTACGATGAGTGCAACAGTGTTGCGCCCATGCCCAACACCATTGAATATCCCACCCCTAAGGTACAATTTCAGGACTGGTGTGCAGGTTATAAACAACTCAGCGCCTCCAGAATTCCCCAAACTGAGCAGTATTATTATTATTCAGTTTAGAACTTAACAGTTCATACAATAAATGTCCTGCATTAATTTCCTCCACAAGGTAGTCATAGGTAGGGTTAAATTGGAAATGTTTTGGTGGAGGAACTTGCATATCTAGATTTCTAGGTGATGGAACTCTCCCACAGTAGTCAACAGAGAAACATGACGGAGGTAGTGGAACTGGTATATGTTTTTTAAGAAGTGGTGGAACTAAGTTCCTATGGACTCCTGCCTGCCCAGGCCAGTTTAACCCCTGGGTGGTGGTCAACCACAATCCTGAAATAATTTTTTTTGTAGCAGTA
Organism: Neoceratodus forsteri; assembly: GCA_016271365.2. NCBI lineage: Eukaryota > Metazoa > Chordata > Ceratodontiformes > Ceratodontidae > Neoceratodus > Neoceratodus forsteri. The sequence continues at coordinate 184,262,740 of JADMNL010000029.1, read as the reverse complement.
ATGTCAGTGTTTTAGTCTGTAAATTACATGTGTCTGGTGGTATGCTAAGTATAGCTAGAGACACTGTAACCAGATCTCTGTATTCACGGATAGCATTGTGTCTGTTTCCTTCTGAACCTGCCTCCTACATGGGGGTGCTTACAGAAAATGCACGCTTGATCTGCCTCGCCTCAGCCACCCCTCACTTAGGGCCTTTCGTGATCAAATTAAGTGGAGAGAACACATTCCCCCAACCAGCCAGCCAGATCGTTCTGCTACTCTTTTTTTTGTACATGTAGGAAAGGATTATGAAATAAGTAAGCACAAATTATGTGTTCCTTAAAGTGTTGTAATTTTGTAGTTCTAGTGGTAAAGAAAAGAAAACACATATGCAGATTCACAAAAAACATAATCCTCTGTTCACTTAGTAAGCTTCTCTGTGTTGCAATAAAGAGGCCTTAACAGACCCTTAGGGTTTGGCAGTGTGCCTAAGCAGAGTTCTCATAAAATGTGTAGGCTGAGGGAGAGAGAGAGAGAGAGAGAATGAGCGAAGTAGGGTGAGTGAATGAATGAGTGAGTGACTGAGTGAGTGGGTAAATGAGTGAGTCTGTGAGTGAGTGGTGGGTGGGTGGAAGGAAAGTAGAGTACCTCAAGGGGTCTGTAAATTAAGAGAGAGAGAGAGAGGAAATAGGTGAGTGAGTCGTGAAATCGGGTGGGTGGGTGGGTGGAGTGACTAAGTAAAATAGGGTGGGTTAGTGAATGAGTGAGCAGTATACTCCAAATTAAGAGAGAGAGAGAGAGAGTGTGAAATCAGGTGGATGAGTGGATGAGTGAATGAGTGAGCAAGTAGCGGACTCAAGGGATCTGTAAAGTAAGAGAGTGAGTGAGTGAATGAGTAAGTAGAGTACTCAAAAGGTCTGTAAACTAAGAGCAAGAAAGAAAGTGAGTGAAGCAGTGTGGGCGGGTGGATGAGTGAGTAACGGGTGAGTAAGTGATGTGTAAGTATGAGTATGAGTAGCGCCATTGCCTGCAGAATAGCTCCCATTTCGTGCATCATGGGGTCCCAAGTTTTCGTTCCCAAAGGAAAAAATACTCCTGTTACAGTAATTCAGTTTGGTGCTTGAAACATGTACAAAATTCAGAAATATCATTGGTACATTGAAGTGAAGGCTTATCCAACAAAAACAAAATCATGACATCTGTATTAAAAACCAGGCCTCCCCAATAAAGTACAGGTCCTCTGATCCATGGTGAATTCAAACTGCTATGTCACAGTTAGCCAGTACAGCAGATGTACAAAGTGGGACTCAAGGGAAATCCTAGATTGATCCCTCTTTTATAGTTATCATATCTCCCAGTTTCCCATTAATTACTGATCCCATACAAAATTATTATCCATTTAATAAAGGCCAGAGGTATACAATAATATTCCAAAACACCGGACAAGTAGTCATGAGAGGCCTGATCGAAAGGCTTCTCCTAGTCTAACAAGAGAAGAAAGCCCTCAACCATCGACGACCTGTTACTCTGTGCAAAGATTTCTTGAGTAGCAATAAGATTTTCTAACATCCCTATACCATAATTCTAACAAGTGTGCAAAGGAGCTATCAATGTGTGTGTCACAGAAGTAAGACTGGTGTCCAAAAATTTTGCCAACATTTTTAAGTCTATATTTAGTAGACTGACAGGTCTCCAATTTTTAATTTGTAAATTCACCATTTACTTAAAAAGGAAAATCAAAAGGCACTTTGCAAACTGCCCAGGCATGTAGGACACTTCAAAAATATAAAGACACTCATTTCATGTCCAAGATATGATACAAACATTTTTTAAAATGTGGCAATCAGTCCATCTGGAACAGAGGCTGTATGCGCTTTGAGAGCCTTCATCGCTGCTCTGACTTCTTCCACTGTGACTGGAGAAGACAGAAGTGATTTCTCAGCATCAGATAATTTTGGTATCTGACAGTCGCTGAGACACTGATCAGGGGACATAGAGGATATAAAATTGCTCTACCAAAGAGTTTGTCCAGATATGTATTATTATACAATGGTGTATGAAAATCCTGTAACCCCCATTGGTCAAATCATGTCACTTGACTGTGGATAAATCCTGCATAACCCACGGCTGAGGGATGGCATTTATAAAAAAACATGATTAAACACATTTTAAATTTATTTTACACATGGGCCCATTGTATAATCGTAGTGAGGCACTACAGGGTGTGAGTTATTGGGTTATTTACCCACGTCTTGTGTGGTCAAGTCACTCGGCTGCACCTTGTGACACACCACGCAAGGCGTGGGTAAATCCCCAGTAACCCACACCCTGTTGTGCCTTATTGCTTAAAGGTGATAGGAGTTTTTTTTACACTTCTAGATACCCTCCACTTGTTCTTTTATTGGATACCCAGTATTCTGATATACTTTTTACCTTTTTTGTTAAGTTAATAATCTAATTTTGTTACTTTTGTAACTACCCTAAATCCCTCTCTCCTCAGCAGTTGCTGCTGTCTCTTTTCATAGTGCCAGAACATTCAGTGACATCACAGACTCTTTTCCTGGCCATTCAGATGAATGGGAGTCTGTGATGTCATAGAATGTCTTCGAGTTATGAAAATCAAGAGCAGTAGCTGGTGAGGAGAGTGGAACTCAGTGTAGATTGGAGGGCACCCAAAGCTGCATTATTTATAAAAAAATCGTCAAAGCATATCAGGATAAATAACTGGCATGGAAAGGAAGACAGAAGGGCAATAAATTATGCAAAACCTGTTTCCTATCTCCTTTAAATAACTTGCTGTAAGTGACAGTGATCAGAATAAATTACCCCATTATCAGCTAAGTGTCTGGAAAAAACTTATGGGAAATGCTTTCCTGTTATGCTGAAAATATATCCAGAGAATGCTTTTTGGCCTGAATTCCAGAACACATTTCTGCTTAGAGGGACCGGGCCCGGTCATATTGTGGTGACTGTGTCTGTTGTATAGTATAGCTAGGTTTTTTTCTCCCATGTTGTAATAGGTTGTTAATTCTAACAGGTTATTAATTTCATTAAATAACTACATAATGTCAAACACTGGTAATATTTGTCCCGTCCACATTTTTCACTTTCAGAAATAAAGATTTAAAATGTTCCTTAGAGTAGTGACAAGGAATCATAAAAACATTGAGTGGATATCCACTCTAACCAGTCTGCAGATTTCAGTGTCAGACAAAAGGCTATTATTTAAATACCATATCCCAGCACCAGTTCCCTGTGTGCCTTTAGACATAAAATATCCAATTTCAGAAGATGGTCTGAGGATTCTGCAGAAAAAGTAGTAGCTGAGTATACCCCTAAAACTTTGGCGTTAAAAATGTAATCAGTCCTAATGGAGGAACCCCTCCCCCCATTAAGGGTGTGACCTCTTGAACTGTGCAGACACTGGTAGGAGTTGTGTGAACCTGCTGTAGAGAGCAAGGATTTAAGGATGAAAACTTCACAGAACTGCTTAGTGCTGTTTCTGGTTTTATCATTTAAAATCTCCGCAAAGAAAGACCCCTCTGGATGTATGCATATAGGGCTGAGTAGACTTAAAGTGACACATTCTGACCCAGTGGCCATTATAGTTGGAAAGCCCATGAAAAGCTTCTTCAGATGAGGTAATGGGCTCATCCTGTACCTGAAAGTACTCCAGAGATGCAGAGGATTGAGTCTGTTTATTGTAGCCATTTAAAGAACATTGTGATATTGGCAAGGAACAACTTCTGCTTGACTCACTCACTCACAGCTTGGTATACTTTGTTGGTCCGAAAGCTAGAGCACTCTGTTCTTGTTGTTACATATGTTGATCCATTAAAAGGTATCAAATTATTTGCTTCTGAATTTGAAATACATAGAAATATAGAAGCTGACAGCAGATGTAGACCACTAGGTCCATCTGGTCTTCCCATTTGTTTTAGACCTATGTTGACACTCTAGTGAATGACAAGCTCTATATGAATGCAACATTCTTCCTCTTGTGACTTGTTTTAATATCTCTCAAATGCACCAACCATAACTTCTTTCTTTCCCAGGAGGTATCAGAAACCAGAGGTATGTCATGACCCCTGGGGAGGAACGGCTGAGAGCAGAGCAAAACCACAGTAGTGGCTGCTACTGAAATCTTTTTGTGGTGGGGCAAGCTGCAAAGAGAAGAAAAACAGTGATCAGATCAAACCAGTGCTTGTGATTTTTAACATCTGCACGCGTGCTTAAACATACTGCTATGCAATGCTTTGTCATCAATTTTATCATCATTATTAACATCGTTGGGTTGGGAAGTTTTGGGGGATCATTCTGTGATGTGGTGGCTAAAAGGTACGATGGTGTGTAATCTGAGACTGATAACTGCACGCCTCAAGTGGGGTCTTTACTTTTTTGAATGTTAGAAAAAAAACACAATAATCATTTATATATAGATACATAGATTTCATGTCATACATTCAAACATTAAACAAAACATTAAATTCTATAAACATAAGTCACATATGTAATATAGTTAACTTTAACATCACTCTAAAGTTACCAGTTAAAACACCTTAAGGTTGCTTACTGTTAAACAAACCTAGTAGATACGTTTATATAAACTTTTCAACACATAGAGAGAAATACCTATTCTAGAAAATGATGTTGCTTCCCCTTCTAGATTTAACCAGAAGGTCAGGAGAGTAGAAGAAAGAAGATAATAGTGCACTTAGGTTTTTAAAACAAAAGCGAACAAATAAAAAAAAAAACAACAGTTGTTTTGGTTTAAAATTAGACATTTTTTGTTAACTATGTAAGAAGTCCCACTTCAACATAATTACAGTAAGATAGTCAAATATACAGGAATGTTTGTTAGCCAGTCAAATTCTTCTGTCTTAACCATTTTATAATCAACAATAAACAACAGTTTTAGTCAATCACACCACTGAACTGAACTTTTTTTTATAGCACATTTTTACACACTGTATTCCAGAGTGCCTTACAAAGCAGTGGATTAGATGCTGGTAGTGCAGGGACTGTATGCTGTATACGTCTTCAAAATCTAAGCGCACTCAGAAAATACAAATTGCCTTGCACTTGTTGTTGCTGTCCCCCCTTGGTATCTGCTTTTCAGATGGCATCTTTTGAAACTCATCCGAGGGATGGGGTGGGGGTGGGGCCCCCATAGGGAAGCCATATGAGGCAAGCAAACAGAAATAAACTACAGTGCTTGTGGACGAAACTTCAAACATGCTGTCCGTAAGAGTTGAGCTAAAAATGCAGAGTCCAAAATCAGAGCAGTGTCAGGCTGGTGATGCCGGGGACAGACACAAGAACAGTGGTGCTGCATGTGTGGGGGATACTGTAGCTCACTCCCAGAGTGATTGTCACAACACTTCACTGAAAGGAGAATTGATGCAGCCAGGTCATTCCAGAATCTTCTAACTGCGTTATAAATTGTACAGAGCTATGCGGAATGCAGAATTCCAGTGGTGCAGTTCATGTCTAATGGTATGGGTGCCGGAACATCGGGAAAAGTGTGGGGGTGGCACGTGCTGTTTTACTAACACAGCAGACCACAACTGCTTTCCTTCTGACCTCATTTGCATTAACGGGGCACTTTAAATGCTCACAGACACAGGTGGGGTGCCACTGCCCCCTTGCCCATAGCTTCTGGCACCTACTAATGCCATTTTTACTTCCGAAATGCTTTTACGGAGTTTCTTGTTTAATTCTGTGAAATTCCAAAAAGCCTTTCTATGTAAAGGGGCACTGCTAAACACCCTTAGGCCTCAAATTGTCCCTAGTTTAACAGCGTTTGGGTTGCTTACATTTTGTAGACATTGTTTACATAGCTGGCAGTTTGATTCAGGTGTTTTTCCTTTAAAAGTAAAAAACAGACTGCCCACCATACTGGTGTTACCACACCTAAATGTGTTTGTTTACATTCCCTGAACAACTCCCACTGCACCTTTTCTGGACTTAGCCACTCATTATACTGTGGGGGAAGAGGAGACTTGTATCAAGAGTACCTGCACCGTTTGGGGGTGCTCCTAATATTCAGGAAGTATGCAGTAAGAGTGGATCAAGGATTTGATGCACAACAAGGTTGGGTATAAAGACACTGTTAACATGCATTTCAGTTCTGTTGAGAAAGGAAGCAGATAAACAGCCAGAGGGAATTTCAGGGAAGGTAAGCAGTCATAAAATGTAGGTTTCCAACAAAAAATAATATGGTGAAAAAAGGGTTGACCATGACTCTTTAAGCGTATTATGTAATCCACAGATTATTATTATTACATGATTTATGGAAAACCAATATGCCATTTACGTAAACCGTGGATTACTTATCTGTAGTTTAAAAAAACCTCTGCTTTCAGAATTTCATGGAATTAGCCTGAATTTCCGACAGATGCAGAATTTGGACATTTGGAAATTCTTCTTCTCTCTATCACTGGCGTATCATTTTATGTGCTTTAGGATATTTCTAAACATTTCGGGTACTCCTGTAAACACGGAGATCCCTGGACTCTGCATAGTTGTTAGACACATTTCAACTTCTATTTCATATACTCCCTGTATGTAGATTCCTCTTTTTCTTTGTAACTATACATATAAATGTAAAAACGGGATCACTGCCCATACCCCCTCAGAGTTCACCAGGTCTGGCTTCTTGTTTAAACCAGACATCACAGTTCCTTGCTTAGGGGTCGCTGTCCCCCCCCCCCAAAAAAAAAACCTTAATCAGCTCTGGCTTTTTTGCCTAAACTGGATATCACAATTCCCTCCTCATGACATCGCCATTTCTTACTGCTGCACTTATTACGTTGTCAAGCAGTGGGTTAGAATGTTGGGTGTAGAAAACGAAAATGTCGTGATAGCTCAGTGTTGTACTATGGTATGATTTATCCCACCGATGATACTTTAACATGAAACAAAACAAAAAAATAAAACATTTCTTTTGCTCAAATATTTCACTGGGAAAAGCTTTGTTAACAAGCCTTACTGGCCTGCAAGCGCAGCGGTATCACTGCCACTTTTAACGCTCTTGATCTGTATTCGGAAATGAGCATGAGGCATCAGAGGGCCAGCTGGGGGGGGGAGGATCAGGGGTCTGATGGACTGCTGTCCTCCTCTGGGAGAGGGTAGGTGATGGCAGCCAGTGATTGCCTGACCTCTAGCGATAGCTGGAGATGAGGGAGCCTGGAATCACATGATGTAAAATGAAGGAGTGGTTGATGTATATGCACCATGTGAGGAAACAGGCAAGGAGGTAAGCTAACATCATCACACGTCCACTCCCCTGGGGTACCCATATGAGAAAAAGTCCCTTCAGTCATGCAGCATGAAGCCAGCGGCTTCTCCTTCTCCCAGCTACTAGAAGCCCCAGAACGTTCTGTTAGGAGAATGTGTCTCTTGGTCATTCCCCTAGTATCTGAGGGAACCATACCAGGGGGTGGGTGGGTGAGTTACGGGCCAGCACCTGAGAGGATGGACCTGGTAGGGACGGCATTTAGGGGGAGTCACAGATGGGCAGAAATGGGGTATATCTTCACACAACACAAGGTGATAGAATTAAACAAAAAACAAGCCTTTAGGGGAATATAACATGTTCCACCAAAGTAGTGCTGCATACTATATGACTGAATGAATCAGCAGTTGGTTGAATGGCAGTGCTCATATCATTTTCAGTGAAGTAAACTTGTACAGCGTTCTGCCATGCCTACTTCATTTTGACCTTTTTTTAAGTGGATTGGCTTCTGTGTGGAAGAAGCTGTACAGCAGGATATTACTGTACTTATATTATCTAGAGAGGACTGTAAATTTTTCTGTTAGGAAGTTATTGCATTTATTAAAAAAATTTTTTTTTTGTTAGTCATATCTTTCCGTCTTCCACTGGGAACTCTTTCACCAGATTTCCCAGTTTCCTGCAGGATGCACTCACAATGGACAGCAGAAGGGCTTGATCATACAAAACTGATGCAAAATTAGAGTGCAGGATTTTACTTTTTTTTTTTTTTTTTACAAAGAGCAAATATCTCAGTGCAAAAAACACTGTAGCAAGTGTTAGCTGAGCCAGCCTAAATTCCTTCGTAGGGCTTGGTATATACTACCCATGATGCTTTGCATCAGATAATTTGCGTAATATTGTATTTGTATTTTTTATTACTGATGGCATTTTCATTTAAGTCAGGATCTGTTCCTGTTAGATGTCATCTATTCATGTTAGGTATTCCTGCTGTGGTGATAATCCTCAGTTTCTGATGCCCTTTCCTCCTTTGTGGTCCATCTTTCGCCCATCGCTGGCCTCTCCATGCTAATCTCTCTTTTCCTCGCAATACAGATCTGGATCTAGTACTACCCCCCGGTTCTTCATATCCCTTGCAGTAAATCTGCAGCAGGCCAGTCTGCTTTCTCTATTCCCCATTCAGCACTGTGGAACAGCCTCCCTCCGTCATTCTCCATCCCTGCTGTCGCTTAAACCAGCGTTACTGGCACATCTTTCAAAAGAATGCACTTTCAGATAGATATGTTACTCTTCCCTCCACATTACAACAACCCATGCTTCATCCACCCCTTCACTATTTACTATTTCTGTGTCTTAAAACTCAATGTACTGTGTAATGTAACTGTTTTGTCACCATGATTAATTTATAAATATTCTGCCACTTGTTGGTGACACACTTCCCTGGCTCTCACCCTGGCTACCTCTGTAACCAATGAACTTTGTATACTTTTTACATTTTTTTTTTGGAATTTATTACATGTACGGTGCATTGCTTTTGTAGTTCATGTACCCGCTGTTATCACTTTATTTGTTATTGCTGTTTCACTCCCTGCCATCTCCTCTCCACAGGGTCGCACCTGAAAACGAGCTTCTGCTCAGTGTGCCTGACCTGATCACCAGACTGTAGCTTAATAAATAAAAAAATAAATAAATACACAGGCGGTTGCCATGGATGTTTTTCTGATTTCATGAATAAAGGATTGTGTCTTTGGGACAGGAAAGGCAACAGGGACAGATGAAGTCTGAGGGGCCCAGAGCATATTTTCGTGCCACTACCTTTAATTCAGATTTTGGTGGAATTTTGTGCACCAGTGTTCTGCTGACATCCGCTGTGAATTTCTGTTTGGAAACTGGAACTCACTTTAAGGGAACTGCCTGCTTTTTCCCCATCTTGTATTAATATTTATAATTACTGATCCGTTCTGGAACCTGGTGGCATGGAAGCTTGCAGTACGTGTTCATTCCCCTGCAGGGCCTCCACTCCGTTGATGATTCTGGGCTCCCTGCCTGTGCTGCTGCCTGTGACATGGTGCTAAACGGAGTAAAGTAAGGCGTGCTGCTTTGTGCTTGGTGCAGATAACTGCAAGCATAGTTGTACCACTTACACACTAGCTAACTGGCTACCTTTACCCAGCAGAATAAAGCTCCTGACTTGTTTGCTAGCCAAAAAGATGCTCTCAGGCCTAACACCCCCTGCTTTAACAAACTGCTGCTGCACTGTCTTTAACCAAAACAGCACCAGGTACATGGCCAGGAGTGCCCTTTAGCCTCCTTTCTGGCATACTCAGCTGGGCAAGTGGTCATTTACTGCCAGGGTCACTAACTGGTTAAACAAATTGCCTGATACACTGCAGAATCTCCTCAAGTTTAATCACTTTTAAGAGGTCTTTGCGGTCTGCCTTGGCAGTCTAATGCACTTGTAACTGTTAAACAGTTAGATGCGGGTTCTCACTGCACATAACCTGTGACTTTTCATACGACAATCTGTATCTATTTTTTCCAAACTTATGTAATTGTTCTGCCTTACATGAGTCTGACTGAACTGCATTTCAATTGGAACTGCTTATTGTACTTGTAATGTTTTTTTGTGACTTTGTATTTGATATGGAGCCTTTGTAAATAAGCATTTGTGCTAAAAGATAATCTCTGAAGTGTACAATAAATAAATGATGTCACCCGGTTCTGGACTGGATCTGTAATTGTAAAGGTAAACATAAAGCAGGCAGCAGCAGCAAGGGAACCTAAAGGCTGTCCTGTAGGTGCAGTGGTAGAGTTACCTGTCATGCCGCAGGGTTTGGGAGCAAGCTCTCATTGTTGGTGGCTGGCTGTTGTGAGCAGGCAGTCCTCCTCCTGCCTTATTGCTTAATTATAAAACAGTGTCTGGAAATGAAATATTTTGATTGGCTGACAGCATTCTAAAAGGGTTAGGTTAATGACTGGAAACACTCACATACAATAAAACAATTGGAATTTGTTACCATAAAAACATTCATTTAAAATGCTTCCAGCTTAACCTCATACCTCATGACTCCCCCTGTGGTTAGATTAACCCAACTTCTGTTCATGCTTGAATGCCTAAAGTGAATCTCTCTTTAAACAGCATATGCTTATCTATCATAGAAACATAGAATCTGATGGCAGATAAAACTGAGTGTGAGCCTTCTTTCGGATGAGACATTAAACCGAGGTCCCATCTACCTGGATTGGTGGTAGTTCAGGTGGATGTTAAAGATCCCATGGCACTTATCGAAAAAGAGTAGGGGAATTTTTATTGAGAAAAACAAAACAATAACAATATGACACGATCTGTTTTAACATTCATCAAACATATCTATGTGCATAATTAATACAACTAAAAAAGGCTGAATACACTCTTATTTAACTTCCCCACAGAGAATCTAATACAATATTTGAAAGATAATCTACAAAAATCAAACTAAACCCCTATACCCCATAGACAGTGTTCACCCATTTCACCTCAACCATGCAATATGTTTCCAAAAACCTGAAAACATTTGGATCTAATGTGCTGCTCATATGTTTTCTGTTTACCAACTGCTAATTCAATTCTGCTAAAAGGACATTATAGGGAAGAAGTTATGTTGTAGAGAAACTGACACCTTGCTTGCCATAGATGATATTTAATGCATGCAAATATCAGATTTAAAAGTACTTGGTGGTATCTACGCAAAAAACCTGAATAATCCCCAGAACAAGGCTTGATAGGTTATATGTGTCAAACATCCCCATTCCCACCGCTTTGCTAACTCAAACCAAAAAGACTGGACATATGGGCAAAGCAGAAAAAAATGTTCCAAGGTTTCAATTTGATCTGAGCACCCAGGTCTAATGCACATCCGGTCCAAAATCTGTTTGTGTTTTAAATTACCCCTGACTCCTAACCTCCCGTGGCAACAAAGCCACAACACATCCCACATACTAGGGGGTATCCTATGGTCCATCAAAAGCCGCAAGGCTTGGGACAATTTTGTCGGGGTACACGAAGGAAAATCCACTTGAACGTAAAAAAAAATTAAACATAATTTCAGCATAAAAATCCTTTCTAGGTATGTCCTGCAATTGAGCCTTCCCTAATTTCCATTCCCGTAATTTTTTAACTGAGGAATCCGCATAGGACGGGGCCAAAGCCACCTTACTTCTAATGGGAACACCCCCTCCTTCCCAGTATGACATAAAAGAAGAAAAAGCAATTGTGTTCAAGCTGACCATGGATGATCCTGAGGTTTAATCCTTATTTGAAAGGCTGCAATCATGAAAAAGGAATGAAAAATACCACCGGATTTATCATCCCTAAACCCCTTGATTCAATTTTTAAATAAGTAAATGCTCTTTTAATCGGGTTTAGCTGACTACCCACACCGTTTGAAAAAATACACTATATAATCTAGTTTCTAATGAAAGCGAAACCGAAAATAACAGACACATGTAAAAAATAGGTAATAGAAACTTTTTAATAATCAAGACCGCTTTTCTTGGAAAAGCCCCAGGATTTCCATTGCTGCACCTTTTTCTCTGCAATAACCAAAGCTTTCTCCCAGTTTAATAATGCTAGATCTCCTTTACCAAAAGTAAGACCTAAAACAGTAATATAATCCTTAACCATGATGCCCCCAATGTCCTTACAAACCGTAGTGTCACCAATCGCCAAACATTCACATTTCTTTAAATTTAGTCTGGTACCATTTATTTCTGCTAATCCATTAATCACTTTAATAGCCTGAGCACCTGACTGGGCCTCTGCTACCAACAGACACATGTCATCTGCATATACAGAAATTTTCTGGGCTGGTAAAGTACAAGCGGGCGATAATCCCTGTATTGACCTATTGTGCTCAATTTCTCTCAACAATGGGTCCAATACAAAAGCATATAACAACGGGCTAATTGGACAACCTTGTCTGACTCACAATTCATCTTAATTTCAGAACTCACCGCTTTATTAATGCATACACAAGAACTTGCATTGTAATATAAAGTGTAAATATACTGAACAAATATTTTCGAAACCCATATTTAACAAAAACCTGAAAAGAAACTTATGGGACACAGAATCAAAGGCTCTAGCCTGATCTAATGCCATAATAAACCCTGACAATTTTTTTTAGCGTCCAAATTCACATATGTCTCTTAATAACTTTAAATTCTGCTGAATTGATCTATAGAATAGCACATGTTTGTGCCGGATGAAACACCCTTAGCCACTTCCTGTAATCTTTTACATAAAATGGAAGAAAGTATTTTATAGTCTCGTATTCAAAAGGCTAATTGGTCTCCAATTACCCAAATCTATAACGTCCCTGTCTTAAAATAAATGTTAAAATAGCTAAATTAAATTTCGTATCTCCAAACCCATACTGTAGAATATCATTAAAAACTTCTGTCAGTATGCCGCTCAGGTCATCCGAAAAAGTTTTGTAAAATTCATTGGTTAACCCATCCATCCCAGGTGACACCCCTACTTTTAAGCACCTATTGCTCATGTACCTCCTGCAAAGCTATAGGCCCTTGCAGCAGTTCTACATCTACCTGAGAAATAGTCGGCATTGAAAAATGAAAACATCTTCCCACAACAAGAGGAAACAAAACTGTCTCCAAATTGGGAAGCAACCTTCTCTCTGCTATTGCTAACATTTCTGCCACAGACGTTTTTAGATCCCCAACAGAATTTCTTAACCCTGACATCACTCTCTTCTCAATCTTATTTTTACATGCCTTATACGGATCCTGAAAAGGTTGTTGCTGTGTACCAAATTTTAAACTGGCATGAATGGTTGCAGCCCTCTGGAATTGATAATTTAACATGTTCTTTTTAACCCCTTTAATCTGGGACTGAATCTCTGCATCCCCACTTCTGGAGTGTGACTGTAATTTATAATATTGGTTTCGAAATTCTAGGTACTGTAAATATTCCTCCGAACCTTTCTGTTTCCCATAAGTTATAAAAAATTCTTTTAAAGCCGACTTGGTATCTGACCACCAAGAAATCCAATCTGAAAAGAAAACTGCCACTGATTTACGAAAAACCATAAAATCTTTTAATTGAGCCAAAAACCCTGCTTCTGAAAGTAATCGTGCATTTAACATCCATCTGCTCTGAAATGCTGGAAAAGAGGCTGGAATCTGCTGTAAGCCTACAACACTACATAACACATTATGATCTGAAAAATCATGTGGAATCACTGAACACTCTACCAGGATTAAATAATAAGACAGAAAGAAATAATCTATTCTGGTCTGGAAATTAGCTCTCTTATAAGTATAACCCCCCACTGAATGCAATTTTCTAAAAGCATCCTTTAACTTTGCTACCTCTATAGTTTGCAAAAGGGCATGCGAGTCACAGTAAGTTTTGCTGGACCCCATCTTTAACCGAACATCTAAACTACAATTCATATCCCTCCCCAAACTATGTTCTTGGATGTAAACAGGTATGGCTTACCAAATTAAACAAAGCTATCCGTGCTGTTTTAACTTGTGGAGCACAAGTATTAATTAATCTAAAATAAAACCCATACAACAAACAATCTAAAATCAATACTCTACCGGCAGGACTTCAATCAACCTTGTCACCTGAACTACCGGGTTAGAGAACAATATCCCTACCCCGTCTGCAACATCATTCCCAAACGACCAGAAGGACGGCCCCTCCCACCATAATTTTTTTACCTGAGACACTTGTAACAAAGAAGAAAAATGAGTCTCCTGTAAAAAAATCACATCTGCTTTCAGATCTCTACAATGCTGTAAAGCAATGAGCCGCCTCTTGTAGTTCTTCAGGCTACAGCAATTAAGTGATATAATCTTTAAACAGGCCATATCAACTATTGGTCATCTACTCATGATTTATCTTGTTTCCTTTTCCTCCCCTTTTTCTTTTTCCCTTCTAAAACTTCTAGCCCACCCTCTTCTTCAAGTTCCATACTCAGACTCTCATCTGCTTTCAGCAAATCAGAAACCCTCCCCTCTAAGTCTGCTAGGTCTGCAAAAGAATTCTGAGTCGAACATACCCCTCCTGTGCGACTACTTGCTCTGGTAACCCTCCTAGGGGTCTGAAAGGGAATTTCCATCTCAGACTCCCCGGCAGGGTCATCCGTATTTTTAGCCAAGGATTCCGCCATAGAAATGGGGGGGGGGACCAAAATCTGTTGTGGAATAGACACAGTGGATCTTTTCTCCTCAAGAGAAACAGCTGACACCTCTGTAGGCGACACTCTTCTATTTTCCACACTCACCATGTTCCTTTTACTGAGACGGGACTGGGTAGACTCCTCCCTACACTGGGCCTGAGAAATCAGGTCCTCCTTATTTAATCCCCCTTATCTATTCTGCTCCGCCCATGGACACTGGTGATAAGCATGACCTAAGTCATCACATAGATTACATTTAAATTCATTCCTACACACCTCGCTGTCATGGTCTAATTCACCACATAAGGCACATTTAATTTTATCACATGCACTACTCAGGTGTCTACGACTACCACATCTATAACACGCTTTTGGCTGTCCTGGGTAAAAGCAAACCCCGATCTCTCCCCAAAAGAAGCTGTTTGGAACATGTTGTACTTCATTATTTACCACAGACAGTTTGACTTTAAATTTCCATGCCCCGTCCAAATATTTTGGAGTCCAGAATAGGTTCCGGTGATCCTAGAACCTCACATTTTGTTTTAGCCAGAAAACAATGTCACCACATTCACTCCTCATTCCGGAACATCACATTAACTGTTTTAAAAACTGGTTTTGTGATTGGAATGGCTAAAAAAGGTACCCATAAAGGCAATAACTTACAGCTGTCATATTTATGCCAAAATTTCTCCAAACTAGCCATTTGTTTAAAGCTTATATCAAAGTATCCTCCCCACGAATATTAATTAAAGCATAAATGTCCGAGGGTAAAAAGTTCATAGAGTCCATTAATAATTTCCTTGCTACATAGACCCGGTCAGGATGTTCAGGAAGGCCTCCTCTATATCTTAATCGCACTGCATTCCTTCTTGGGGCTTGCTCCACCTTATTTCTTTTAAAAAGATCCGAAAAACGTGGGCCCCTCCTTGTTTCCTGCACTTCTGACCCCAGTTCAGGCATACTTTCAGCTGGTGAAATCCCCCCTTTCCCCTGCTTGTCTAAAGTTCCCTCCTGGCCTAAAGCCTTGTCCAGTGTAGATTGCTCAACTGGTGCCAACAACTCACCCACCTCCAGAGTCCCTTGAGATGCTTCCTTCACTACTGAAGAAAAGGATATCCATTCCGAGTCTGGCACCCATTTCCATCCGTCAGCCGCATCCATCCAGCTTGAGACAAGGCCGTTTCTTCCGACCAGTCAGTACTCGGATTCATTTCCAGGCCCGGACCTCCGGTCCTACCCCCAAACACGGTCGACTCAGTTCCTGCCTCCAAGCGAGTAGCAATCCTCGTGATACCTGGAACTTCCTCCTTACCGCTGGGCTTACACTGCTCCATGACGCCTCCGCTCCGATTCTCACCGGGAAGCGCCTCTCCTCCAGGACAACACACCATTCTACTCTCTTCCTCCACTGGTGATCCCGTCACTGCAATAGTCTGGTTAACTCCCGACGAGCTCCCCTGAGCCCTCACCTCCATCAGCGACGTCTTAGAGGTTAGCTCTGATACAGGCCTCGCCTGTGTATCCTCCGATAGCACTGCAGCTCCACCTCCTGTGCATCCACCTCCTCCTCCTCGGTTTCCATTCTCCTAGTCTCCATTCCTCCAGACGGAGCTCCCGCACTCCACAACGCATCGGGCCGCGCAGCCATCACCTGGGCAGCAGCACCCCTACTGACCAAGACGCGGCAACGCCTCAGAGTAGGGGAATTTCTCCGGTGTCCTGGCCAAATTTCCCTCATTCACTAAAAATACCACCAACAGCATAACCTGGTTCAAGGTCGGTTGGCATTCATCTGTATCCCTCTCCCCCGGGTCGTGCCTGAAAATAGGCAGGATTTGTCTAGTGCACTTACCCGGTCAACAAAAACTAAATAAATAAAAAAAATTAAAAAATAAAAAGTGAGCTCAGGATAAAAACAGCATAATATCATCACAAAAAAAAGTCCAGTATGGAAAGTCCTCACTTGTTTCTTATGGCTTTATCACGGATTCTAGACAGTCGTAGGCATTTCAAAGAAATCACAAGGCCGTGCTTGGTTTCTGTGTTGGTTACTATATACCAGTTTATCATGTTAGTGTTACTAAAGCTCGGCATCTTTCCAGATTCGCCCCTAGGAGCAGCTGCCAGGAGCTGGCGATCTTCCCAGAGTGAACTGAAGAGTAGGTTCATTCAGAAACAGCAGATAGAAAATGTATTCAGAACTGCATTTTCACAAATTAGCCAGCACTTACTTTTTCATTTTTAGAGAATGTTTCTGTCTCCGCTTATCAAAGACAGTATGCTTTTTTGATAGAACGAGGAGTACCAAGCAGGACTGCACTGTACTCAGAAGATGACATATCCAGTGCTGTTCATAATTTCCCTGTTTAACTGTGCCTGCTAGGAATGCCTCATAGGGTACCATATACTGAGCAGTCTGCAAGCGCAGTGCAGGCTGCAGCGCTGCGCCAAAAAATAGCGCATGGCTGGCTCTGAGCAATATTCTGTCAGCATACACTAATGGAGGGTGCTCACTGACTGAATATCTGGCCGTGTCAGTGCAGCACTAAGTGGATATGCACTGCACTAACATGAGCCAAGGCTGCATATGGCCCACTGGAGATAGCGCTACCTGAAATGGGATAGTGCCAGGGCTCCTGGGGGCCAGAAGCAGGCCAGGCATGCAAATTAGCTCATTGGGTATGCAAGGCACTAAGAGGCCATCTGCATGCCCATTGTGGGCTCATTTGCATGGGCACAGCAGACCCCCTAGGGTCAATGCAGGGCCTCAGCAGTGGAAAATCCCTGGCAGTCTAGTGGACCCCCTCCCCCCCCGATCGCCCCATCCTCGCTGTGTATTGAATCCATGGTAGTCTAGTGGACCCCGCCCCGATCACCCCATCCTCATTGTGTATTGAATCCATGGTAGTCTAGTGGACCCCCTCCCCCCAATCACCCCTATACTCGCTGTGTATTGAATCCCTGTAGTCTAGCGGACCTCCATCGCCCCTGTCCTCATTGTGTATTAAAACCCTGGTCGTTTACTTGACCCCCCTGATCACCCATTCTTGTGTACTGAATCCCTGTTTGTCTAGTGGACCATCCAGTCGCCCCGTCCACACTGTGTGTTGAATCCCTGTTAGTTTAATTTACCCCCAGTCGACCCAAGTCCCAGGTATATCTCAATCCCTGCTGGGATGCAGCCCCCCCGATCACAGGTGACCCCCCCTTATGACTGCCGTGCCCACCTGCCCACTCATTGAGGCCTCCCCCTCACTCCTGTTAGCATTCATTAGAACCGCTGAGGTGAGATCAGCAGTTGGCACAACCATCTACTTGCCTCCTCTGCTGTCTGCTGTCTTGACTGTCACAGTGCGGCGATTGTGAATATGTGTACTCGTAGTTGCACTCTGTTACAGTCAGATGGTGGTTGGCCAAGGAGATGAGTGGAGGGTTTTGCTGGCTGCTGATCTGAAGTGAAACGCTCCACTTTAACGTTGCCACACAAGAGGACAGCTGTATGCAGGATAACAGGCCCTTCAGTTCTGAGCTACGACTGCCTTAAATTGCAGAAGCAGTTTATAATTGTCCTGTCTCATCAGTGCTGTAACCTCACTCACTGTGACATCACTGATGACCAAACTGGCAGAAGATGAGTGGCCCATCCAGGTTAGTTGTGATCCTTTTATTAGTGATGGTAAAGTACTGTGTGGTACATCATTCCTAGTATTAACAAGTGAAAACCTTGTAATGAGCAGAAGGAGAAACATACTTTGGAAATGAAATGTAAGCGCTGGCTACTGTCAAACATTATTAACATTTTCTGTTTCCTAGTTTTTTGGGCTACTAACTCTGTAAATAATAACGTTTTCCATACCTGTTAGCTATGCAAAAAATGCTGCTTGTAGAATTCTTAAGGGGGAAGGGTCCGACAAAGGTTCCCAAGATTCCAAGTTCCGTCACTGCAGGCAGGTCGGAAATATGGTACAAGGAATCTTGAGGAAGTTGTTCCTGGAGCTCGATATATCGGACTTGGAGGATCACTGCTTTCTGACTTGGGGGTGGGAAGAGGAGCACCTTGGTATGACACCATGAGCTAGCTCCAGCTCATAGTGCTAAAAAGGGAATTGCTGGTTGGCGAAGGCATGGTGTGGAGAACTTCCCACCGCTTCACATCGGGGGATGTAGTAGGAGAACACCGGGGAGGATAAGGTGAAGGGGTTTAAAAATTAAAATGGGGATAGGAGAACCACTTTGCAAAAGTTCTGAACTGGTACTTTGTAATGTGGGGGTGTCAGTTATTATTTTGGTGGCTCACTGTACTCACCTAGTTGTTTTTTACCCAGAAGGTAGTCTACTAGTGTTAATAAACAATATAATGAAATAGAAACAGAAAAAAAAAATAATGAAATGAAGAATTTGCATTTATATAGCACTTTTAATACACACTGTATCCCAAAGTGATTTACAAGTAATGTGAGAGAAACTAGTAATCAAGTGACCGAAAACATCCACCACCACAAAGTAGATTCCAGACACACGGCTTCAGTGCTTAAATTCTTTATTCAAGTGTTACAGGTACAGTACAAACATTTAAAAAAGGCTCCACTAACCAAAATGCCTGTCATGTTTTACATTGATTGCTTTTTCAAAGGGTCTTGAGTAACAGGTTTAAGCACAAATCCATGTGTCTGGAATCTACTGTGTGGTATTGTGTGCTCCAACTTCCTCCTGCTGTTTAAAGTGTCTCCGTCAGCAGCAGTATCCAGTTCCTAGTGCGGACTTTCTTCTGTTTTTCATGACTGTAAATATGAAGTGGCAACCATTTCCATTCATTAACACCAACACACAGTCATAGTCAGTCACCTGAACTGTTTTTTGTTGAGGGGGGAATGTTAGCTAGGACAATGGGAAAACTTCCCTTCACTTGTGGAGCATGCCATAGGGTTCTTTGCCATTCGCGTAGAGGCCCATTAAGGACATCACAGATGAGTAGATGGAACCTGGGTTTAATGTCTCATTCAGAAGATGATACATCCCAACAGTACAGCACTGCCCCCCCCCCCCTTCTCAGGACTGCACTGGAGTGTCAGCACCTGAGGAATGAGCCGAAATCCTGGTGAGGGACTAGAACCCTTGATCTTCTTGTCCAGAGAAAGATAAGCTACCAACTGAGACACATTGATACCACATTATAAATAAGTAAAACAAAATGGTTATATTGAATGCACGCTGAAAATAGAAAATAGAGTTAAAAATCTACGTTTTGACCTTAGGTCTTCTTCAGGAAATATCTAAAAGAGAAAAAAAACAAGTTAGTGCAAGTTAGTTTTTTTTCTTTTTTTTCTTTAGATATTTCCTGAAGAAGACCTAAGGTCGAAACGTCGATTTTTAACTCTATTTTCTATTTTCAGCGTGCATTTAATATAACCATTTTGTTTTGCTTTTAGACCACATGCTGACGCAGCGCCTTGTCTTTGTTTTTTTATAAATAAGTTATTTTTAACATCATTTCCATTCCATCTATAGATTATGTTATGGGCTGAAAAAAATTTATTTTTAAATTAGTTTCAATATTTTGGCAAAAGACTAAAATTCTGAATGTGCTAATAAGGCTTGGCTATAGCACAAAACCCTGTGACTCATCAGAGCCTTCGGAGCTTTGTCACCCTTATCAGAGTAACAACACAGTCCATATTATGTTTTTTAATCTGTGTTTATTCACATGGGTCAGATGTCAAGAGGCTTTTTGTGCGAGTCTTGTGATTTACAGTACACAAACATGCCGATTGCCCACTAAAAACACAGATTTAAAAGGAGACAGGAAATGTGTGCTAATTGGCAGCGGTTAATGTTCCTGATAATAAAATTCATACATACGAATTATCTATATTTAACCGTACTTGAATAAACACTGATATAAAAATCTGAGTTTTCAGTTGTTGTCTTGTTATGGACAACTTGCTGAACAGTTCTTTTCATGGAACCAGTAGTCTGGAGTTTGTACTGTATCGCGGTTTGTGTACAGAATGCTAATTATGAACTGTTGACCTTTCAGAACCTTGCACAGAGATCTGTGCACAAACATTGACATAGTTAAAACTCCAGAGGACAGATTCTACGAAAAGAACTATAACAGGATGCTGCCCATAAAAATGAAACAATGCAAAATACAGTTTTTCACGTCACTTTTTATTCAGGTACAGTTAAATATGGATAATTTGGGGAATGAATGTCATTTCTGCAAATAAGAACTTTAAAAGAATGGGCAGTTAGAAATGATTTCCTGTACTTTTTATGCATTTCTGGGTGCGGTTGGAGGGATTGTTATGGATATAGGAGTATTACATTGTGCTTTCTTAGGACCAGAGGAATGCAGAGCAACGGTGAGCAGTTCTGTTTTCCTAAGGACACAAAAGGCGACGCTCTTAGATCCATAAGTGACCCTCCAAATGGACTCATAAAACTATGGATCGCTGACTTTTTAAAATAAATAAAAAATCCTTCTTTTTGTTTAAAATGCTTATGACGTGAGCAGTCAGCGAGAAGCCCATTACAGTGGTGCTTAGCACGTGAGCCATTCTTACGGTAATAAGAGTACCTCGTGCAACTGAAGGGAGGGCTGTGATTGGCTGGGAACCAAAATGTTCTTGATGGTCACATTTTTGATACTGAAAGTATGGCAATGAACCAGAGCAATGTGGACTAACTGGGAACTGAGGCTGGCATTCCGACTGATGCTTGTGAGACTCCAACCAAGTAAACATACATACATAGGTCAAGAAGGCTTCACGTTTGCCTCTTGGGGAGGATGGGGGTGTAGTGGGTTCTAGTCCTAGACCAGGAACCTGGGCTAATACCTAGCACTGCGGCTTTCTGTATAGCGCAACAGTAGGGGGCCCTGCACCGCTGAGGTGCCGTTCAGATGAGATGCCAAACCGAGGTCTGCCCTGCTCGTCTCTGGTGGCTGCGGCTGTCCAGATGGAACGTGGAAGTTAAACATTCCGTGGCACTTATCCTAAGAGAAAAATTTAAAAAAAGAGTTGGGTACACTGTGCCACTGCAGGTGCTGCTGTTGAAGTGAATGCTCAGCCATGATAAAATGAAAGAAAAACAGTGCATTCACCAAAAATAAGTTAAACTTTTTTTTACTGCAGCATGCAACAAGGATTGCAATGAATGCCTTTCTACATAGTGCTCTACCTACTGAACTTCATATAGTACGAAACTTTAACTTATTTTGGATTTGTGTGCTGTTTTCTGTCATTTTATCATCCATCCTAGGAGAATGTTTTTTATTATTATAAAATGCTAAGCCAAGAATGCCTGTACCCATATGCACTCCAGGCACATCGTTCCTACAGATAAAATATTCAGGTGACACACAACCCTATATTACATTATCTTGTTCAGGGGGTTGAAATAATGCATCTGTACATTAACACAGCACATTTACTGTAACACATAGTTTCCACTGTTTAAAAAAATTTATACTAGCATTGCGCTCCCTGTGTTTGTCATCACCAAAACCTCCACCTCCCAAACAACTTCATATATCATTTATTTACCTATCTCATTGATGGAGGATAAGCTGCCGACATGCTGACCTCCTTAATTGGAGGGTGGGAGTGTGTTTGCCCTTTGACAAATAATTGTGGTTTAATAATGGAATCTCTTGCTAAGCAAGTAATGTTCATAAACTGAAAGAGCTCCTGAGGTTAAGTGTGCAAAGAAATTCTAATGTTAAGCTTTGTAAGTGTCGTCGGTACAAATCCCATCCTGACCACTGGCTCACGATGTGACTTTGAGCCAGTCATTTGAGCTCCTGTATGCATCTCTGCACCTCCCAGCTATAACATTGGGCAGAAATAGGACCCTCCCCCACACACTTGAAATATAAAATTGCACCAGTTGTTCTTGATTTCGAACCAGGGCTCCCTAGGGTTTCAGTGCTTTGCTTTAACCAGTGGATGTTGCCAACTCTGCCTTCCGCAGGAGAAAATTCTGTGTTTGTAACCCTCAAGCAAGGGATGTACTGAGAGTCCAACCTGAATATATCGATATACACACTGTAAATACTCGCATATAAGTCTAGTTTTTGATGCTAAAAATAGGCATATGAGAAGGGGAACTCAACTTACCTGTAAGGTCGACCTCTCTGTAGGGTTTACAATGGTAAGCAATTTTTGCAACTGTTTAACCTGATTCTGTGTCCAGTTTGGGCCACAAAGACATATTCCCTGCTTGATAATTGTCACAAAATAAATATTTCAGTCCAATTTGGGGAGCAAATAATATCTGTAATTTTGCTAAAATTAAAAAGGTTAGGGGGGCTCACATATGTGTGGTTGATTTTTAGATGAATATATACAGTGTATACCCTTTGTAAAATATTTTCATACTTGGATCAATTTGCTGTTTTCAGTGCTTTGCAACTGTTTTTCTTGTGACCTAATAACATTGTATATCATAAAAGAAATAAAATAAAACAAATCTGTTACTTGTGGTTTGAAATTATTTTGTTTCATTGGAACATAATGACTATTTATGGGGGAATGCTTACACACAGTAAACACCTGCTGTTTAATTCCCCAAAGTCCTAATCAAGACATTCCAGAACGTGTTACATAGTATAAATTCACAGTGAAATCAAGGCATCTGTGACCCTGGAATGTATCGCTATTGTAAGCAGACTTGTGTGGATTCAAATTCATGTTTATTGCAGGAAAACTCCATTGAGCAAGCTCATTCACAAGGAGGTCCTGAAGAACATATACAGACAAAGGAAATTACATAAATAAAATCTTGGTACATAAAAGTATATGGTACAGGTGGTACATAATGCTCAACATAAGACATAAAAAGGTAATATTTATAAACGCAACCTGGAGAAATCATTAAAAGTAGAGAAACAACTGCCAAAAAAGTTGGAACAAGAGCACTAGGATGCATAAGATGAAGGGAGAGTATAAGATAGGTGCAAAGGGGAGTGGAGCGGGAGAAGAGAGGGGGATCTTGTAAGGGAGGAGGAGGGAAAAGGAGGAAAAGTGTAGAGATAAATCAAAAGTAAGCATGACTGAAATAAAGAGTAATAGGAGGGTGGGGAAGGAAAAGGAGAGGTAAGTAGAATCAGAGAGGTAGAAGAATTAGGGAGGGTAACCGAGTTGTTGATATAACAGTCAATGGTCAAGTAAGGAATAGAAAGAGCCACATGCATTTTTTTTATTTGGTTGCAGCAAAGGTTTTAAAGGGATTGACTGAGACAATTCTGGAGAGTTTCAGTATAGACTGGAGCTGGTTCCAGATAGTTGGAAGTGTATATGAGATGACACATTCACCAAAGGAGGTACGAGTCCTAGGCACATCTAGAAGGATAAAGTCAGACTTCCTAAGGGAATACAAACTGTGGGAGATGAGAGTAAGGGATGTTATATAGCTTGGTAGTTTATTCAAGAGGATTCTGAGAGGATCACAGTACGTTTTGAAAGGATTACAATAAGTTTAAAAGGGGGCTCATTTAGGGGTTTTCTTTTGCAGGAAGAAGGTTATGACTGCTAAGGGTAGGGCCCCATATATCTGGTAGGGCCACGTGTGAAGAGATTTGGGGAATACATAATGGGTTGCAGTGGAATAACACACTTATCTCCACTAGTGTGTGATAAGACCTTATAACTCATGAATTGCAAAGCCACCTGTTAGTTATGAAGGTCTTAACACTCGTGTGGCAAGAAATGCGCTATTCCACTGCAACCCACTATGTAGTATTTGATATATGCCACACTATTGTTAATTTTTTAATTGTGCTTCCTTGTTTTAGCTTAAAACTGCCTCTTTTTCTATTGTAAACTCTCTGTCTGATCCATTGTTCTCTGTGTTCTATTCCCAGATTTGAAGAGAGATAAAATGTTCTGTCTGTGTAATAAAATGTTCTTTTTTGTAAATATATTTTTATTAATAGCATTTTCCATGTCTGCACAGTCCTTACACAGGAATAATAATTATAAAAGTGGTGAAAAAGGGTGTGGCATTAAAATGTTTTTTTTGCAAGGTAATTGTGTGTGCATGCAAGTCTACACTCATAGCCACCATTCCTCTGTACACTTTGGTACAGTGCAGGGGTGGGGGAGGGGTTAATCAGTACATTCCTAAATCAGTAAGTCTTGCATAATTTTCCAGTATTAGTTTCTTAGGGCTAGCATTTTGACTCTATCTTGTGGCTGGGTAGGAAGGGGCAGCAGCCTGGGCCATCTCCCCCTTCCTGAAAGTGGAGGTGGGGGGCAGTACTGGGGTGGGCCTGTCAACCCAGTTCTAGTGGGAATTTGGTTTCTCAAGCTACATTGTATGGATAAGAATTATTTGGGCTCACCTAGGCAGCATACCTAAGGGTGTCGCTGTAATCGGGGGCAAACTTATGGGATGAAGTCTCTGTCTTTGTAATAACATTTTATGCAAAAATGTTTATCCTCCTTAGGCAGGTCTGGGCAGCTTATTATCCCTATCTCTGTGCCCAGTGCTCATCCACTTATCTGCTTCAGGTCCGCAAACAGGTACCCCCAAGGATCCCCCCCCCACAGCAGGACAGAAGGGTTGTTCTCCCTCTGGCAGATAATCTAATATGGCCTCAGGACTGGAACTGCAGGGTGGATCATTGGGACATAGGCAGGAAGGAGGGGTGGAAGAACAATGGGAAATAATCAAAACTGCCATCATAGAGGCAACAAACCTTTGTGTGAAGCAAATCAACAAAACAAAATGATGTAAGAAACCACTATGGTTCTCAAAGGAGGTGGCAGGGAAGGTTAGGGAGAAAAAGATAGCATTCAGGAAGTACAAGAAATCACAGAAGGAGCAGAACAGAGAACATTAATTTAAAAGTTAAAGCAGAAGGAAGCGGGGAAGGCAGTCAGAACAGCAAAGGCCCAAACTGAGGAAAAGATAGCCAACTCAGTTAAGAAGCGGGATAAAACCTTTTATAGGTACATCAGGGAGTGAAGAAAGACCAAGGGAGGGACAGTGAAGCTTAATAAAGGGGAAGGGGTGGGCAGAGGGTGACTATGAAAAGGCAGAGATACTAAAGAAATATTTTTGCTCAGTATTCACAAATAGGGAGAGGAACCTAAACTAAACAATAGAAACACTCTGGATAGGGTGGTTGATACTAGCCCATTCACAGAAGAGAGAGTTCTGAAATAACTCTTAAAACTGAAGGTGGTCAAAGCAATGGGGCCTGATGGGATTCATCCCAGAATTCTAAAAGAACTGAGGATAGAACTAGTGACACCACTGACTACCCTCTTTAACAAATCATGGGAGGATGGACTGGAGGAGAGTGGATATTATTCCACTTCACAAAAGTGGGAGCAGGGCAGAGGCAGGAAACTACAGACCTGTTGGTTTGACCTCAGTGATAGGGAAAATGATGGAATCACTTCTGAAGGAAAGAACTGTTGAGTACCTAGAGGCCAGCGGGATACAGGACCCAAGACAACATGGATTCACAGCAGGAAGGTCATGTCAGATGAATCTAATAGATTTCTTTGACTGGGTGACCAAAGTAGTAGATCAGGGAGGGGCTGTGGACATGGCCTACCTAGACTTTAGCAAGGCATGTGACACAGTCCCACACAAAAGATTAATATACAAGTTAGCTAGCCTTGGAGTGGGTCCCAAGATAGTAGCTTGGGTAAAAAATTGGCTGGGCAACAGGACACAGAGGGTAAGAGTAAATGGAGTCCACTCTGAAGAAAGGGGGGGGGTTACTAATGGGGTACTGCAGGGTTTAGTACTAGGACCAGTTCTCTTCAATGTCTTTATAAGTGACATTGCAGAGTGACTGGAAGGAAAAGTATGTCTCTTTGCAGAAAACACAAAGATCTGCAACAGGGTTGATACACAAGGTGGGGTGGAAAGGATGAGAAGGGACTTGGCAAGGTTGGAGGAATGGTCAAATGTATGGCAGCTTAGATTCAGTGCTATGAAGTGCAAAGTAATGCACCTGGGAAACAAAAACCCAGGGGAAGAGTATACAATGGGGGGTGAGATACTAACAACAACAAAAATGGAAAGGGACCTGGGGGTAGTCAGTTCAGATGATCTAAAGGTGGGCAAGCAATGTGAGAGGGCAGTAAGGAGGGCTGGGGGGATACTGGGATGCACAGGGAGAGGCATCACCAGTAGAAAACAAGAAGTTGTTATCCCTCTGTACAGACAGCTGGTGAAACCCCATCTGGAGTACTGCTTGCAGTTCTGGAGACCTCATCTCTGCAAGGACATAGGCAGGATGGAGGCTGTCAGATGAGGGCAACTAAAATGGTGCAGGGTCTGCACCAGAAGACATCAATGAAGAGAGACTAAAGGAGCTTAATATGCATACCCTCGAGGAAAGGAGGGGAGAGGGGGACATGATAGAACTTTCAAGTATCTCAAGGGAATCAACAAAGTCCAAGAGGGTAGTATCTTTCAGAAAAAGAGGTGTGCAAGAACAAGGGGGCAAAATTTGAAGATAGAGGGGTGACGGCTCAGAGGTAATGTGAGGAAGCATTTTTTTCACAGAGAAGGTTGTGGATGCATAGAATGGCCTTCCTGAGGAGGTTGTGGAGTCAAAAACTGTGGAGGAATTCAAGAATGCATGGGACAGACATAAGGCAATTCTAGGGGTGGGGGGTAGGAGGAAGTAGGCTGTTGGTTAACTAGGATCTGCAGCTTACCCATTAGGTAGAGAAATGGGTAGACTGGGTGGGCCAAGCGGTCCTTATCTGCTGTCAGATTCTATGTTTCTATGTTAGGCAGGGCTTCACAAAGCCCAGGCCTCCATGTTTTCACTTTTCTCCCCCCCCGGTCCCCCCGGATGTGCAGTGAGCATAATATGCGTGCCCCGCCATCTGTAGGGACATCCCCATCACTCTGTACTTCGGATCCCTTCCCACTGTGTGACACACTTGCACAGTCACCCAGATATTTCCAGGTGGCAGTCAACAGTGTCAAGGCAATCCCCCTGCCTGAGGGAGGAGAACAGTCCTACAGATGCTAACTTCTCCCTCACCCAGCCAGCTCCCATGTAACCTGCATTGGTTTCTGAACCTGGCTTGCCAGCATGGCAGGAGGTGAGGTGCCAGTACCTCAGCTGTCCACACCACTGGGTCAGTGAGTAATAATGTATTCTCAGTCAAGGTAAATATTTATCTCAAAATATTGTGATTTATATAATAGATAGATACTGTCTGTAGATGGATGGATAGATACTGTCGGTAGATGGACAGATGAATAGATAGCTAGATACTGTCTGTAGATAGCTAGATAGATGGATAGATTGATAGATACTGTCTGTAGATGGATAGATAGCTAGACAGACAGACAGACAGATAGCTAGATACTTTGTAGATGGATAGATAGATACTGTCTGTAGATGGATAGATAGATACTGTCTGTAGATAGATAGATACTGTCTGTAGACGGATACATAGATACTGTCTGTAGATAAATAGCTAGCTAGATAGATTGATAGATATATACTGTCTGTGCTCACCTGGAACCATAACAGTGTCTGTTCCTGGACCCTCCTCAAGCAGTCCCATCCTGTGGGCAGTATGGCTCAGCAAATGACACCCCTGCTGGGTGTCACATCACATCCTGCTGTGCCTGCATTTTCTCCTACCCCCCCATGGCACCTTGTGCTCCTTTTGCGCCCGGCTCCCTCCTGGCATGCAGATTCACCCCCCCACCCACAACCATCCAAGCTTCTCTAGTGTTGTGCTGGATTGGGGGGTGGATTCCTGCAGGTTTGCCATGTGTTTGGCGCTAGCTTGTGGCTGCGACAACTTCTGGGTTTTTGGCACAGGGCCCTCTCCTGTTATAAAATTGGATGCATGAATCCCTGACACACCTGGAGTTCCCTGCAGCCTTTGAGCACTGCAACTTGTGTCACTCTAAGGGCTCTTTGAAAATTGAGCCCACTTTCTTAAAAAGAGATGAAAATGGCCTCCAGTACTTAGAATTCTGCAATGAACACCAGACAAAAACCAGGACAGATATAAACATGAAAGACATCAGAAAGTTATTCTTTGCAAGCAAACTACATTAAAGTACCAGTTAGGGTTCAGCGTAATGCCACAAAAGTATGGAAATGTGAAGTTGGGGTTTCCAGTGCTAACTCATCACCCCCCAATCAGCAAAAGGACAAGACCGCACAAGCAACCACATACAGCCATCATCAGGTAAGACAAACACAACTGTTTCCACATTACTCAAACGTAGTAGCACTGATGAAGTACCTTCATGGATTTGCATCTGGGGCATGCATGCTGCAAAATGTACACACTCACTTATTGCTGCAGATAGAAATCCACGATACTCAAATCACAATACTACTTCTGTGTGCAGAAGTTCAGGCCCCAGCAGCCACCGATACAAATCCACGATACCCAAATTACAAAGAGCTCTTTTGTCTGCAGAGGTGCAGGGCAAGCACTTCTGTAGCCCCAGATACTCATGTACACTTTAAGGCATACATACACTTGACGACCTTGCTCTTCTGCAGCCACAGGCATAAGACAAACACACTGACCTCTGGCTGCAGAAGTGCAGGTGCCACAAAATCCATGATACCAAAATTGCAACAGTACCTCTGTCTGCAGAAATGCAGGCCCTTGAGGGGCCTATACCTCTTCAGCCACAGGTGTAAGACATACACGCCAAGTTCTGTCTCTAGAAAGGTAGTTATGTCGCTGGGCAGTACTGTTGCAATGTGGGTATCATGGTTCAGCACTGGAGTCAGAAATTATTCAATGGGGTAGCAGATTTTCAGTTATGCAGCAGCATATAGAAAACCATACACTAGCAGATCATGCTAGCAGGCGAGGTACCTCATACAGCTTGCAAGAGTACCTCTGGCTGCTGAACTGCAGGCCCCATGGGACCTTCTGTCTGAAGAACTGCAGGCTTCCATGGGGCCTCTGTTTCTGCAGCCACACATACTCATGCATGCTGTACGACACATGTACTCTTGCACACTGTATGATATATACACAAAGGTCTGGCTGCATAAGCACAGACCCCAGTGTGGCCTCTGCTTATGCAGTTGCAGATAGAAATCCATGAAGGTAGAAATCCACAAAGGTAGCACATCAGCGCTGTTGCATTTGTGTCATCTGGAAACAGTTGTATGTTGTTTGTCTTACCCGATGATTTTTTAATTTATTTTTTATTTTAGTCTTTTGGTAACTGGGTAAGGCCCACTAGGCACAAGTGCCTGTTTTCAGGGGCAACCTGGGAGCACTGGGAAGTAAAGTGACTTGCTCAGAGTCACACAGTGTGCAAGTGGAGGTTGTGGGAATCAAACCCAGGTCTGCTGGATGACCAAGCTCATTCACAGCTTGTTACTGTAACCTCTAGGCTATACAGCCAGCCATGATGATGGCTGTCTGTGGTTGTGTAGTCTTGTCTCTTTGCTGTTGGGGGGGGGGGATGAGGAATTAGGGTTGGAAACCCCAATGCCACATTTCCATATTTTTGTGGTGTTAAAATGAACCCTAAGTGGTGCAATAATGAATTTTTTTTGCACAGAATTTCCTTGCTTTTTGAGACAGTGGAATCATTTCCTTCGGGACCTGTATGATTAGATACAGGCATGCAAGGCCCTCAGGGCCCTGCATCAAGGAAAGACTCTGTCCACCTACTTGTAACAACTGAGAACTAGTCATGGAACCATTTGTAACTTTACCAAAAAGAATACCGCTTCCCCCACCCTCGACAGCCAAACTTGATAACGCTCTGACCAAATCCCCTTGCTTAATGATGTCAAGTTTATGTGATGCAATAGCAGGGATAGATGTACACAAAGCAGCTAGTATTGTAATATGAAACAGCTTCTTATGATGGCTTGGCTCAAGGGAGTGGGCACTGCCTCATGCCTCCCTGCCTTTAACGAGCATGTTGACATGTAGAATTAAATGCAACACATTTTTTTGATACTACTGGAACTAGACAAAATGCAACAGCTAACTTTAAAAGCAACATGAAGGATCAGCGCAACATACACATAAAATCAGATTGCACTGTGCAGGGATAAGCCGGACCTTCTGAGACATAGGGAAAACCTGGGGCCCTAGGTGACGAGTGGCAGTGAAGGGTGAGACTGGTGGGCAGAACAGGATGATAAGCAGCCAGAAGGAGTGGCAGGTCAAGGGCGGTGCAAGGGAGGAGCAGAGAAAAAAATTCCTGGGAAAGAAAAAGCACAGTATTTTATCTGTGGGCAGGAGCAGTTCCTCAGGCTTGCGAATGACCCTCAACTTCTGCGTCCTCCTCTTCCACATAATGCTCGGCAGAGGCAGGAAGCATGAAATACTTCGTTGGTTGGGCTGGGTGGGATATCTGCAGTCAGGAAGGATATAGATCGGCAAACTCCCAGCCCCTGGTATGAAGCTTTGATTCAAGGCATGCCTACTTTAGGACAATATCAGTAAAAGACACCCTTAAATATATCCATAAGGTTCTTGGCAAAATCAGTATGGGGTGGGGGCGCACTTGACATCCAGCTCATAGCCTTGGCCCTGGAAGAACTATTCCACCCTATCATCAAAATTTTCAGTTTCTCTCTGTGCTACTCACAGTTCCCTGAGACACAGAAGTCTGGTCTAGTCACACCAGTTTTTAAAAGCAGTGATCATTCCAATCTAGCCAACTACAGACCTATCTCAGTTCTCTACCCCCATCTAAGGCACTGGAAAGAATTGCGTCAGACCAGCAGGTTGAATACCTTGATAAATACAAAATACAATGTGCCCAGCAAAATGGCTTTAGAAAACTCCACACCACCAATACAGCACTGATAGAATACACTAGCCACGCACATGTGGCCCTTGACCATGGTAACATGGTTGGAGCCACATATATTGAACTAACCAAAGCCTTCGACCTGGTCAGCCATAAGCTGCTGCTCAGTAAACTCCATGGTCTTGGTCTGTCCTGGGACTCAGTAGCCTGGTTCCAAAGCTATCTCTTGGAACGCACACAGCGAGTGAAAATTGATGCCTCCTTATCTGATATCCAGAGGGTAGCTGATGGCGTGCCACAGGGTCCCATATTGGGCCCCCACCTCCTTGGCCTCTTCATTAATCACCAACCTGAGGCCTAATGTCCGATATGCAAATGATGCTATCTACTCCAAAAGCAGCGACCTTGGTAACCTCACCACTAGCTTACAGTGCAACATTGAGACCTTAGAAAACTGGGTCTTGAAGTACAAATTGGTCGTCAGCTACAAGAAATAAAAAACATGCTCTTTGCTACTCCTCACCTGAAGAGAAAGGTGTCCCTTGACATCCTTAAGACAACAGGCATAAATTAGAGCAGGTGAAAACCTTCACAAACCTTGGGGTAGTATTGAACGATACTATATCTTTTGCCCCTCACATAAATAATTTGGTGTCCTCAGTAAACAGAAGATTGGGTGTTCTGTACAGAAATTGAGACAACCTTTCTGCTGACACCAGGCATTTGATAGTGTCTGGCTCTGTGTTGTTCCTAGTTGACTATGGCTTACCTGTGTACACAGCTGACAGTGACACAGTATTTAACAGGGTTAAGGTAATTTTCAATAAAGCATGTCACTCGGACCCATAGCTGCACCGCCTACTCATTAACCAACTGGCTTCCCCTGCCTGGCACAATAAAGTTTCAAACCTGTTTGCTAGGCAAGAAAGCACTGATGGGCCTTACCCCTCTTGCGCTGAGAAACTACTTTAAACCAGTCATGAACCAAATACAATATAAGGAGCATGGCCAGGAACACACTTGAAGTTCCACTCCGTAGAACTCAGCAGGGTAAGCGCTCCTTTGTAGTCAGGGCAACAAGATGGTTAAATGAGTTGCCTAAATCCCTGCTAAATCTCTCTAAGACCGAACAATTCAAAAGCCCTTGCGGTCTGCACTAGCTGTTCAACGCAATGGTAACTGTTAATTACAGTACCTAGCTGAATTTATACCCTATGACGTCTGTCATTTATTCTGCTTATAGTCTGCTGTTTGGGATTTGCTTTTCACTGTAGAACTTTGTAATCTGAATGGCATATGAGTCCTGCCTCCACAGTTATACTGTGTCTGACATTTATATTTTGGGGCTCCCCCTTTGCTTTCCCCTTTCCGCTGCCCCTGCTCTTGCCTCTTTAGTTAACTGCCATCCTCCTACCCTCCCAGTCTCTCTCCTCCTGCCCCGGAATCCTTTTGTTGGCTGAACCTAGATTCCTTGCTACTGCAGCGGTTCACATATCAATAATGTTTTTTTTTTTTTCTATTCTTCATTCAACTCCCCTATGTCCCTGTCCCGGATTGTATCCTTGCTCTGTTGTTATTACCTCCTTACAAATACCATCTAGAGTAGCCTTTTAACCATTACCCCTACCCTGGACCTTTACTTATAGTGTATATTGGGCACCTTTTAATCTACTGTTCCCATCGACTGTTATATCTATTCATGTATAATTTCATATATACTTGTATGTTGTGTTACCAGTTTAGTTCCCTGACCCAGATTCCAATTGTCTCTCATTACTGTATATGCCATTGATGTTATCCCTGTATATATTTTTATTTATACTGTGTTTTATTCCTGCTTGTATATTGTTTGTTGTATCTTTCTGACCTGTCTTATCCTGTATACCCCGGGTCCACCTCGAAAATGAGTTGTGCTCAACGGTGATCGCCTGGTTAAATCAAGATTTTGATTGATTGATTGATTGATACGAACAGTGTCTGTACCTTGACTGCATTGACAACGTTACTCTGGAATTTGCCTGTTCACATCTGTACTTCATCTTTACTTGTAACTTTGTCACTGACATGCAATCTTTGTAAAGTGGCACCTGTGCTCAAATGTATTGCCCAAAACATTCAATAAATGAATGCATGCCATTGAACTCCCCTTGCCTGCAGGTCCCGACTGTAATTTTGGATCACCTACACTCTGCTGTCCTCATATGTGATGGGTCCCATGGAATTTAATACTTTCTCCTTGCCTGCATACGTAAGGTACTTGATTTAAAAATGTCTTGGCCTCTCACCAGGTTTCAGCTTCAGGTCAGTGCGATGGGCCAGCTCCACCTCATATTGCTGTGCCTTCTCCCCAAGGTTCAGATGTTTCACAAGCCACATGTGGATGTGTCTTTTAGGATTACTTTTCTCCACACCCTGCAGGAGCCCCACAATTCACAGGTTCAGTCTACACAACCTGTTTTCTTGATAGACAGTTTTGAATGTCAGTGCTTCCAGGGCTGCTTTTAACATGTTTCGTTCTAGCCCGGTGTCAGCTGCAATGTCCTCCAGCTCCCCAAGCCACCATCCTGCTTCCTCTAGGCAGGACTTATGTGCCACAGTTGTCTTGGAGAACCCCGGTCACAATGCTTTGAAGGTGGGTGACTTGAGCCATTAGATTAGAGCACCCAGCCTTTATCTCTGTTTACAAGTTTGCAAGCATTACGGGTATTCCTACTAAGGATTTCTCAAGCTTGGGAATGGTTCAGCCCTCTGCTGGGCTGGTGGTTTTGGGTTGGTTGCATGCCTCGTGGAGCAGTTGTGAGTCTCCCGATGTCTGTATTGGCTCAAAATTGAGTTCTGTTTGCCTCTTTACTGCTCTGAGGTCTTGAGATGTCATGCGACTGCTGTAATCATCTGCTGATGAGTAGAGGATGTTCTACATGTAACAGGCTATAGACACGTTTCCGAATGATTAAATAAAATAAAAATAAAATATAGTGCTGCCTCCTTTATCCGGCCCCTCCTTTTATCCACCAACCTCGCTTACTGCCAGTGTGAGCTCCTGTCTCATTTCCCAGAAATGTTATCTCCTCCCGGACTACTGATAGTTTTAAAGCTGAATTGAAGACCTATTTATTCAGCCAGGCATTCCCTGATTAGAGTTGAATCCAGATTTACTGAATGTTGTTTTTTTATGTCTGTATTAGATGTTTTATCGTATTCAAACAACATGAAGTCTTGCTATATTATAGACATTAGCAGTTTGTTCCAGCTCTAGAACTGCCCCGGAGTGAAATGGTTAAAACGATTCCAAAATAGAATTTTGGCATGAGAGCAGCTCTATCTGTGTCATTTCGAACTTGAACTGTCAGATTCTTTACTCCGCCTCAGTGAACAGTCGCTCCGGAGATTTCTCCTTCTGCTCGGTTCATTTCTCGGTTTAAAAAGTGTTTTCTCGGTTGGATTTAACCGAGAATAGTTTTATTTTAACCGCAAAACCGCTTGTTCAAGCTCTATCTGTGGTAACCGTAAGTAAATGAAGTTTTGTCTCTGTGGAACTTGTAAGTTATCGGTTCGGTTTTGAACCGATCAGTGGGTTTAAAACTCATTTAAAACTAAAAGTTACTATTTTAGAGTGCGGTTCCCGGTTCTTATCGGTTCTAAAAAAAACGGATTTATTACGTTTTTTTCCAATACCCGTGACACGGTTAGGAACCGATAAGGGTGTCTTGTCTGGCACTGCCGTTAAAAGGGCAAGTTTTTGGTTAGGCTGGCATTATGTCTGAGAAACCCAAAAGAAAAACTGGGCCCACTGGGTTTCAACACTGTGATGTTTGTGGGGTAGTCTTTGCCAAGGCTGACCCACACACCACATGTTTATTGTCTGGGGTTTGACCACCTCCAGTCAGACTGCCAGGTATGTAAGAATTTCCCTGCAGCCACCCTGGAAAAAAGATTGGGCAGGCTCAGGGAACGAGAGGCCAAAAAGTCCGCTGACCCGGATGGCTAGCCCGGTTCGGTGCCAACCGAACCAGAGGGAGTGCCCTCTGACCAGGGCCAGACTTCCTCGGGCAAAAGAAAAGCTGGTTCTGAGGAACCAATTCCAGTAAAGAAAACAAGAAAATCAGCAGGTCTGAGTCCAAAATTCCTTCTCCAACTGCTGCAGAGATAACAAAAGCCATACAAATTGTCCAGTCACTGTCTCAGGGTCCGTCCGAACCACCACTATCTGGTAAAAGGTCGGTTCGTCCGGTCCCAGTGGTTCAGGATTATGATATTGAAGAATTTTATGAACCAGAGGAGGGGGAGGAGGATTATGAACAGTATGAATGTGGCTGGGAAGGTCTGGGTGTGCCCATTGAACCGACATCTCCCCAGACAGACCTTTAGAATCTCCCCCTATGCTGTCTGAGTCCCCATCTCATTTATGTTTTATAAAAAAGTTGCTGAAACCCTCCAGCTTCCTTTAGAAGAGGCTGTGGATGAGCAAGAGGAGCCTGATTTTGTAGAAATGATGGATATTCCAGAGTCTAGGAGATTGTCTATTCCTTTACATAAGTCTTTTAGGAAACAAACAATTAAAATTTTAAAAGCTCCTAATTCTGTGCCTCCTGTAGATAAAAAGATGGACAGAAGGTATACATTATCAGGCCCTGATACAGAATTCCTTTCTCAGCAATGCAGTCATGTTGGGGTAGTTCAGGCTGCTGCCTGTGATAAAGCTAATATTCCCTTGGCTTCCATCCTCCTGATAAGGATTCAGGAAGATTGATGCCATGGCAAAAAAACAGTATATGGCAGCCTCTCTGGGACTCAGGCAAGCAAATTATATGGCTTATGTAACTAGGTATCAGAAATCTAGATGGGATACTGTTATGCAATTGGCCAAGCAGGCCCATGGCCAGCTGGCTAGTGAACTGGAACAGGTGGCTGCTGATGGCATTGAAGCCTCTAAGGTTCAGTTTCATGCTGCTGTGGATGTTAATGATGTTTCCTCTAGGGTCTATGGCCACATCTGTAGCTTTTAATGGGTTGGCCTGGCTCAGGTGTACTAGTTTGTCACAGGATACCCAGACTAAGGCTATGGATTTTCCTGTGGTGGGAAATTCTTTGTTTGGAGAGCAGACAGAGAATTACATGAAGAAGATGGATGAATATAGGACTACTTACAAGGTGCCCAGGCTAAGGAGCGGCAAGCCACTCCTCAAAGGCATGCCCCAGGGGTAGGGGTAGGCCTTTTCACAGACCTTTCTACCAGACTCAGGCCTCCTCTGCCTATGCTCAGAGGGCTTCTTCAGAAGGCAGGGGCAGGCGAGGGGTGGGCAGACCTGCCCCACCCCCAGCCTAAAGCTCCTGCGAAACAGGCACCCTGATGGGGTGCCCAGGGCCGATTCTCCTGTACCAGTGGGGGCAGGCTGGCTTACTTCAGTCAGAATGGGCTTCTTTAACCTCAGACAAGTGGGTTCTGGAAGTAGTAAGCCAGGGTCTGATTCTCAGCTTCAAAAAGTTTCCCAAGTTGAGAAGCAGACTTTTCTACCTGCAAGTGCTTCAGAGACCCTCGCTCTGGAAACAGAGGTCTCATCCCTGTTAGCTCTCAGAGCAGTAGAAAGGGTTCCTCCCCTGCATCAGGGCAGGGGTCTGTATTCCAGTTACTTCCTTACCCCAAAAAAGACAGGAGAATGGCGGCCCATTTTAGATCTCAGATATCTGAACAAGCATCTTTTGAAACCAAGGTTCAAAATGGTAACTCTGGCAATGATTTTACCTTCCCTAAGGCCAGGGGACTGGCTAGCCTCCCTGGACCGCAAGGATGCCTATTTCCATGTCCTAATCAGAAGATCCCATCCAAAGTACCTCAGATTCGAACTGCGCTCAGGTCATTACCAGTTCAGAGCAATGCCTCGCCTTACCTTTGCTCCAAGGGTATTCACAAAGTGTCTAGCAGTGGCAGTGGCCCACTTAAGGAGGCAGAGGATTGCTGTTTTCCCTATCTAGATGACTGGCTCATTGTAGGCCAGTCCCCAGAACAGGTAAAATCTCACCTGCAGGTCACCCAGCAGCTTCTCACCTCCCTGGGTTTTCTGCTTAACCTACCAAAGTCGGTTCTGGAACCAGTCCAGGTACTCACCTTTATGGGGGCAGAATTGGACACAAAGCTAGCCAGAGCCTTTCTTCCCAGAAAGGGTAAGAATTTAGTGGCTCTGCCTCTTCTTCACTCTGCAGGTCTCTCGACCAGCAAGACACTTCTGCAGCTCCTGGGGCACATGGCTGCATCCACAGCTGTTGTGCAGGGAGCCAGATTTCAGATGAGAGACATTCAGTTTCACTTGAGAACCTTTTGGTCTCAGAGAAGAGACCCCTTTCCAAGTTGGTCCCAGTGACTCGAACCTTGATCCCAGCTCTCCAGTGGTGGCAGGATCAGAGCAATTTAAGAGTGGGGGTCCCCTTCATTTCCCCTTCTCACGACTTGACTCTCACTACAGATGCTTCCCTTCTGGGTTGGGGAGCCCACATGGGCGACCTTTCCACTCAGGGAGTTTGGTCCCCCCAGGAATCTCTGCTCCACATCAATTTGCTGGAACTCAGAGCTGTCTTTTTAGCTCTTCAAGCTTTTTCTGCATCTGTCCACGACAAGGTGATACAAGTCAGAACAGACAACACCACAACAATGTGGTACATCAACAAACAGGGGGGCACTCGGTCTTCGGCCTTGTGCACCGAGGCAATGAAGTTGTGGTCTCTGGCCTATTCCCTGAACACTTCCCTCATAGCAGTTCATCTTCCAGGGAAGGACAATGTCCTAGCGGATGCCCTCAGCAGGATTTCCCAGGGCCATCACAGTGGTCCCTGGATCCTCAAGTGCTGGGGATAGTTTTTGCCAGGTGGGGCATCCCTCAGATAGATCTTTTGCAGCCCCAGACAATCACAAACTTCCTCTGTTCTGTTGCAGGCCTCCAGTGCTGGGCTCAGTTCCCTGGATGCCCTTCTTCTGGATTGGGAGGAAGTTCCTCTACTTCCCCCTTTCCTCTCCTATTCAAAGTACTAGTCAAAATCAGATCTCAGCCTTGCAGGGTGATTCTGATTGCCCGGATGAGCCAGGCAGCTCTGGTACCCACTCCTTCTGTCTCTGACAGTCCATCTGCCCTGTGCCTCCCCAGGAATCACAATCTGTTGACTTGTGCCCAGGGAAGGGTTTGGTATCCGGACCTCAATCCTCAACCTCAAGGCCTGGCTCTTGAGGAGTTAGAGTTTGCTAATTTACACCTCTCTCAGGGTGTTCTTGAGATCCTAAAGGCTTCCAGAAAGCCTTCCACTAGAGCTACTTATAGTTCTAAATGGAAAAGGTTTTCCATTTGGGTGCTGGGAAAATATTTCCCAGAATCTGCTGAATTGCCCATTTTGTTAGATTACATGGTACATCTTAATT
This sequence comes from Neoceratodus forsteri, assembly GCA_016271365.2. Classification (NCBI taxonomy): domain Eukaryota; kingdom Metazoa; phylum Chordata; order Ceratodontiformes; family Ceratodontidae; genus Neoceratodus; species Neoceratodus forsteri. The sequence continues at coordinate 184,224,186 of JADMNL010000029.1, read as the reverse complement.
CCTTGGTCTCAGACCAGCTACCATGAGAGTTCATTTGGCAGCTGTGTCTGCTTTTGTGTCACAGGAAAGTCATCCCCTCTTTCCTCTCATCCTGTGTTTCCAAGTATTTTAAGGGATTACTCCATACTAATCCTCCCTTTCGGGAACCGGCCCTGCTTGGGACCTTAATGTTTGCATTGCCCAGTTAATGCAACCCCTTTTGAACCTCTGTCTTCTGCAGAGCTTAAGTACCTAACTTGGAAAACTGTTTTCTAGGTGGCTATCACTTCTGCCAGACATAAGTGAATTGCAAGCCTTGTCAGTGGAGACTGACTTTATTTCTTTCCACAGGGATAAGGTAGTCCTTAGGACTAATAGGAAGTTTTGCCTAAGGTGGTTTCAGATTTCCATCTTAATCAATCTATCCCCTTCCAGTATTTTCACTGATCACTCCTCTTGGGTGAGAGGAGGTTGCACAGCCTGGATGTTAAGAGGCTCTTAGTTATTATATAGAGTACCAAAGGTCACAGGTTCGAATCCCTCCAACTTTTCCTTACCTATGGTGAAGTTGGGAAAGGCAAACCTGCCACTAAGAGATCAATAGCCAGGTGGATTGTCTCTTGTATCCAATTTTTGTTATCAGAAAGTGGGCAGAGCCCCCCCCCGGTTTGAGGGCTCATTCTACCAGGGGTACAGCTGCGTCTCTAGCTGCTGCCAGAGATATCCCTTTATTAGAGATTTGCCAGGCTGCTACTTGGAAAACGGTACACACTTTTACCAAGCATTACTCCCTGGATGTCCAGGCCAGGAGAGATGCTCGGTTTGGCACAGCTGTTCTTCAGAGCCTATTCCTAAGCAGGTTTCTGCCCCTCCTCCATGGAGGTACTGCTTGTATTCTGCTAATGTCTATAATATAGCAAGACTTCATGTTGTTTGAAGAAAAATTACTCACCTTAGTAATGTTGTTTCTTCTAATGGAGTCTTGCTATATTATGACCTCCCCCAACCTGCCCCTCTCAGAACCTCTACTTGGTGGGTGCGGCAACTTAGTGTGGGCACTAATTATGTCCTGTTAGCATTTTGTCCCCTTTGGGACTTTGGGGGTGTGTATGTGTACGTGTGTGTGTGTTTTATTATACTTATGTTCCATTTTCATATTATTAGAATGGTGTTAGTATTTCTGGTCCCCTGACTTGAGTCTTGGGTGTTGGGACCATCAATGGTTGTTATTATTTAGGTAGCCATTTGGCTAATGTAGGTTACAGCTTCTACACAGACCTTAGTGAGTTTGGCTCGTAAAGATCTGACAGTTCAAGTTTGAAATGGCACAGATAGAGCTGCTCTCGTGCCAAAATTCTATTTTGGAATGGTTTTAACCATTTCACTCCGGGGCAGTTCTAGAGCTGGAACAAACTGCTAATGTCTATAATATAGCAAGACTCCATTAGAAGAAACAACATTACTAAGGTGAGTAATTTTTTCTTTTATCTGTATGTCTTCAATTTTACTTATGACTGTAAAGTGCTCTGATCTGCCGGAAGAGTGCTGATAAATACACATTGATTGACTGAACCTTTAATTGCCACCCTCTATTATCTGCCACCCTCTTTCATCCACCAACAAGTAGGGTGTATGGAGGTTGAAAAATAAAAGAGGGAGCACTGTAGCTGTTTTAAATTTTCCCTGCTGGAGCTTGTGTAGAAGGCATCTGTCATCTTGTTTGGTCAGCCACGCCCCCACCCCTATGTTGCACTGTTTTCCTCAGAGAGTTTCTACCTGAGGCTAAAAAAGCTGTGTTTACATGGTCGCTCTTCTCTGCACAGTGCTCCATTTCAGCACCCCACCACCACCACCACCACCTGAGCTGGTTGCTGTTCAGTTTAGATGGCCTCTTTCTGTGCCAGTTCAAGAGATGCTGGAGAGGGCCGCCCTCCCGAGTCTGGGGAGGAAGGTGCTCAGAGGCACAAGGGGATAAAGAGAGTTCACTTGTGCGTCAGAGCAAGCAGTGCAGCCTGTCCATATGGCCGCTTACATTGCTTGCTCCAGAATGCATCTCCCAGTTTTCTGTGGCTCAGGGAGGGACTCCAGGACTTACTTGCCACGATCAGGTAGGTGTCCACATGGACGCATTAGTACCACAACAGCCCAAGCACTTGGGTTGTTGCAGTGCAAATGTGCCCATGTAAAGTGGTCCACACAAACATAGAACGTGATGGTGCAAGGCCTGCTGGCCCATCCAGTCTATCCACCTCTACCTAATACTCTTGTGATGGCCTTCATGCCCCATCTTCCTCCCTTTCCCCTTCCCCTCCTCCCTCCTCCTCTTCCTGCCCTTATTAGGCCCTTGTGCCTGTTCCACCCATGTCCGAGTCCACTCACTGTTTTGTTGCAGACCACCTCCTCTGGCAGCCAGTTCCAGTCATCCACCACTCTGCGTGTGAAAAAGCACTTGCAGACATCCCTCCTGAACCTTCCTCCTGGCCAGCTTTGGTGAGTTCTCCTTGTGTTTTTTACTGTAGGTGAGCAGTTCATTGCACTTCACCCTATTGTCCCTTCTAATGTGGGACTTGTGAGAGTTGTGGACAGGCTGCAGCGATTCAGAGATGAGCAGAGGACTGCTGCGCCACACTGCAGCCCAAAAGCACACAGGAGAGAACATGCGCTGAAGGTTCGACGCTGCTGTAAAGCCCGCATTCTTCCAAGCAACACAAAAGATGCAGAACACTCCAGAGCGAAAGGAAAGCAAAGCATATTTACGCTGCAAAAATATATTTTGATCAACAGACATCACAAGCTAGACTGTACAGGGTGGGGATCAGGGTCTTTTACAAGCTCTCCATCCTGTACTGTCTTTTTCATGATGCCTGCTAATTCAAAGACATTTTTACAGCATACCTACACTTTGGTTCGTTTTCTCTCCAGAATACTCTGTATCTTTGCGTTGTCTGGTGCCGTGCACCACATGTCTCTCAACCTCTCGTCACACGAATTTGGGAAAATAAGACAAAATACAGTAAACATCATATCATAGGTAGAAGGTCAAACACTAGAAACAAATAACTGATTTGGTGTTTGGAAAGTCTGCCATTGTAGAATATGGGACAGTACCGGCTCCATGGGGAAGAGTTTATTTTTCTTTTTTTAAATCAAACGTTTTTATTTTTAGAAAAACAATAACAAAAAGAATAACACATACAGTAACAATATAGCATTAGTACTAGTAACATCATCAAATTCATATCTAGACAGGATTTCAGTTATACAAACTTACTAGTACAGCAACACTCCTATATATTCAACTGTAAAAAGGCAACATTATGCCAGCAAGTATGATAAAGCCTTTTGAAATAGCGAAGGGTTTCTGATTTGGGAAAAATAAGGAATGTCTCTCGTAATGAGAGAGCGGTGAGAGGTATAGGCAGAGAGGGGTTCTGAGGGGTAACGTGATAAATTACTCTTGTTATGGGAACATGTGAGAGGGATGGAAAAAGGGGTTCTAGGGAATAAAATGAGGTATGTTCCTTCCTCCTAATATTGGGCAATTGTAAGGTATGAACAGAGAGGGTATGATTAGAAATGGTCTCCTGATGTTGAACAAGTGAGAGGTGTGAACAGAGGGGTTCCGAGAGGTGAAATGAGGGATGTCCCTCCTAATGTGGGACAGTTGAGAGTGACTGACAGAGGGGTTGTGAGGGGTAAAATGAGGGGCATCCCTCCTAGTGTGGGACAGTTAAGATGGATGGACAGATGGGTTCTTCGGGGTGAAATGCAAGATGTGCCACCTTATGTGTGAAAGCTGAGAGTGATTGACAGAGGGGCTATGTGGGGTAAAATGAGGGGCATCCCTACTAATGGGGGATGACCGGAGGGGGAGTCTGAGTTGTAAAATGAGGGATTTCCCACCTAATGTGGAGCAGTTAAGAACGATGGCCAGAGGGGTTCTTGGGGGTAAAATTAGGGTCAGTCCCTCATAGAATTAGCATGTGGGACATCCCTCCTAAAGTGAGACAGTTGAAAGGGATGGACAGTTGGGGGGGGGGGATAAAATGAGGAGTGTTCCTTCTAATGAGGAAGAAGTGAGAGGTATGGACAGAGGGGAGGGGTTCTGAATGGTGAAATTACAAGTGTCTCTCCCAATGTAGGGCAAGTGAGAGGTATGGACAGAGGGGTTCCAAGTGGTGAAATGAGGGGTGTCACTTTTAATGTGAGACAATTGACAGCGATGGACAGAGGGGAAGGGGAAATAGTTTAACCAGGAAAGGCACACTAAGTCGAAGCTTCTTTCCAGGTGCAACCTGGGTGCGCAAGGAAGTTAAGTGACTTGCTCAGGGTCACACAGTATGCAAGTGGGGGGCTGTGGGATTCAAACCCCGGTCTCCAGGTTTGCAGCTCAGAGCCCTAAACCACTGTGCTATTCTGGGGATTAAAATGAGGGACATCCTCCTAATGTGGGACAGTTGAGAAGAATGGACTGAGGGAGTTTGGAGATGTACATTGAGGGGGACATCACTCCTAATGTGAAACAGTGGGGAGGGATGGATACAGGGGTTTGGAGAGGTAATGTAAGGGACTTTCCTTCTAATATGGGAAAGTTACTGAAGGTGTGCATTGAGTTAAACTCCTACCCTTCAGTTTCCCAGAGTCCGAAACCAGACATTCCAGAGCTTGTTACTTAGTATAAACTCACAGTGAAATCATGGCATCAGTGCCCTGGAATGTATCATGTGACTTATTTTAAGCAGTCTTATGTGGATCGTTCTCATTTAGGTTTTATTTTTGTTGCATGAAGAAGGTTTATGACCAATGTCCTGCTTCCTGCAGAGCATATGGGCTCGCGCGCTCGCGCACACACACACACACACACACACACACACACACAGACACACACACACTCTATACAGGAATTTCTCTGGTGTCCTGGCCAAATTTCCCCCATTCACTAAAAAAATACGACCAACAGCTTAACCTGGTTCAAGGTCAGTTGGCATTCATCTGTATCCACCTCCCCCGGGTCGTGCCTGAAAATAGGCAGGATTTGTCTCGTGCACTTACCTGGTCAACAAAAACTAAATAAATAAATATGTATGTATATATAACCTCCCTCCCACTTTACTTCACTGGCGGCACTTTAAAAATACTTCAACAAGATAAACACTTTTTCTTTCACTCGCTCCTGTTCGAGTGCTTCAAGTGGTCCCTTCGAGCAGGCAGCAGCTTCAGTCCAGGCACAGATAGCAGACTCCAGAAAACTACCCCACTCCCCTCCCTGTCTAGGGGTTTGGGATGGTGTATCTGTCTCTGGGAAAGAGGAGGGTACCATCTTGACTGTAAGCACATAGGGAGGAATACAAAACACAGTGGCCTGGATATTCAAACTGCGCCATTCTGAGGCGCAAGCCCTTGCGCTGCTCAAAATAGTTGCGCAGGGGTGTGGCCGGGGTGATATTCAAAGGAGTTGCGCTATTGCGCAACTCCGAATATCACTCCCAATCTAGCACTTATGGTGGGGCGCGGGGGCAGGCGGGTGGATGCTGTCGCCGGCCGCGGGGAGCGGGTGGAGGGGCTTCGGGTGGGGGGACACTAGACACCAGTGAGATGTTTGGGGGTTTAGATGATTCTGCTCGACGATCGGGCTTTACGGTCCACTGGACCACCAGGGAGATATTTGGTGGTTGGTATCTGCCCGCGATCGGGCACTGGGGTTCATACGTTATGCGCCCGCGATCGGGCTTCGGGATATGGGGGTGTTACATGTGGCCTGTACTGCCCGCGATCGGGCTGTGGGAGATGTGTGGCGGGGAGTCGCAGTTACACTATGCCCGCGATCGGGCTGGTGGGGCACAGGAAAGAGTTGGGGCCAGCCAGGGTGGCAGCTGCTGTGTTGCGCCCTGCAATGCAGCAGCTCACCTGTGGGTGGCCCTCAACTTAAGCCTTTTTTTGGGCTCAAGGTTGTGCAGGCGCAGGTTGGGGTTATGATGTTAACTCTGCACAACCCGACTGAAATATCGGCTGCGAGGTTATGCATGGATCCTCCCTCCTGTTGAGCATGCATTCATTTTGCATTGCTGTTTCCATGCAACCTGATGCCAGTGGCATAACTCCGCCTGCTGAAAGGTCGCAGAATGGTGGCGATTTTGACTTGCGAGTAACCCTGTTGCGCATGGCGCAACCTTTGAATATCCAGGCCAGTACCTTTTTAACCTGTAGATTCAGGTTCCTCTTGGTGATGGTTTGAGTTCCGTCGAAATGCTGACTCGCTGTTGACTTTCTCCTCCCCAGCACCTCAGGTGGTTGCAGGCTCAAAAAAGACAGGCTGTAAAATAGTTGGTTAGGTGCACAGCAAAGAACACAATTTCTTCCCAAAGCGTTTTAAATAATTCAGTTCCAAACGATTTAAAATGCAAAACAAGCGTATTTATTTCTTTTCACAAGAAAGGGTCAAGCAGAAACAACATTTTCTGAGGATCCTCAATATGATTTCTAGTACAGTTCCATCATTTTCTATGGCACACAGCCATGGCACAGACTTGGGGACTCAGGGTTTGAACCTGGGACCTAGTGACTTTTCTCTTCCATTCCAAGCCAAATTGACTCGATTTCTCTTAGAAACAATTTCATTCCCTTAACACTTCACTTCACTATTGACACCCCGCCTGTGGGAGCAGAGGTTAAATTACTTTAGATGCTTTCCTCTCCAGGGAGGGGTGGGGTGCGATGGTACACATTACAGGCACTTCCAGTCTTTTCCACTAGTGGCCACCCACACTGAGAATCCACAGGCAGGGTTCTCTCTGAAGTAGGGGCCCGATTCTTCTCTCACAGCAGTCCCAAAACATAAACAGCACAGTACCTTTAAGTGGACGTGTTAAGCAAAGGGGTATCTCATCACCTACCCCACCGGACACATCACTGCCACCTCAGTCTGCAAACGGGCCCTCCGTGGCAGTCACGCCTCAATCTCTTGGTGGAGTCTAGCAGACCCTCACGATCCTCACTCATTGTTGCTCCATGCTGCTGCAAGCAGTTCCCCATATTGCCACTTAGGGAATCCTCTTCCACTTTGGGAACCAGGGGCAATCTCCCCACCCTGGTCTCAGGCCTCCAGCCCAGACTGTAGGCCGCCTCACATGGGCTTACGAGCAGGCACCCAATCCTCCTTGATGCACACTGCCTCCTTCTTGCACCTCAGCTGACTCCCTCTGACTCTGAATTGTAAATAAACGGCGCTTTTTAAACAGACGAAAAGTGCCTCAGCAGAGCTCAGCAACGCGTGAGCGCACTTCCTGCAGTGCTGACAGGGCATCTGAATAAGTAACCTCTGACTGGCACAGGGTTACAGATATATATATATATATATATATATATATATGTAGATAAATTTATGTATGACAAGTTTTGCCTTTATACAAGCACAGTTTACATTTAGCATTTAAAACAAATTAGTGTTACAATATTGCACTATATAAAATCATATTCACAAGTATTAAAACATCTTATTTCCATTTGTTTCTTACACCAGTAGTATTACACATTTCCCAAGTTAATTGCACAGTTAATAAAATATACTTTGGCACTTTCTTTTTTATGTTTGCTTGCTGCGCATGCACAAGAAAAGCACGTATTGCGACCATATGACTTTTGGAGGTGTGCTGCCTGCTCTGCCAATGCCCGATCCGTTTGCAGGCCACCGACCACACCGCACCAATGAACGGCCAAGCTGTCTATGACAGCAGTTCAGATGCAGTGGCATGCAGTTGAAAGAAAACCACTGCTGCAATCAGCAGTGGTAACATGTACGCATTTGCATATTGACGTCAGTCGGATGCAGTTGCTGGCTGCCTCTCAGTCCCCATGAAAGCCAACAGGGGGCACAATCCCTGTCGGCATGCCCCTCAGTTCATTTGCCATAGGATAGCCAATACCCATCGCATAATGTTTCCACAGTTGTTTTAAATTAATGTGGTGGTGGCTATCACCATCCGCCTCTCACAGTTCCCATGAAGCCGATGGGGTGCCATTTCATCTAAGTGTTTGTGTCTGGTCATTATCGTTATTGCTGGGTGGGGTATTGATATAACTGTGCAGGAGGGTCAGCCTTTACGGGATACAGCATTGTTCCTGGGGTGGTAACCTGTTTTGTCCACAGGAGTCCATACCACTGCCCCAGGTGGAGGCACCAAGTCACCATTGGCAATCCGGCAGAGCTCAGGCCCGGCCCCTTGGGGACGTATTTTGAGTACTCAAGGCTCCGGGCAGCCCAGGTGGTGAGAAAAGGCTGTTACATTGTGTTTCTCCACCTTGTTGCCTCGCTGGCCCTCATCTGGATGTCCCTCCAACCCAGTCACCCACCACCTCTGGAACTTATCCCAGTTTTCCCACAACTTACCGCTCATGGTAGGGTCGAGGGGCTTGCCCTTGCCTCTGAGGCAGGATCCAGTCAGAGGGCCCAGTTGGGGAAAGCTGTCCTTCATTCTTCATGGTTAGAATTTTTCTCCATATTGTCTGCCCTTGGGACAGCCGACATGCAATGATGCAGAACATCCATTTGAATCCCACACCCTTCTGGGCCTCCCGACTGCCTGACACCCAGCTTCCACAAGAGTCAGTCATATTTGGGGGAATGTGTGGCCCACCCACTCCACAAAAGGAGGGCAGTCCCTCAGATGCATGATCTTCTCACCACCAGCTGACCCTTTGTAATGTCAGCTGCTCCTAAACACGGTAAGAAACAGAAAGACAGACATATTATTAATTGTGCTAGGCAACTGGAGTGATTTATTATGTTTATACATGCTGTGAGAGGTCTTTTGGCATAAGAACATCATCCTGAACAACTTAGACAGAACCGCTCAGCTTAGCTTTGTGGTCCAGTCACCCAAACTGCATGGGATGGGAGTTAAAGGGTACAGATCCTTATCATTTCCATGGTTTCTGCCCATGGAGTGAAAGTGATCCTTCAAGAATGGAGTGGAGGCCCACATCAATGGTGCAGTGTGTTTGGAAGCTTGCACTCTGGCTGCCCAGCTATCCCTGGTTCTGTGGATAAGCAGAAGCTCATCCTTCTCCAGTGCCGTCAGTCTTGCACTTTAGCTCTGGAAACTCAAAATAAAAAAATAAAAATTGTAATGTGTCCCTATAATCTGCCCTGATGATATTCTTAAAGAACAGTCAGAACTGAGATCCCCACGCCCAAAAGTAGAGCTGGTCCCAATTTGCACTTTGTGTGCAGAAACGTTTATTTTTATCCAGTACTTGCTGCGTATAGTAGATTGTATCAGGCTGATTTTGTTGACTCCCAGGCTGACATTTGCTGTAACTACAAATTCCAGAATCTCTGCAGCCGATATCAGAGCAAAGCTGCAGCAGTATCAGATTCAAGAGCCTGCAGTGCACGCCAGAGTTTTATAAGCTCAGATCTTCTGTTTATTGGTCCTGCTGTCCTCCTAAGACCAATTATGGATTGAGGAGCACTCTAACCAATCAGATTGCTCCTTTCCTCTGTGCATGAGACACTCTTATTCTGTGAAGAGTGTCTCACGTATGCATTCTGAAACGCCACATTTGGGCAAAGCTTTTAAAATAATGTATTAATGATCGAGGAATCAGTAATATATTTATACAACCACCAAGACCACTCTTATGGTTGTAACAATGGTCTCACTTGTATTCTTAGGGTATCAGAACTGCTCACCTTCCATTCACAGTTCGTTTATGCTAAGAATGCAATGAGACAGCTCTTACAACCGTAGAGCGGTCTCAGCAGTGGTATTAACATATAGTACAGTCACACAGGCCTCAGTAGTCATCAGCATTGTGAAAATGCCCTCTGTTTTTTTTTCTGAGGAAAGGTCAAGGAAAGTGACCATGACAACTCTAAACTCTTGTAAATGTTTATCTCAAGTTTTAGCTTTTGTTTTTGTAAATATCTTTTATTAAGAACTTTACATGCATATGGTGCATTCACTTACATTTGGATGAACAGTCAACATCCTGTGTTACATTTTTTTGTCAGTATCTTTGTATTAAGAACTTATATGCATATGGTGCATTCATATATGGGAACAGTCAGCTTCCTGGGTTACAAAATGAAAATTTTATACTGTGAACTGAACAGGTGAACTCTGCCTCCTGGTACAGCATCTGGTCATCATCGTAACACAACAGTTCTTATTCCTATAATATAGTACAACAGTAAATTTTTATTTTGTTTTATTTATTTATTTATTCAGTCATAGATACAATACCTTTGAGCAGAAAACCACTCTTTTACAAAGGCTCCGTGTCGAGAGGGTAGGAATACATACATTGTGGGTTAGGAGTGTCTAGCGAGGTGGATTAAACATAGACAGAAATACACTGTGAATTGGTAACAGAGAAGATTTTAAACACAATGATTACACAAGTAGTAGATGCAGCCAAGCTGGCATTGTCAGGTAGGGGATAAAAACAGTCATCCCGTAGGAGAGTAGGGGTGGGGAGGGAGGAGGGTGGGACAGTGACTGGTAGAGGAAGATGGGTAGGAAAGTGCAGTTGTTGCAGTGCAGGGGGAACTGGAGGTAGGAGGAACAGAGGTAGTGGGAGCGAGGAGGGGTTTAACTTGGTGTCAGATTAGTCCAGGGTTAGAGGATTAGGAAGAAAAGCAATTAAAATGTGCAGTCACAGGAGCTTTTCTTTAGTAGGTGTTGACTGGACTTGGTCTTGAATAACTGAGGGGTGGTGTAATACAATGGAGGTGGCAAGAGAACATCTAAGGGGGAACCTGGTCAACTCATGACCAAGTAATGCAATCTGGCTCTCAGTGTTCTGGGATACTGCTACAACTCCCTCTGGGACTTAAGCATCCTAGCCTGCATTTTAGATGAGCCTCTGGTTAATCTAAAGTCATTCTGCCATTCATGGTATCTGTTAGGGGACAAATTATCTTGAGGTTAAGTCGCGTGATAAATTTATTAGGAAAACTGATAACCACTGGGGGTATAAATACTAAAACAGAGTTGACTGTCTGCTGAAGAGCTGGGTACAGACAGTGACACACCTCATGAAATGTTCCGGTGAGCTACACAGCAGGTAACTGTAGGGCTACTCCTGAATAACATTTCTAAATTTAAAGAACACTTTACCCAGTCCTTTTGACTTTCATGCATCACTTACTCTTCTTGCACTGATTCTGGAATTGTATTTCATTACTATCTGCTGCAACTAGTTTTTGCATTCTGAGCTGCTAAAAACTGCAGGATGTACCAGGACTTCTATAGCAAGCCTGGTGTTGCTGTGGGCCCAGGGTTGTACTGTTGACATCACTATAGGGAACAGTCAATTTCACAAAAAACAACAACATACTAACAAGGCATTTGGACTTTGGCATAATCGTTGCTAACAGAGTGTTTTGGGGAAAGGGAACACAGTGGGTGGGATATTCAGACTGTGCCAGGCAGGGGTGCAAGCCTGGGTGCAGCACAACTGGAGCTGCGCCAGGGCATGGACCATGCGATATTCAGCGGTGTGCAGCACCATGGCTCAGCACCGTTGAATATGTACACTGAGGGTGCACGACCGCTCATGGTGCAGTGGCACTCACGCCAGTGCAAGTGGCAGGAGGGAGGCCAGTGGATGCGCAGTGCAAGTGCGGTTGAGCTAGGTGCATCAACCGTGATATTCAGCACTGGGCATGCAAATTAGGCCATTATGCATGCAAGTGCAAATGGGCCATTTGCATGTCATTATGGCCCCATTCCTGGTGACTGCACCTGGCGCCTGCCAGGCTGCAGTCATCGGGGACCAGTGCCCTGCAGTCCCTTGGCAGACCCCGCACCCATATGCCCGATCGTGGGCATATGTTAGGAATATCCCTGGTGGTTCAGTGGACCGCTGTCCATCGCCTGATCACAGTCATAAATTCAACATATCCCTGGTGGTCCAGTGGATCATTTCCATTGCCCGATCGCTGGCATATGTTACAAAGATCCCTGCTGTTCCAGTGGACCCCCCAGTGCCTGATTGTGGACAGAACTAGCAGCACAATCCTGGTGGTCCAGTGGTACCCCCTCCCCACCAGCCCACTGGGGTCCCCACCACCCGGCACCCCCAAGTCAGCGGCTGGCAGTGGCATCCTGCCTGGCCACCCCGGCTGACAGAGTACTGTCTGTACGCTTATTGGTTCACTGTATGGGCCAATGGTGTACAGACATACTGTACTACACAGGCCCGATTAGAATGAATGTGTTCAGGAGCTAGCAGCCCAGCAGCTGAACAGCAATGGCAAGTGCAGCAGGGTTAAAAACAAATCCAAATTATGGAAGGCAGAGTAAACCTTGGCCAAAGATAACAAATGCACACACCTTTTCAGGTCTAGTACTGCATATAATGATTACAAGCTCTAATGTTTTGGACCATCATGAAAGGTTCCTCTTTTAATAACATTTAACAGCACACCTGCCACGCTGAACATATTGTCACAAAACGGTCTGAACAGTCTTTGTGGCTTGTTTTGTTTTCCTTTTGAAATTTCAGGAGGAAATTCAAGTGAATGCTTTAGAACCTATGGTAAATAATTTCAGTCTATTTACAAAAAATGTCACAATGCCTTTGAGATGAGCAGATCATGTACAAAGGTGTCGGTTTTCCCACTACAGGATTGCAAAACAAGATAGAAACAGAGAAATTGTTGGCAGATAAGGACGCTAGGCCCATCCAGTCTGCCCATAAGCCCTATGTAAGCAATAAGACAAGACAGGGTGTGCATGGAACATATTTTACCGCATCGCCAGGGGCGTAATGAAGCACAAGGCCTTGGCTGAGTGCCTTTAGTCCCTTTTTTTTTATGTGTGGTAAATAGCATTTACTTATGCTGATTTAAGATAAAATAGCCCTTCCGCCTACTACAAAATGGATGTCATTCTGCTGTCTCTATCTCTTTGGGAAAGTGGATGCTCTCTATTGTGTGTGTGTGTGGGGGCAGGAAACTTGTTTGGGATACGCATTCTCCTTGTACCCATTACAGATGAACACACTCCTGAACTGCTAGGTTTCGCAATAGAAGACGGCGCCCTTTAGCTTGAACAACTTGACTGATGCTGCCTGTGCAACGTATTTATTTGTCCACGTGTTTTGAATGCCCTTAACCATACACACACACACAGACACACAATGGGTTCCCTTGTGAAACAGTAAAGTGTTTTCGAAATTAAGTAAACATTGGGGAATCTTCGGCGTATTTTAAAATCTACAGTAGGTTGGAGTTTGGCAGCCTTCAGGTTCATCCTCTCTTTCCTGTTCACGCATGTTCAATGGATCACTATAAAACAGGAAGTGACTGTGTTGTCATTGCTGGAGAGTAAAACGAGGGAGCACGGGAGAGTTGCGACTAACATCTGGATTCCTGGTGCCCCGAGAGGGTGCGGCCGCAAGGCAGAAGCTGGCCCCTACCCTTGTACTCAAACCTGCTACTCGTGCTTGGAGCGGATGACACCAACTAATGAAACAGGAAGTTACTGCTGTCATTGCTGGTGAGTAAAACTCAGGGATTTTTTTATGAAGAGAAAGACTATTGATTATAAAATGGGTAGGCTAAAGAGGCTTGCATTATGAAAAAAGAAAAAGATGGCTGCTAGTGAAATGGCAACATTCTGTGGCACCAGAATCTTGGGCTTTTCACTGCCAGCTCTTTTACCCATGCATGGAATATATTTCATGCATGGACAGCTTTGTCTTCTGATTGGCTAGTTTAGCCTACCCATTTTATAAACTAGTTTATGGGCAATGATCCTACATGGTGAATGGCTTTTCACCCTCTCTTTCCCAACTCTAAGGTTCCCTTATGTTTGTCCGAGGTATGTTTAAACTTTCCACCATGGTCGCACACACTGCCTCCTGAGGCAGACCATTCCATGCGTTCACCACCCTCCATGAAGAAAACGTCCTCATATTTCCCTTCAGCTTGCCCCTCCAACCTCATATCATGTCCCCTCGTTCTTGTACTCTCCTGTATTGGAAGATGTCCCTCCCCTGCACCTTGTTTATACCCTCAAGGTACTTGAATGTTTCTATCATGTCCCCTATCCCTCTTCTCCTCCAGCGGGATCATACTGAGGTCCTTTAAAGCTGCAGTGCATGTAAAAAAAGAAGCTTTCAACAGTTTATTCCTGTGCTCTTTTGAGCATTTCCCTGGTAATCTTTCCTGCCGCATTGCAATATCACCCTGTAATTTGCTCAGTTTCCCTTTGTTTTGTTTACATTTCTGCCACCGCCATGTTGACAGCAGCAGTAAAAGATAGGCAGTCGAGATAGCCGTCATATTTTCTGTAGATCTACAACAACTGAAAACTAATCACTTCCTGATTCGTTTATTTATCATGAAAAGTGTTTATCGGCTTCCAGCTTATCACAAGATACATCACAGGACTGCAATATAATGTTAACTTCCTGATTAGGTAGTACTGCTGCTTTAATCTCTCCTCATAAGTCTTCTGGTGCAGGCCCTGTACTGTCTTAGTCACCCTTCTCTGGACCGCCTCCACCCTATCAATGTCCTTCCAAGGCGCGCTTCAGAGTTGCACACAGTACTCTAGGTGAAGCCTCACCGGTGGTTTATACAGTGACTTCATTACCGCCCACCTTCTGCTAGAGATACCCCTGCCTATGCACCCCACCATCCCACTGGCCCCCCTGCTGCCCCAGGTCCCTTTCTTCTATTGTGATCATCAGTAACTCCCCCATCCTGTAGCGCCACAAGGGTTCCCTCATCCCAGGTGCATTATTTTGCACGTTTATGTTTGCTTGCACACATGTGCAAGAAACATATTGCAGCAGCTTGCTGCAGTAGTGAGTTGTGGAGGTGCGGCAGTGTTGTGGCCAATGCCAGCAGTCCAGTTTGGGGCTGGTCTGTGTGGTGCCAATAGAGGATCACGCTGTTTATGACAGCAGTAGTGTAGCTTGCCATCAACTTGAAAGAAACTCACTGCTGCAATCAGGAGTGCCCTGTCATTAACAATCAGCTGTTTTTGCTGTTGAGCGGTCCCTGATTGCAGCAGTGAATTATAGCTGCATTGTCTGGTGTCCCATTTCAATAAACATGGCGGCAGCTCCTGCCGGCCTCTCACAGTCCCAATGAAAATCGATGGACAACTGCTGCCACTCCAGTCCCTATAAAAGCTGACAGGGATGCCCAATCCCCTGTGAGCATGCTCCTCTGCAGTTCATTTGCCGACAGGGTAGCCCAATCCCCATCGGCATAATGTTCCCCATTTGTTGTGCCGATGGGGGTGCCCAGTCCCCTCGGCTCATTGCCCACCCCACAACACTTTGCCAATGGGGTGCCCAATTCCTCTCAGCTACAGACCCCCCAAGAAACATGCAGGTGGCACTCTGGGAGCCCACCCCAGCATGCCAAGGTACCTGTAAAATAAGAAACCTTCCGGCTGGTGTTTTGTTTATTTTTCACTGTAAAAGAAAACGGTCCTTCACTGAATCCGTGCCCCTCCCCAACCCACAACTACCTTCTGTGCACCCACACAACCCTTACCCCATACATACTCTAGAGCCCAGTGCGATGATGTTCAGTGGACTGGGAACACGTCTAGACTCTTCAAAGCTGACCGCGAACTGAAGAAATGCCGGTAAGCTGTATAATGGCATAAATGTTTTTTTCAACTTATGTGAATATCTCAGCCATTTTACAAATTGTGACACCAAATGTTAAACATCGGTTCTTGGGACCCCATCTCATGAATTCAGTAACTGTCATCTTTTATTCGGTCCTGAAAGGTGATTTCATGGTCACTGCACGGAATCACCTTTTGGGACAGATTATCAACATGACAGTGTCACTATTCGTGAGGTGGGCTCTCAAAAGCCTATGTTGCAAATTGATGAAAAATTCCAAAATGACTGTGTTACAGTGTGCATTGTGCAGTTTCCACGACACTCAGAACTTCGCAAACTTATGATATTTTCACCCAGATTTTTAGCATTGCTATTTTATCACATCTCCTTATGAACAGCACTGCTGTCATTTTTGCATCCTTGCCAAAATGTGTTTTCACACTTCTGTGCAAAATAACATGGTTGCTGTGGGAAATCAGTGTTCGGACAGATTAAGAAAATTGCAGTGACACTGTTCATGAGCAGAGGTCTTAAAATGGCTATGTTGAAAATTTGGTGACAAAAGTCCATAAAATGACTATGTTATGAATGTGCATTGTGCAGTTTCCACGCACACTTGTAACTTTAAAAATATGTAATGTTTTCACTCAATATTTTCAACATTGTCAATTTTGCACACCTCCTTATGAATAGTACAGCGGTCATTTTCATATCCTGCCCGAAATGTGTTTTCGCACATCTGGTGCACAATGGCGCTGCTGCTGTGGGACATCAATGTTCAGGACAGATTAAGAAAATCATAGTGACAGTGTTCATGAGTAGAGGTCAGAAAATGCCCATGTTGAAAATTTGGTGAAATAATTCACTAAATGACTGTGTTACAAGCGTGCATTGCACAGTTTCCACGTATGCTCAGAAATTTGAGCATTTTAATATTTTCACTCCATATTTTCAACATTGCCATCTCTTCACACCTCCCTATGAATGGTACAGCTGCCATTCTTCACATTCTGCCCGAACTGTGTTTTCGCACATGTGGCTTAGAATGGCATGGTCGCTGTGGGGAATTAAAGTTCAGGACAGATTAACAAAATCACAGTGCCACTGTTCATGAGCAGAGGTCCCAAATGCTTTCATGAGGTGGGGGCACAAAAGCCATGTTGAAAAATTGTAGTACAATACCAACAAATGCCTAGAGCATTAGGATTTCTAACCATTATGTCCTACCCTGTACAGACTGACAGGCATCAGGGTGTGCCTTTGGATTACCGGGCTGTAATCCTCACACCGCTCCACTGCCACCCACCCACCCTGAAGCCAGTGACAGGCATCGAGGTGTGCCTTGGACTCTTATGCCCCAGAGTTCACCCCATTCTCCTTACTGCACCCATTTCAGCATATGTCCTAGTCCTTATGAAATAGGATGATTGTAGTTTAACACCCCAAGGCACATCTCAACACTTGTCGATGTCTGCAGGATAGGGTGAGGTGAAATGCCATGAGCATTATGGGCAATGACCCAGAGGCACACCCCAATGCCTGTCCATCTCTGCAGGGTGGAGGTGGGGTTGGCGGAGTTAAATACTTCACTGCCATTCCTATTCTGCATCTGTCTAACTCCTGCATGTCCAATGCTAATATCAGCAAGCAAACATTTGGCATTGACAAATGCTTGTTTGAACTGAACCCTCAGTTGCCATTTTCAAACTTCCCTAAGTCCCTTCTCATTCTCTCCATACCTGTCTGGAGTATCCACCCCATTGCAGATCTTGGCGTCATCTACAAACAGGCAGATCTTTCCCTTCAGCCCTTTGCAATGTCACTAATGAAGACACTGAACAGGACTGGCCCAAGGACTGATCCCTGAGGTGCCCGCTGGTCATCTCCCTCTCCCCAGATTGGATCCATTTACCACCACCCTCTGCTTCCTGTCCGTTAGCCAGTTTCTAACCCAGTTTACCACCTTGTGCCCATGCCCCAGACTACCCATCTTGTTTACCAACCTTTTATGTGGGACAGTGTCAAAGGCTGTGCTGATGCCTTGCAGGAATGGTACAGAAATTCAGAAGCACAACTCGTGCCCTCCGCCTGCTCATTTTAATGTTTTTTATATTCAGAGACAGAAAACATTTTATATCCCTCTCCAACAAAGCCAGCTTATTTGTTTGTTGGTTATTTCTCTTTTCCCTTCATCTCTGACCAGGCCCCATCATTGGATATAGCCACTGCCATATGGCAGAAGGGGTGGACAAGATAAGCCAGAGTCCCTTCCCCATCACAATATTATGTTACTATAAACTGTTCATCTGTGCTGCACAGGCTGGTTGTGTATCTTAAGTGGTGCAGCTTAAGAAATTTAACATAAAGTCGCATGATTTTCCCACAGCACTGACTGCAGGATGCTGTCCAGTCGTCAGGGGTTGTTGTCTTAAGCGCAGATGATCGGGAGACTCTTGTTTAAGGGAACTTTATTCACACAGGCTTCACATAGCAGAGGATCAGAAGACTGGAAATGCGCAGGAAGCCAGTGAGCGAGACGGGCAGGCTGAGTCGACTGCCAAGATCATCAAATGGGAAAAAGAACCACTTAATGAATTAAAAACAAACAAGTACAGACAGAAAGGAGCTGCGGTGGTCGGATAGGGAGTATAAAGCGAGGGAAGGAAAACACAGAAAGGAAAGGAAATATCAAATACTGATGAATAAATATACATTATGTTAAAAAGACATTATTTTGCTGTAATGTCTTCCATAATTCCCTAGATTCACTGTTAGTATGTTTTTCATCCATTCTGACATTTCAATCAGTTTTGATTACTTGAGTAAACCAATCGGAAGGCTCCTTTCTCCTGCACGGGACACTTATTCTGTAAAGAATGCCTCAGATAGGTGCACTGAAAATGGGATGTTCAGGAAGAGTTTCTAAATGTTAAATATGTTACTGATTTACCTTGAGCTGTAATATAGCAATACAACTACTGAGACTAGTCTTACGGCTGTGAGAACTCTCTCACTTACATTATTTTTTAATTTATTATTTCTCACACACCTTCATGACACCTCACCTGGCTGGGCCCAGCTCCACCCCACCGTGTCTCTGGCAATTATCTATCGCACCTTTTACAGCACTGTGAATCTCAACACACGGGTTATCAAGTGCTCTCCTCATAGGCTGATGCACAAAAGAATTCCAAATTCAAATCTGATCTGTCTCCTCCCTTCTAGTTCCTAGAATCCTTAGTTCTTTTGTACAGCTCACAGGTTGGGCATGTTTTACTTGGCTCTGTGTCAAACAAACTTTAGGTAAGAACAAAAATTTTTATTTAGATTATTTCATCATTATTAACTTATTGGAACTACTGTTTGTGATTACAGCAACACTCCTATCTTCTTGCTTGGTGCTTAATTAAATTATTACACAGTTTAGTTTTCCATGGTGTCAGGATAAGACCAAGATGTATTTCTTAATATATGTATCTAGGGATAATGCTGCTAGTTAAATTGCCTCTTCGTCCTCCATTTCACCTTGTTCTGTTGAGGTCTGTGAGCCAGAGTAGCTTTTAGCGTTATTTTTCCTTGTGCTGCACCCTCAGCTTACCTTACCTTACTCAGCCAAGGGTGAAGTGTACAGTACTATGGAGCCCACAAACTTTTCTATTCTCAGTTGCTCTGCAGGTTGCTAGTGCTGCACCCCTTGGTGTACCTTTCTCAGCCGAGATGAAGTGCACAGAGTCACAGAGCTCACTGATTGTCCTGCTTCTCAGGTGCCCTGCAGGTCGCGGTTTACCTTGTTCAACCATGACCAGTACAGAGCAAGGCAAAATGGCACTCTGACCCCAAGTTTAACCCTCCATCTTAACATTCCGTTGCAGTTCTCCTTACCTAAGCGCTGTCTCAGTCGGAAACTCCACGGGTCATTCAGCTGTGTTCCAGTGGTAGAATTCGCTGCATGGACTTTTGGATAGTCTTGGCCATTTAACTAGTAAATGACTAGGCCAAGACATCCTAAACAAGGGTAAATCACTCCTGCATCATCTTTCTTTCTGAGGCGCCCCGGCTTGCTTATAGTGCCACAAGGAGACTCAATTTTGGATAGTTCTTGCACATCTTGAGAGGGCATAGTTTCTCTCATGAGATCACTTGCACACTATAGGGGAGGAAGAATCAATGAATCAAAGCCCTACACAAGATGGCGCCCACTAACTCACTTCTTCTCGCAAGATGGCTGTGCAGAACGATCACTAGCCATCTTAAAGAAACAGAGTCCCAGATTATGGTTAAGAGAGGTTCCTAAAGGGGAAACTAGTAAACGAATATAATTTATCTACATTTGTGCAAGTCTGCTCTAACAAGTATATCCCAGACTAGACAGCCAGCCTACAAACATGGGACTGGCGTGCAGGGCAAAATGAAATGCAATATATCTTACAAAAGAGAGTTCAAAATGTGGCATTACTATCTTGCATATCTAACCTTAGTAAGTCACAGATAATCTTCAACGAAATTCAACAATATGTCTTAGAGAAAGATGGTCAAATCTTGAAGAGTGTGCAGAAAATACCAAACATTTTATTGTCCAAAGACATCGGGGACTCATGCTCCTCTGTATGGTAGACTGTGAGCCACAAGACATCAATTTAGCACCAGGATCCACAGAAGAGGATCCCATTATGGATAGCATGTCCACAACATCACAAAGCAGTGTAGTGGAATCATTTCAAAAATTGCTGGATAGAATAGATTCACTAGGGATGGACAAAAGACCAAGGAACACAGACGAATCAACACCCAAACCCAAGAGACCTAGGCGCTAGCAACCCTGATCCAGATGATTCATCCGAGGCGTCCAATTCAGGGATGAAGATAATGCAAATGATGAAGAGGAGGTCTGTGAGGACATGTCAGCCAGGTCATGCTCCTTTGACCTCATACCCGAATTAATTAGGGTGGTCTGCGAAACATTATGGATCGAAGGGCCAGTTCAACAACCAGACAGTAGGTTGGACCTACTAGTATGGGAATGTAAGCAGTCCTCTATGTTCTTCCCAGTATGCAAAGATTTAGAAAGCATACTAGCTAAGGAGGGAAACCCTGCACCACTCAAAAATAGAGAAAAAGGGACCTTTGAAAGAAGGTACCTACTAGCACAGGAGAAAGAGAAAGTATGGTCATCAACCCCCAAAGTAGACTCGGAAGTCTCTTCACTCAGTAACAAAACTGTTCTACCATCTGAATCTGCCTCTGCTCTAAAAGACCCCATGGACAGAAAAGTAGATGACATACTCCAAAAGTTCATGACATGCTGACAATGGATACGAGAGCCTCCATGGCAGCCACCTATTCATCCAGGGCGGTCCTCAGATGCCTAGAAGTCGCCCACCAGGACATCCCCAAATCTATGGACTATGCCATACAAGCAGTTAAGTATGTGGCAGATGCCATACTAGACAGCTTGAAAATTGCATCCAGATCTGCAGCAGCAATCAACAGAGCTAGCAGACACATCTGATCAAACTGTGGAATGCAGACCAGGAATCAAAATGCAGAGTCATGAAACTACAGTTCTCTGGGTACAGAGTTTTCTGTCCCGCATAGAAGTGTTTGCCATCAAAAAGGATGATAAGGGCAACCAAGGAGGGCAGGCAACACTGCCTTCCTTTTGGAGCAACGAAGTCTCAATTATGCAAACAAAGGAAAAAGGGGCCAGAGCCAGCACTGACAAGACAGATGCTCATTTGGGTTTAAACCAAACTTTTCAACTGAAAAGCCACACCACCAGAACAACAGAGGCCACTGTGGCCATTACAGTGGCAAACAAGGATACAAAACAAACAACACAACAAGAGGATTCCATCAATGAGAATCCCCAGGTCCAGGAGGCAATGTATGCAGTAGAGGGAAGACTGCAGCTCTTCGCAGCAACCTGGACCAAAACAGTCTCAGGCAGATGGGTCAAGGAGATAGTCTTCCATGGGTATGCAATAGAGTTCAATGATGTTCCAAGAAGGGAAAGATTTTACAGTCCCACACTGCAGAAGACAATGGAACCATGAATCAAGTCTGGGCTACGCTGAATCAATTAATATACAGCACAGCCATAATTCCAGTTCCAAAACAAGAACATTACTCAGGCATTTACTCAGTGTTCTTTTCATCCCAAAAGAGACAGGGAGACCTCAGACTCATCCTGGATTCCAAGTTTGTGAACAAGTTCATAAAATATCAAGTTCAGAATGGAAACACTATGATCCACCGTTGCAGCAATCCGCAGGTGAGATATACTAGCATCCATAGACCTGAAGGATGTCTACCTTCACATCCCCATCAGACTGACCCACCTGAGGTTTCTCGGGTTCTACATACTGGGATATCATTTCCAGTATCAGTGCCTACCTTCAGACTAGCATCAGCTCCACGCTAAGTGTTCACCATAGTCAGCTCCTGGTGTTCTGCGGCAGAATTTTCTGATTTCTGCGGCAGGGCTCCTTGACTTCTGCGGGCAACATTTTCTGATTCCTGCAGCATGATTTATTCATTTCAGGCAGAATGCAGTCCTGTCATTGGCTAAATATGATGTGATGTCAATGAGCATAGAGGAGGGCTTCAGGATAAACGAGGTGGGAAAGAAAGCCTGATACTATGGAAAAACAGTATATTTATATGAAAATTCACCAAAACAATGAATTCTGTGGCACTATATATATTCTGCGGCATGATGCAAATTCTGCGGCAAATTCCACAACCGAGAACCGCGAGAATTCAGGGGCCTTGACCATAGTCATGGCATCTCCTGCGCAAAATTATGTACAGAGGGAA
The DNA here is from genome assembly GCA_016271365.2 of Neoceratodus forsteri. NCBI lineage: Eukaryota > Metazoa > Chordata > Ceratodontiformes > Ceratodontidae > Neoceratodus > Neoceratodus forsteri. The sequence goes on along the minus strand of JADMNL010000029.1, from coordinate 184,201,791 downwards.
TTCATGCGATACCTTACCTAGATGACTGGTTGATAAAGGCAAGGTCTCAGGAGGAGTCACGGACAGCCACCAGCTGAGCCCAACAACCACTCAAAGATTATGGTTGGCTTGTGAACTAGGCTAAAACCCCTGTCACCCACAACAAAGATCAACACCTGGGGCAATCTTCAATGCGGAGAAGGCATAGTCAGGCCCTCAGAGAATTGACACAGTGCAAGAGGGTCCTACAACGCCAGATGATGACAGTGTGGCACCTGATGCAATTATTAGGTCTAATGGCGGCTTGCATAGACTTACACAACTGGACAAGATCGCACATGAGACACCTACAATGCCTCCTACTGGACAACTGGAATTACACATCACAGAACTACAGTCAAAGGTGACCATAATGACAGTAGTAAAGAGGTCCCTAAAATGGTGGGCGAACCGACACAACCTGGGACATGGAACAAAACTGGAGAAAATGTATCAAGAACACTAGAAACAGACACAAGCCTGATAGGCTGGGGTGCTGTTTTGAACAGACAATTGTTACAGGGGAAATGGACAGAACCAGAAACTTGACTACCAGTCAACATTCTGGAGACAAGGGCCATTCAACTGGCCCTTGAACATGTCAAACCTCAAATTAGAAAGTGACATGTAAAGGTGCACCGACAGCAGGGTGGCAGTGGCCTACATAAACAAACAGGGAGGAACAAGAAGCAAGGCCATGGCCCGAGAGATGGAAACACTAATGATACGGGTGGAAAAACATCTACTCAGCCTAACAGCAGTCCACTTGGCTAGAAGCCTGAATACAGAGTGGACTGATTAAGCAGACAGTCATTGCAGCAGGGGAGTGGCAAACCATCCCGACCATATTCAAGTGAATTCAGAACAGATGGGGACTATTCCAACTGGATCTCATGGCATCAGCAAAGAACACAAAATTACCAATATACATGTCCAGGTACAAGGAGAAGGGGCAGCGGGGTGGACGCGATCTCCACACCCTGGAATTTTCAAAAAGCTTATGTCTTTCCCCAGTTTCAATGATACCAGCAGTTCTACAAAAATACAGGACACAGGCAGCATGGTGCTTCTGATAATACCGGACTGGCTGAGAAGAACCTGGTACATGCTTATCAAGAGGATGCTGATAGATACTCCAATGACACTAGCCCCATACAGGGACCTACTCAGACAAGGGCCGATATGGCATGAAGACTCCACGACCACTGAGACTAACAGCAAGGCCGCTCAGAGGGTTAGACTGTTAAAGTTGGGGTATCACATAAAATGGCTGATACAATGTTACAGGCCAGAAGGGACTCTACCAACAAAACTTACAGAGAACATTGGTTGGTATTGCTGTCAGTGGTGTAAAGTGGACTTATGCCTTAGACTGCACAATAATCTGTATTTTTAGAGTTTCTCCAAAATGGGTTAGTTGAAGGGTTAACTCCAGCATCACTATGAGTACAGGCAGCTGCTATCAGTGCAATCTGAGGTCCTAGGCAGATTGCAATTCAGCATCCATATCAGAAATTTGGCAGCAGCTACATGGGTCATCACCCCACACCTTCACACAATTTAACTGACTGGATACCGGTTAACTCGGCAGGTCGAATTTTGGTTCCAAAGTTCTCCAGGTGGCATTAAGTCATATTCCTCCTCTCATCCAATACAGAATCAATACTGCTGTATAATCACCCATGTGTTAAGACTCTGAGTGCTGTAAAAGATGTGTTGATGATAGTTTACTCACTGGTAAAGGTGATTATAAGAGAACCTTTTACAGCACCGTATCCCACCCACGGAGAAGGAGAAACATAATGGAGAAGAGTTGGGTAACTTTAGTACAGTATGCATACCTCTCAACTGTACCACATTATGAGTAACGCTCCTCATTTTACTTCACAAAGCTCCCTGTAACACATTGTGAGGACTTGTCCCACATTCAGTAGTAACATTTTAAAGCAAAATCTATAGTAAATGATGCAAAACATATATTATTCAATTAAAACAGACTTCTCTGAACAAAAATGCAAACATTTTAAGTGTTCTGAGCTTCCTAGGTAAAGACTTGATTAAGTGTTCCACATTTTGCTAATTTGTTCCACATTTTGAAAGGCAATGTTCCACATTTGGGGACAAAAGGTTGAGAGGTATGACAGTATGTACCAAGAAATATATTTGCTACAGGAGATATGACATGATGAATGTATGAGTACAAGGTAATCACTCGATATTCTCGTATATTCTAGGTCCAAATGGCATTTTTCTTACAGCTTAGTGTTCATTAAAGAAAGGTATTTTATTGGAAAACTCCATCGAATGAATTTAATACTCAGCAGCACCGGGTGGGGCTGTAGGGTCATTACTGTCAAGTTATATATCATTTCAGGATTATCATACGTTCTGAAAGATTTTGTACTGAGGATTCTGGGAGCTAGAAGGAGGAGACAGACTGGATTTGAATTTTGAATTCTTGTATGCATCAGCCTACGAGAGAGTACTTGATATCCTATGCGCTTGAGACCTGGAATGCTGCAAAGGTATTTTATAGTCACCTTTACCAGGTGAGTAAACTACTATTACCTTGAGGATTCCAAACCCACAGGTTCACTCTCCGTGGCTGGCCAGTGTCACTCCCACCTCTGCTACTGACAGGGTGAGAGTTCCCAGTATTCCCTGCAAGTGGCCAGTGGCAGTGGTCAGGGCCTGAGCATGCCAGGATCACTGCAGCTGGTGCGGTCATTTTGCTTTTTGATCCTACCTCTTAAGACGCCGGCTAGCATGGGTTGTCCAGTTGGAAACATGCAAGCCTGCCTAAGCAGACCCCCAGTAATTCCCATCATTACCACATGTTGCCAACTGTACTACCATCTGTGGTCACCCAGGTGGCAGTAAAGTAGCTGCAGCTTCAACCTTCCCTCCCTCCCCAGAGCAAGAGAGTGTTTTCTGAAATGCTGAATATTCCTCCCAGGCTGGCTCTCAATGGCCCGTGCTCATTCCTGAAACTAGGTCGCTGATGTCTCGAACAGTAGTACTACCGTTCAGCCAATCACCGATATTCCTATTTACATTCTTAGGCATCGGAACTGGTCCTCTTCAGTTCGTGGTAGAGCTGTGCCAAATTGTCCAATTTCATGTATGTCATAATTTAGAAGAATTTCAGATATTTGGCCAGATTCTGCAGAATTTCACTGCAAGTGGTATTTCAGATTCTGAATGCCTTTTTGAAACTGTGAATTAGCAGTCTGCAGTTTAAATAAATTGTGGAATAGCAGTGTAAATAGAATAACAGACAGGAGACTGTGTACTATGAGGCAATAATACCATTGAGAGGGTCTGGGGACATGGGAAGTTTGAGAGCAAGGTAATCACATTCCACTGTGTTTTTTTTTTTGTAATATATGGATGCTAAAGCTGCCTCATCTATGAGGATTTGGATAGACGCAACAAAACCCTTCATGAATATTAAATAGCCTTATGAATACATGAATATTAAAGTAACGTACACTACCATTCCACTGGATAAGAAGCTGCCCCACCTACAGGGATTTGGAACACTACAGCAAATCCCTTCATGAAAATTAAATAAGTACATGAATATTAAAATTATGTCCACTGCCGTTCGTCACCTTGAATCTAGTTTCTCCCTCAGTACATTTCAAGCGGCTCAGTTAAACAAAATAGTTAAAAGAATTGAGGGTCAAAGATGGTGATGAACCTTGGGCATTACTGAGCTAAGTGACAAAAAAATGACCGGCGACGAGCTTTGAACTGTGAGATTGGCAATAATTGTATGGCGACATGTGTGCACTGTGTCCTGCCGGTAGAATGCTAGGCTTGCCCATGGGTGATATTTTGAAAGAAAAATGAGGGTTTTGCTGTAACTGAATGGTTGTTGAGAGATTTTCCCAGTCTCGTCAGTGGTGAGTCAGCTTTTACTGTACCCGACAGCAGGAGTGTCGGCAGGCATACGCACTGTACACAACAGAGTACAGTAAATAAAAACAGACAGGGGCAACACATCAGGCAGGGCAACAAAAAGAGGAAAGCAAGGACATTGTGAGTCACATTGTATCTGTGTCGCTGAACCCTTTTGCTCTGTTTGCTATGGGGCACTGATGCCACCAGCCAAATACACAATCAAGAATAACTTACCAGGCAGGAGGATTACAGGAGGAAACTGATTACTTAAACTCAGACATGGCTAGCAGAAGGGGGTTCGCAATGGTGTGGCGTGGTGGCGCATATTTTGGTTTATGTTTACATAGCGAGAGCAACAGTGCATCAGTTTTGAGTACAAGTTTAAAATCTGGCTACACCCCTGCCCGACAGTTACAGTGACAGCCGACTGTTGCTCAGCACAAGGACTTACGCTGCTCGCACTGCTCCATTGGTATGGTAATACTACTGTTCAGTGCTCGGAATGATAGGATAATGGATTCTGAATGACAGCATTACAGCGCTTCAATGATGGGATTATGACATTTGTACTGTTGTATTATGGGATTTTTTGTATTGTTTTTGATACTATTATTTTAAGTATCCATATATTACAATACAATAATATTCTGAAGATTATATCGCCACAGAGAAATGCTTTTTAATTCTACAAAATTAAAACTAAATTTTGAAAAGCGTTTCAGAAACGGAATTGTCATTCTCGTGAGATTTCACCAGTGCAGTTCCACTTTCTGTACATTTCTAGTTCATGGTCCTTGTGCCGAAGAATAAGCACAACACCACTCTGACAGCAGTGCTATTTAAAACTGTGAGCGCAGCCATCTTTAATGATCGTCATTAAGTAAAAATCCACTATAAAACTGTTTTACGCAATACTAGAGGGATTAAAACATACCATAATGTGCTGAGTCAATGGATGTCAGAAATCCATTTTGGTTAAAAACTATATGATGACTTTTTTGTGGACTGAAATACTGTTGCTTTGAAGGAAAACTGCAGAAATACAAACACCCACCCCGAGAAAACATCCCCGATTCAGCTTTTCAGGCGCGACAGCCCCATTTTCATGCTGTGACCACTTGTTTAATTTTATTTTGAAAAGTCTGCGATCCGAGAATATGGCTGATGCTGGGGGCTCCATTTACTGTAAGTGCGGTGCTACACTACTTGCTTCAATACATGTGAGCAGTGCGCGCTGCACCTTTACAGTAATGGAGCCCGCAGCGTCAGCCATATTCTCGATCTCAAACTTTTGAAATAAAATTAAACAAGCAGAAGCATGAAAACGGGCTGCTGTGCCTGGAAAAGCTGAGTCGGAGGGGAAGCCTCTTTTGGGGGTGGGGAGCCTGTATTTCTGCAGTTTTGTTAAAAAGACCAGGTCCTCAATGATTTTGTTCAACTTTGTTTTAGTTATGGGTCTGAAAATGTGACAGAAGTTTCCCAGAGTTGTAGGAACTTTTCAATTTAGAAATGCTGATCTACACTGATTTATGTCCTAGAAAGAGAACCTTTCATGATGGTCCAAAACATTAGAGCTTGTAATCATTATATGCAGTACTAGACCTGAAAAGGTGTGTGCATTTGTTATTTTTAGCCAAGGTTTACTCTGCCTTCCGTAATTTGGATTTGTTTTGAGCCCTGCTGCACTTGCCTTTGCTGTTCAGCTGCTGGCTCCTGATGACATCACTGTAGGGTAGGACTGACTCACACTGTGCAGTACCGTGCCATTGCAACAATGCTGCAAGGAAACCTACCAGTACTCAGTGTATACTGTGTTCCCTCCCAAGACACCCTATTAGCAATGCATTATGCCAAAATCCAAATGCCTTGTCGGTATGTTTTATTTTGGGTTTTTTGTGTGAAATTGACTGCCCTATAGTGATGTTAGCAGTACAACCCTGGGCCCACAGCAACGCCAGGCTTGCTATAGAAGCTCTGGTACACCCTGCTGTTTTTAGCAGCTCGAATGGAAAAAATAACTGCTGCAGACAGTAATGAAAAACAATTCCAGAATCAATGCAAGAAGGGTTATTTATGCATGAAAGTCAAAAGGACTGGTAAGGTGCAGGACGATGCAAGGGGTTCAATGATGATTAAATCTGAGGTATCTGAGCTGGGAGAGTGGTATAAAATGTTGATGATGTGACCTGTTGCTGTCAGACTACGTATCGTGAGTCTACCTAATTTTTTCATATCACCCTACTAAAAGCTAAACTCATCCAAAGCGCAGCCTGTTGCTGCAACTGCAGAGCCGCTGCTTATGGACTGGGTTTGGGAACAAGACCAAATCCCGGAGCAGCGGCATGGAGAGGAGGACTATGCATCCTGGAGGATGTTCGTGTTCTTTGGGAGGAAGGGTTACTGCTTCCACCGCTGTACTGCCACCTGAGTGACCACATGGGGGCAGTGCAATGGAGGCAGAGAGGGTGGGGAGACATCGGCCAAGCTCAGGAACTGGCAGGTCATGCCCAGCCCAGTGGGGTCTGTGGTGCCAGCCCAGCTGGATCTGGAGAAATAAAGCTGGAAAACACTACCATGAACCAGAGCCTTGGAAAGGCAAGACCGTCCATCCTTGTCTAGCTCCCAAAGGGAGATCTGTGTGGTCCATGGGGAGGGGCACAGGTTGGTGCAATGAGGCTGGGTCAGGTTGGCCACTTGGGAAGAAGAGGGTCCAGTCAGTGAACAAAGGGGCAAAACAGAAAGTTTACAAAAAAACAGCAAGAAGGATGCTTAAGAAAAAACGATGACCTGAGTTTTCTCAAGCAGACATTTCACAAGTGGCATTCCAGCTGGAGTTGTTTTCTAAAACCAAAGTCCTGAGATGCTGTGGTTTTTTCTTTCTGGTACTTTTTCTCTCAGCCATTGGACGTTCTTCTGATCTTGTGAGAGGCAGCAATGGCTTGATTTCGATTACTGATAGGCCATGATATGTCAGTTCATTGGATGCTTCAGAGATGGAGACTAAAATAAATTTTAGGAAAAACATCGGAATGGTGAGGATAAGTGATTTATTTAGGGCTAATCCAATGCTTCAGATACACACTCCCACTGCATAAAATGTACTTTTCTTGACTGACTGTCCTAATAGCTTTCATTTAGTGTGTGTGTGTGGGGGGCAGTGTGAGTGATGTTTACTGCTTTATCATGGGAGCTGTCTCAAGATAGTAAGAAGGAGGGGGACAAGAGTTATGTTACTGGGGTATTGCATTTAACCTTAGGTTAATTGCTCTTGGAGATCACAAAACTAAATTTGATGTAAAACATGTGGCAATACTGGCTGAGAGTTTCTTAAAGAGCTGCACTTCAGCATGTACGTTCACAAACATTGTTTCATCTACTATAAGTTCACTAGAGAATATATTTTTCTATTTAAGTTTTCCTTGCCAGAAACATAGAAACAGTCTGGCCGGCAGATAAGGACCTCTTGGCCCACCTAGTCTGCCCATTTCCCTACCCTATTGGATAAGCTGCAGATCCTAGTTAACCAACAGCCTGCTTCTTCTTACCCCTCTAGAATTACCTTATGTCTCTCCCATGCATTCTTGAATTCCCCACTGTTTTAACCCCACATCCCCTCAGGAAGCTGTCCCAGGGTTTATAACATTCTTTCATAAAAATATTTTTCTCTTAGGGTCCGCTTGGACTCCTGTTATATAAAGGGATCTGTCCTATTGTGATCTAGCATGGTCTTCTGTGTCTGTTTTTATGCAGTGGGAGTGTTTGTGTGTGTGTGTGTGTGTGTGTGTGCTTGTGTGTCTGTGTTTGTGTGTCTGCATGTGTGTGTGCTTTGCGTGTGTGTGTGTGTCTGTGGTGTGTGCATGTTCACATATGTCTAGCACATTGGAAAGCCACTGTTAATCATGCTGCAGTAAGGATAAATCATTTATCCTCACTGTGCTGTCGCTATCCTTAAAATTCTGTTTTGGCCTCACATCTCTTGGTGCATCCAATTAACTGCCACTTCCCGCAGCATATCAGCCAATCAAAGGAACTCCTGACTCCAGCTGTTTATACCTCTCACAGAATGGGAAGAACATCCAACAGCCCTAAGAAAAACGTATGGCAGAAAAAAAAAAAAAAATACATGTCAGGACTTTGATTTAGAAAACAAACTATCTCAAGGACACACCTCACAGAGCATAAATTGCAGATGCAACAGGGAAGTATTGGATAATTTATTCAAACCCGTTGTGTTAATCCCACTACTGCATGCTCACGGCTATGCCTTATTCACAAGTCAATTGGGTCAACAAAACTCATATGCATACATTATTTATCTGGCGCTGCCCTACTGCAGTCTCACTCTCACCCGGTTTTTAAGATCTTCGTTAGTTCCTCCTGTCGAATGATAGGTGGACGTGTATTTAATCCTTCATATTTCATGCTTAACTTGGCTTTATAATTCTACCAAATAACATTTTGCACTTACTGTATCTGTATTCCTAATTTCTGACATCTCTTTGTGCTACTCATTGTTTCTTGGATTTCGCCAGCCCATGTTGACTGTAATCGTAATTGTGTGCCCTTATAATTGCTATCCCTTTTAACTCTCCTGGGTTGAGCCTGAAAATAGGCAATGATTTTGTCTAGTGCACCTACCACTCAACAAAAACAAACTAAATAAATATATTTTATGAATGTGACTTATTTTATCAATAAAATATGTATTTTCATATTGCAATAAAAGAAATAATCAAAGGCCTATAATAATCCAATTTTATTAAATGGCAAGAAAAAATCTAGCAGTTTCATTGTCTGAGAGAGGTCGCTTGACTGTGTTCTAAATCTCTATAAACACATGGTCAGGTGCTGAATCTCATTTTCTCACCCAGAAATTACTTATAGCCATTTTACAAGTGTAATAAGCCCCTCCAGGGTGTGCATGATTGGATTTTAATGCACTTCTCAGGGTATAAGGACACTCAATCTTTGGTCCTGTGTCTTACTACACCCCTGGGAATGCATTAAGTAAGCAATAAGACATGACAGAGTGTACATTATGGTAAAATAATTGCAGACCTCAGGTAAGTTGTTAGGTATGGGACACAGCCGAGTACTGATAAATGCACCAGAGAAGTGCAATTATTGCACCTTTGTGGACACTCTGGAGCGCCTTATTGCTCTTATAAATGACATTTAAATATTTGACTTAAAATGAACGTATAATTAGGAGAAAATATTTTAAAAGATAAAATTTGACCATTCATTGAAATGTACTTCTATTTTAACCCTGAATATAAAGCATAGTCTGTATTTTGGTAACTGAGGGGGATAGTTAAAACAATAAAACATAATGAAAACCATGTGTGAACACATTTTCTAAAACAAATGTTACCTTGCATTTCAATTTGATACAAGTACAGTATTTTCATGGGAATGTGTTCAAACTCTGAATTTGCCAGGTTGCTTTTTTTGGAGTTATAGATGTCACCTGAAAATACCCATATATAATTAAATATATGTGGTTTTATAAACTTCAGAAATGTATTTGAGCAGTTTGGGTCTGCCTCTGCCTACAGTATGTAACTATGTTTTCTGACATTTTCTTTCTGTTTCTAAAAGTATTATTGCCTTTGTGCCTGAAAATAGGCAACTGTTTGTCTAATGCACCTACCTGGTCAACAGAAACTAACTAAATAGATAAATAAAATAAACACTTTCTTCATCATGTTTTTTTTTCTCTGTCTTTCCCCACATTCAACATATAGAATGTTTATCATGGAATACAGGCATTCAAAACTCTGCTCAGTTCCACTGGCATAATGTTCCTTTCCCAACATGCTGTACCTACACACAAAACAAAGACCTCTTGTAGAGCCAAATACTCAATTATAATGTATGGTGGAACGTTGTTATCTGGTGTTTTTATCTTTTCCTCATGTTGTTATGCCATCGATGTGACGTAATGAAGTTGTTAACCATCGATGGTAAATCACATCGATGGCATAACAAAACAGAATGCAGCCGAGATAAACATTCCACCGCACCAGTGCATCACTGTCTTTCACCGTACTCGGCAGCATTCAAAAGCAGCAGTTACTCGTTTGCTTAGTTTTTAATTAACTTTTCTCGTCAGGTACCTGGTAATCGAGAAGAGTACCCTCAAAGTGTTTCGGATGGCGCACTGTTGACATCGACCCGTTTGACCTCTAGTTATAAACTTCCTAGTCGCAAGGCGGACAGCGATTTTTATTTTTTATCCTGTCCACGTCTTCACTCAGGTAAACGTTTGTTTTCCTTCCTATTTTGTGAACTATGTGCCTGGACTGCTTCCCCATACACTATAAAGACACTAGTATGAGTAGTTAACAATCACAGTTGAATTTCATCTTGAGGTTACTATGGTTACTGAAAACCTCGAAGCTTCGCTTTCCAGGTTTACAGACCATGGTAACCTTCTCGATGAGAAAACAACGGGTTGTTAACTGCTCCTATACATTATCCTATATCTCACTGTCGAGCAAGCAGACAAGATTTCCCGATAAGCAGGAAAAGACAGAAGAAGGATTATTCATTGTCAGCAAAGAAAAAGCTTGTAATGACAACTGAACAATACTTAATGTTTCTTATTTGTTTATGTGTGCAAAGAGCATGCTATGACCAGGAACACAGCATCTAATTAATTTGTTTTATAACATGGGTAGCAAAAACATCAACCCAATTTGTGGAGTCCTCTGCATGGCCATGCATGAAATCCCCTTTTTAATGTACGGTTCTGTGGAGGACTCTGGGAAGGCTGTCAGCACTATTCCCTGCTTGACAAAAGTCAAAGCAAAATGGCAGCCATTAAATCATGTGGGAAATGAGAGCCCAGCTGTCAAAGTAGTGTATAATTATGAACATATGAACATACAAAATTTGCCAGCAGATAAAGGCCTAGAAGTCTATCAAGTCTGCTTGAATGTGCAGCTAGCATCCCTTAGCTTGCAGCTGCCCTCCTTCCACCCTTCCCTTCATTAACCCTCCCTTGGCCTGTCCCATTTCCTTTGAGCAGTCCACTGTTCTACTGGATACCACTTCTGCAGGTAACGATTCCACCCAGCCACCACCTCTCTCTAAAAAGAGTCTCCTCATCTCCTCTTGAACCTTCCTCCTCCAGTTTCATATCATGGACCCTGGTGCCCTCCCTCCCTTGCTTTGAACAGCCCCTCTGTACCTGTCTTGTTTATTCCTTTCATGTACTTAAAGGGTTCAATCATGTCCCACCGTCCCTCTCTCCTCCAGTGAGTACATGTTCAACTCCTCAACCTCCTCTCGTATGATAAGTCCCCAGCCCCTTGATCATCTTTGTCACCCTGTGCTGCACCCCTCCAGTAACTTAATGTCCCTCTTCAGATACGGGCACCAGTACTGCATGCAGTACTCCAGGTGCAGTCTAACTAATGACCTATACAGTGGCAGGATCACCTCCTTCCTCCTCGAGGATATACCCTTACAATACAACCCAGCATTTTGTTGGCCTTTGCAGCTGCCTTCCTACATTGTGCCGAGTTGTTCATTGACCTGTAATAAGCACCCCAGATCCTTCTCCTCCTCTCTCTGTCTGGACTAGTTGCACTCCCCCAGCTGGTAACTCCTCCTTGGGTTCTTCATCCCAAGTGCAGCACCTTGCACTTTTGGTATTAAACCCCAGTTGCCAGGTATCTGACCAGGTTTCAAGCTTTGCCAGATCATCCTGCAACCCTGCCATCTCCCTAGGTCATCCACCACCGCTGCTACCTTGGTATCATCAGCAAACAGACTGATCTTGCTCTTGATGTCCCATGATATGTCTACAATGAATATCCCACACAACACTGGTCCCAACACGAGCCCTGTGGAACACCGCTTGTCACTACCCTTGGGTGTGAGCTCCCCATCCACCACCACCCTCTGTTGCCTTCCCTGGCTTGCTTTCCTACCCATCTTGCCAGCTTTGCACCCGCCCTGTGCCTACTAACTACTTCCCAGCCTTCCATGCGCACCAAGTCAAATGCCTTACTGAAGTTCAGATACAGGACATCCACTGCATGGCCCTGTCCAGTTGCCTAGTCACCCAGTCATAGAACTCGACCAGGTTGGTTTGGCAGGATCTGCCACGTGTGAAGCCATGCTGTCTGCTGTCCTGTAGTCCTTTGGCCTCTAGGAGGGCCACCAGCCTCTCCTTCAGGATAGTCTCCATTAGCTTACCCACGATGGATGTGAGGCTCACTGGTCTGTAGTTTCCGGTTCATCCCTTGGGGCCACTCTTGTGGAGGAGCACCACATGAGCCATCCTCCAGTCCTGAGGTACACACTCGAATGTAGTGAGGCATTAAATAGGTCTGCTAAAGTTCCTGCAATGACCTCTGCCAGCTCTTCAGTAGAATTCTTCATCATCCTGGTGTACCTGTTGTCATCTATGGCTCTCTCCATCCGATGCAGCAATGCAGTGGTGTTTCCCCATGAAGCGAAGTGCTGTGCCATCTCTGTGTCAGTGTGTGGCTTAGGATGTCAAATGTTAGTTTAAGCTGAAAGTGCTGGTGACAGTGTGTGTTTATGAGAGAGAGAGGGGCACAGTATGAGACCTGTGGAGTAGACAGTGTTGGCAAATGCAGGAGTCAGAGGGCGCGATACAGCTGGTCTGGGGAAATTGTGGTTCAGCTCCCTGTTGCAACTGTGTCCACTCAGCGGGTTTGGACCTTCCCACCCATGATACACACTGTACTGTCCATTACCCTGACTGCTTGCTGTTGTCCCATCTTTCCCTGTGTCTCTCAGTAGTTCTGTCAAAACAACAACGCAGCCAACTCCCAGTAATCTGTGTTCAGGTTCTGGTCTCCATGTAAGTGTCACAAAGGGTGAATGGAGATTAGGGCACAGTGTCTGTAAATATCAGTGCTTTGAGACCTGTGAGCAGGTCTGTAGAGTGACTGGTGGTGTACTGCTGAATGTCTGCATTGTCCTGTGTCTGTACATCAGCACAGCAGAAGTGACATGCTGCCAGTGAGACACACAGACAGATACCGCTGTATGGGGAGACACAAACAGAGACAATAAGGGACCTTGCCAGCCAGCCCTGCAGCTGTGCCCCTTCTGTCTTGTGCCAGAGTCATGTTCTGAGTGAGGCAGCCACAAGAGAGAGAGAGAGAGAGAGAGAGAGAGAGAGACAGCAAGACCCTGCAATGTAAGAGAGAGAGAGAACATTGTGTGGAATTGGAAAACTCTCAGAATTCTTCAAGTGCAATTACTGTGCATTTCTCTCTCACTGTCTGTGTTTTCTGTGGTGGTCCACAAAGTACATCTGTGTTGAGAGGGTTGCGGTTGGTCAAATGTGTCTCCGCACATAGAAATGGGGAGAGAGAGAGAGATGAGAGACAGAGTCAACCCGGTGCTTACTGTTGTTGTGCCAGCATCACAGAGAGAGAGAGAGAGAACCGTATCTCTGCTTTTGCAGTGACAGCATTCAAGCATTGGTCAGGGGCATACCTCAAGTGTCCCTCATCTGAGGACATCCTCATTTGCCCCTTAAATTGCTCTGTCCCTCATTCGTCTCTCATGGAAAAGGTGCTGTCCACACAGAGAATGTGCTGTAAATTCAAACTTTAAAGCAGAAACTCTTAATGTTCTAAAATACTAAATCCAAAATAGACTTTGTACAAGTAAACACCATGGTTTTCACAGTGTTCTGAGCTTGTATCTCCATGTTTGAGGATGTGTCCTCATTCTGAGGCCTATGTCCCTCATTGTCCCTCATTTGAGTGTCCAAAATGTCCACGTCCCCATTTCAGTGACAAAGGTTGCGAGGAATGAGCAGGATGATAGTTACTTTGATTATATGAAGCATTTACACAGGAGGAGAAACTTACAGCTGATTATTGTGGTGTACAATATGGTATCAATCAGTTTAAGAATTGCTGGTAGGATGTATGTGACCAGGCTTGAATGTCCAGTGGTGGGGTTGGAGGGCTGCAAAGTAAGGGCCGTTTGAAGTGTAACATAATATATTATGCACAACAAATGTCACAGATCCTGTCAGTGCTGTATTTGTGACATCTGTATGTGCATAACAGAAATCAGAAATGTAATGTTTGTTGGGGACTATTTTGCAAGGTGACAGGATACAGTATCTTATGTAGTGCCATTTAAGTCCACAAGTATGGCACAGAAATCCCTCCCTTCCAGGGTCCGAATTGGTACAATGAACTGCCGACCATCCTCACTGAGTGCTCCAATTTAAGACAGTTCAAAGCAGGGCTTCGCTCCCACCTAGAATCTGAAAGGTCTGTGGATACCTTATCTAATGCACCACAATGGACACCACCAGCTCCAACCTCCTCCATCTCCACCTACTCACAATCTACCCTACCCCACTTCTAACCCTGCCAAAAACACTCTCCCACCCCCCTGCCCCTGTAAGTCCACTTGCAGAATACCCCACCTACTACACCCCCCCTCCCAGTACTCAACTCACTTCCTCCCAATGCTTATTCCTGCCGTTTACTACTGACAGAGCCTATTTCAGGTTGCTCCCCCACTCAATTCTTTGCCTCCTCACAGAGATCTCCATGATCCATGCGATTGTCTTTACTGCACTTCCCTGGCAACTAGGGTTTTCCTACTGACTGTCCTCAGCACTTCATGTTAAATAATATCGCACTCTAATAGTGCTGTTAGGCTACAGTGCTAGAACTGTGTTTTAATGTAACTCTAGCTTAATGTAAACCTGATGCAACTATCTGTACAATGTATCGTTTGTGGAACTATGTTTGTATGTTGATTGTAATGTCCTGTACACTGTCTCTGACTGACTTGGAACCTTTGAAAAGAGTCCTGGACTCAAAGGTATTAATCCTAAACTTAGATAAAAAATTAAAAAAGTATCTTTTTGTTATTTAAACAGGGGAAAAGCCCTTTCTGAGGTTTTCCCTTTGTTTAAACATAACCCATGTTATAAGTGTGATAATAACCCACTCCAGGGTGTGGGTTTATAGGCATTTATTTATTTATTTAGTTTTTGTTGACTGGGTAAGTGCACTAGACAAATCCTGCCTATTTTCAGGCACAACCTGGGGAGGGATACAGATGAATACCAACTGACCTTGAACCAGATTAAGCTGTTGGGTGCTGTGAGAAGCTGTGACCTGCAGCCTTGTGCCTCGTAATGCACCCTAGGTGTGCATTAAATGCCTATAAACCCCACACCCTGTTGTGGGTTATTACTTCTTGCTTTTAATTTAAGGTGGTTTTATTTTTAGGGTTCAGCTGAAGGTTTTACTGTGTAAAGGTAGCAGCCATGTTTGTGATGGAAGATCAGTTCTGGCTGTAAGGGGACTGATGGAAGATCATTTCTGGTTGTTGGGGTGGGGAGGGCTAATGGAAGATCAGTTCTGGTTATGGGGTGTGCCGATTTGCTTATTGTGCAATGTGGCTACTAAAAATCGGTCAGGTTTAGAAACATGATGACTGTGTGAAACATACCTCTCAACTGTCCCGGATTTTCATGGATGTCCCAGGTTTTCTCTGCCCTCTTACATTTGTCCTTTGTGTTGCTGAAGCGTAGAGCTCTAAATAATAAAATAATGTCAGCCATTAGTGTTACAGTCTATCTCTCAATAGAAAAAGGCTACTTACACTTTGATTTTATAAAATCCTATAATGCACACCCTGTTGTAGGTTATTACTTAACATATTATAATCTTAAGAACAAAAAAAAAAGAAAGACAGATTGGCTATACTAACGTGTAGAATGCAACAAGGAAAAGCCCCCTCCACCTATTTTCTATATACCTGTGCAGAATGGCATGAACATTGTACACCCATGTAGGCTGTAGGCATGAACAATGATTACCTCTCTTGCACCCCACATTTCATCCTAATTTAAATATAAATGAGGTTACTTCACTCTGTTTTGCCCTGGTGTGAAAACCTATATGTCTCTATTGCAAGGTCATGACCCCACTCATGCGAGGCATCATGGGAGTTGATGATGCATATCTGCAGCTCCAGCAGAAGTTATACTTCCAGCCAGTACTGTCACATGTCTTCTGAGGTCCCTGCTTTCTCTAATAGCCTTTTTTTCCTAACTCAGGTATGCTGACTACCTGATTGATCTCCTGACCCCTTCCCTCCTGCTCCCTCCGGCTCCTTCATGAGGGCCTCCTAGTGGTTCCAAGGGCCAGGCTGAAAACCTCAGGGGACCATGCATTTGAGGTGGCCAGCTTGTTCCTCTGGAACTCATGCCTCAGATTCCTGAGGGAGGCCCCATCGGTGGAGGTCTTGAAGAGGGGTCTGAAGGCTCATCTTTTTAAAGAAGCTTTTAACTAGCTGCAGCACTGATTTTATTGTTATTTATTTATCAGTTGGTTTAATTGTTGTTTATGTTACTGAACCTGAATATGTTATATGTGTGTAATTTTTATGTTTTAACCTTCTGTAAAGCACCAGAGCCTCCGGGATTGGTCTGAAATAAATAAAGACTTACTTACTTAAACTACAGAAAACAGCAGGGCACTTACTAAGCCTTGAAAAGTTTCATGGCCTGCATAAGACAAGTGTAACACCTACTGTAGGTTCCCCCGGTTACTAGGACCCTGGGTTGTTTAGTGGCCGCTAAGTAGGTTTGCTGGGCAGCCCATGTTTTTAAACTTGCTGGGACTCCCTTGGCAGCTCTTGTCAATCAGCCTGGCAGAGGCTCAAGTGGATGGAACTCTCACAGCAGGATAACCCCTTGTGCAGTATTGCTGTAGTGGTCAGCTGTAGTCTCCTCCCAAGGGAGGAGAGGAGGTGCTGCCTGATGGCAGTGCAGAGGAGTGTCACCCCAACCCCTGTTAGTCCTCAGTCTTTCTTCAGTGAGAACAGCATCAAATAGTGTGGTGACTGTCTTACTGGCTGTGCCTCCTGTGGGGCAAAGAATCATGAGCGGATGTGGTTCCTGTAACTGTGAGTAATTCTGGGGTCAACCCCCACCTGTAGAGACTTTGAAAGAGAAAGTGCTGCCCAGTGTTTTGGGAAAAGACAGGCTTTGCCCTACCTTGTTCAGGGAATTCCTGACTGTGGAAAGATTTTTCCTCAGAACTGTCAGTGGACCATTTTGGACGTAAATGTTGCCTCACAGTGATGGACTTAAATGGAAAAGAAATGCCTACCCTGTATCTAGAGTTGGAACTGGCATGCTTCTGCCTGGCATAGGAAGAAAACTTTCTGTTTGCCTTGGAATTTATTTACCTAAGCTGCCCAACACAGTTTTGAGGATGTACACTGTCCTGGGAGACTCTGTAGCTGTGAGACTGTGGTAACAGGGGAGCCAGAGTTGTTCACCCGGGTATGTAAAACCCAAAGTTGTCTTAGTTCAAGCAGAACAAAGTTGTCTTGTGTCCATAGCCCAGAAGAAGGTTGGAAGGGAAGGTAGCTCTTGGTACTCCTTACAGCAGGGCGGGACCAAATGTGTTACTGTGGAGATTCTGGACTTTGTATACCTGTTTCTGCACCTGCAGCCCAGTGGGAAAATGTTTTTCTTTCAGTCCTTGGCATCAGAATAAAACCTACTACTTGACTATTCCCTTGTGGACAGCTTTCTGTGTATGTGAACTGTAAGTTTCTGGTGCACCCAGTGCCATAGCCTGCCCAGAACACATAACAAATATAAATGATTTGTGTGCCCCTTTCCACCTAAGATCTGAGCCAAGTAAAGCTTCCTAGCCAGGTAAGTGTGTAAGACTGTGTTTGCTGCCATTTGCAATCTGTTGTTTGCCCAAGGAGTAAATGGAATACACAAGAAGACAGGGACTGCAGAGGACAGCAACAACACTGATTCACATAGTATAACTACTGCAGGCTTCAGCAATAAAACATCATAACATTCCAGGATGCCTTACACGAGCTGGGTCATGACCTTTGCAATGGAGTCAAACGGGTTTCACACCAGACTTAAGTACCTTGATTTACATTTAAAGTCTGAAAACATTAGCAGGATGCAACAGAGGCAATTATGAGATTCAATCGGATGACAGCATTCAAGACAGACATCCTGCTTTAAGCTCCATAGTGTAGCCTCCTCCCATAACTTTTCAACTGTATTTTTTATTTTGATGTGGCGCAATGTCGCTAAAAGAAAAGAAGAAAAAACTAGAATACAATGTTCAACCACCATTATAGTGTATAATCAAGCGGTAGGTGAGTTTTTAAATCTTCTTTGGTTTATTTACACTGATGGTACAATACCACAGGTTGTAGTACAGTGCTGTGAGAAAAACAGCTTAGTAACCGTACAACACCACATAGCGGCGTCAGCATTTCTTTTCCTCAAAAACAGCAAGTATATCAGCAGACAGTACTCTTTAAACTACCCTGCAAGTTAAATAGCTAAATTTCTAATTTGGAGATAGTTTGAATCTTGAGACCTCTCGGTCATTAAAGAATATAACTGCATTTAATCACGCAATATGGATTCCAGTCAAAATCTTGTGACTATCGAGAGGAAAATACAGCCTTAAAGCATACATTGTCAGACTCTGATAGTAGTTCTGATGACCATGTCCCAAAAAATCAGCTACTAACTCTACGTTGACAGTAGAACAGTTTGATATCATCATGTCTGAAATATCCAGACTAAGCATTAAGATGTCTGAAATGCATACTGACTTCAGAGATGTCAAACAAGAGCTTGCAACACATAATATAAGAATATCGGATGCTGAAGCTAGAATAAGCAGTTTGGAAGACACAGTAAATAACATGCAAACAGACAGAGTGTCCAAAATTGTAGAATTAGTAAGTTAGAAGCTAAGATCGAAGATCTAGAGAATAGAAATAGAAGAAATAACCTAAGATTATTTGGTCTTAAGGAAGGCATAGAAGGAATGGATCCTCTCTTTTGCAAATAATCTACTTATGAAAATCGCTGGTCCACCTGTTGACCCTAAAGGATATGTGATTGAAAGAGCTCATAGATCTCTGAAACCTAAACCAAATGTAGGAGAAAGGCCTAGGTCCTTTATACTGAGATTTTAAACTTTCAGCAAAAAGTACATGTTCAGAGAGACCCTCGGGACAAATCTAGCATCAATTTTGAAGGCTGCCAAAATCAAAGTTTTTAATGAGCTCGCTCCTGAGACTATCCAGAAGAGAGACCTTCTTTCATATTAAAAACATCTCAAAGAAGCAGGGTTAAGATACAGCTTGTTTTCCAATCTTATTAAAAGTCTGGTATGCAGAAGGGACAGGAATACAATGGATTTGCAGCTGCAAAAACAGGGCTCAGAAATGACTTCAATCAATCAATCAAGTCTTTATTTAACTAGGCGTTCATCGTGAGCAGAAGCTCATTTGCAAGATGGACCTGGGTGGAGCATGAACAATTGTATATACAAGTCAACACAGGTATTTACAAGGCAATACAGATAATACTCTTTACAGAAAGGAAGAAAAGAAGTTCATATGTACATATAATTATACAGATATTGTACAGATTACAGGGTAGTTACATACATAGAAGTGTCTATAGGAAGATAAAGCAGGTTATCTAAGGTTGCAGGAGGAAGTAACGGAAGAAAAAATAAAAATAAAAATATACACCAGGTAGAGGAGAAGGTAGGGGAAGAGGGAGGAAGTAGGGGAGAAAGGCTAGGAGGGCACGGTGCACAGAAAGGAGTTGGTAAAGCTGGATGTAGAGAAGGTGGATGGAGAAAAGGTATGTGAGGCCGAGATTGAATGCTATAAAGAAATCGGGCATGGTAGGATGTCACAACCCAGGGTAGTGAGCTCCTATCCGAGGTTGGGAAAAGGAAGAATAAAGGGATGGATGGGCCTAGTGTTGATAAGACAGGGATAAGAGAGAGAACAATTAGGCTGGTGAGGAGCAAGCTGGGGGGTCAGTACTTAAAATTGGGTCTAGGCGTGGCTATATAACAGTACTGGGTCTGTGGGTGAAGCAGTTACATACTTCTCTGATTGTACAGAAATAAAGCATCTTGAAAGCATTTATACCGATTAGAGTGCTTAATTTGAGGGTTTTTGTAGATCGTTCCATAAGGTGGGTATGCAAAGCATGGCTGCCCTGCCAAAGTGGGATTTGCTTTGGGTACTTTAAGTGTAATGGCTGAGTAACTATGCGCATATTTCCCAATTATACTCAGGAAGACAGCGGAGATATAGTAAGGCAGCTTATTAGAGATGGCTCTATAGGTCCAGAAGGCGGCGTTCTGTGGCGCCTGAACTTTAGTGATGTCCATCCCACTGCATATAGGGTGCAGTGATGTGTGTTGAAGGGAGTCCGTTATAAACCTCAGTGCTTCGATGGTAGAGTGTGTCCAGTTTAGCCATGTAAGAGTTGGGGCATTGGCTGTAGAGAAGTCAGCGTAATCAACCAATGATAGGAAAATGGATTGGACCAGTTGTTTCTTGGCATCTCTGGTGAAATTGGCTGATTCTAAAAACAGTCCAAGCCTTTGGCAAGTCGTTTAGCAAGTCCTCGATATGTTCAATGAAGGAGAGTCTTTGGTCTATCCAAACTCCCAGATACTTGAATTTTGTAACAAATTCTAGTTTTCACCTAGAACTGTGGTAATTTGGGGAACTGTCCCACTGGACACAGGGTTAGCTGCTAACGGATAAAAGGAGAGAGGACCATCGTTTTAGTTTTTGGCATTAAGGAGTAGCTTTTTTGGAGGAGTTGGCTTTGCAAAGGTTGAATTCTGACTGTAGGCAGCTTCAGGTGTTGGGCGACTCACAGAGAACTATATCATCTGCAAACAGATGGATGTTGGCTTCTTTTATACAGTAGTCAATGTTATTAATGTAGATTGCAAAAGTAAGGGCCTAATATAGAACCTTGAGGTACCCTCTTTGCAGAGTTTTTAAGGGGACAGGCCTCCTTCAGCTTTAACTTGTTGAAGGCGCCCTGTAAGATAGTCAGTGAACCAGCGCGAGAGGAGGGTCCACACCTATGGTTTGAAGGGTGGAGAGGAGCAGACTATGGTCGATGGTGTCCAAAGCCTTGCTTAGATCAAGAAAACAGCACAAATAAAATTTTTGCTCTCAGATTACGCTGCCAGTCGTTTAGTAACTTTGGCGAGGGCTGAGATAGTGCTATGTTTAGCTCTGAATCCGGACTGCATAAGATTTAGCAGTTCCCTAGACTCAAGGTGAGTCCTCAGCTGTGCATTTACAATTTTCTCTAGGAGCTTGGACAGGACCGGAAGGAGGGAAATTGGCCTGTAGTTATTGAGATCGCCATGGTCACCTGATTTGAACAGTGGTATGACATGTGCTGTCTTCCACATAGGTGGTAGTGCCCTGAGACAGGATGAGTTAAAGGTGGGTGGCGAGTCGCTGGTACATGGTGAGGCAGTTTTTAGGAAGTAAGGGTCAAGGGAGTCGGCCCTAGCACTTTTCTAGATATCCAACTGAAGAAGAGTCCTCTACCTCTTTCAGTGTGGCAGGTTGAAGTGAGAAAAGGCGTGAAGCTATCGGAGTTCAGGCAGTTGGCTGGCAGTCTGGGAGTGAAGTATGTTTGCAGGGAGTTATCAAATGCCATGCCTGCAGTAGCAAAGTGGTTATTGAATCGTCAAAGTATATCCATCTTTTGGTTATAGTCAAGTTGCCAGAGGTAATCTTGGTCGGGAGTGAATTTCCTGGGGAGTAGCCTAGCAGATCACTGATTGTGTTCCAGAGCTTGATTGGGCTCTTTGTGGCAGAGTCGAGTTCGGTTTGAAGAAGGTGGTCTTGATTCTCTGATTGTTTTGGTACATAAATTCATGAGTCTCCTGAACTGGTTCCAATCCTCTGGGTGTTCAGTCTGTGTGCTTTTTCCAGAGCTTATCTCTTTCTAGAAGCAAGGACTTGATCTGAGGGTGAACCATTTACAGGTTTGGTCCTAGTTCGAACTTTAATAAGGGAGCATACTTATTAGGGCCCTTGATAGAATGTTGTGGAAGATATTGTAGCTGACGTAATCATTTTGGCCAGGTAGAAATCTTGCCACTCAGGGAGTACTTAAGCTCGTTTAGGTAGGCATGTTCATTGAAGTTGCGCCTGGATCTCTTCATAGAGAACTTGCTGATGGGTACTGGGTTGTTGGTGGATCTTACTCCTGCAATAAAACAGTGGTGGCTGGCGTCTGAGAAGAAGACATCAGCGTGGGAGAAGATGAGAGTTTTGCACCATTACAGCACATCCAAAGCGTACTTTGCTGGGGTTCTTCACGTTTGGGTGTGTTGGTTCAGTAATAAGTTGCGTCAGCCCATGTTCATCACAGAAGGATGCAAGGGGGCAGCTGTGTTAGAGGAGCCAGTCAAAGTTGAGGTCTCCTAAAATAATAGTTTCTGGCAGCCCTGTACCAACTTGTCACTTAGATATGACACAAGCTGTAGGCCAGCAGACGGTGGTCTGTAGCATCCTATTACGCAGAGTGCAGTAGTCTGTAATTTCCACTTTGAAATTAGGCATTTGAATTCGCTGGTGACAGATGCCGAGGATAAGCAGGAGGCAGAAAATTTGTCTTTAACGAGATAGCTACCCCTCCTCCTCTGGCATGCCTATCAGCTCTGAACAAGGCATAGTTGGGTATGTTTACTTCTCTATCAGTGGTGCTGGGTCTAAGCCAATTTTCGGAAATCACAAGTATGTCAGGAGGGTATGATTTACAGGTTTGTATTAAGGTTATCTTTTAAGGAGGCTACATATGTTAATATGCAAGTTTATTCCTTTTAAATTTGCTAGTTCTGCTGGCAAAGCAATAGCTTCTGGGGGCCAGGGTTGAGTTCTACATTGCCTGAACAAAGCAGGAGGATAAATAGGATTTTCTAAGAGCGCTAATTATAAGCTTGTAATTCCTGCTTCTCCGTCTAGTAGATCTGATGTTTTTAGGGACTGGAAAGTAGCCACCATAGAAGAGCTGATCTGTTGTAGCAAGAGCTAGTACCCCTACCACAATAGGCGGGAGGAGATAGGCGTCTGCGTGGTGGGAGGTGGACCTTGTGGTGGGAGTGTTATAAGTACTACTGGTATGTGTGGTCCAAGAGCAGGGTTAGGTATTGGTACTTGGAATCGGAGGCAATTAAAGGATAAGTTGCCATGGTATACAGCACAAGGTGCTGTTGTAGACCAAACATGATGGTAGTTCAGGTGTCCAATGCTGGGCAGCTGGTATCAGCAGAAGAAGGGGCAGTAAAAGGAGCCATATAGGGCCCGACATGATGGTACCTCAAAAGAGCCACTCAATTAGCCCAGGGGCCAGTGGGATTGCTGGATTAATGCAGCTTATCAGTAGCTTTCTGATCCAGGTCGAGCCCAAATTTGATAGCATTAAAGATATTTAGTGGTGAAGGCACAGCCAAGGAGAGCCTATGCGTTTAGTAAGGCGAGACCCTGAGGATTGGATCCGTAGGCTGGACAGAGAAGAGGAGATCACGAGCTAAGTCTCTATTGGTGGGGCACTGCGCCAGGGGCGTGGACTAATATTTTAGCAGGAGCTACTGTATTTAATAATCAGCGGAGGTGGGGGAGGGGCAGTCGAAAAAAGTTGCGGCAGTTGCCGTACCTTGTAAGACCTTGGGTCCGTGTCTGCGGTCTCGAGCATCGGCTAGAGGCGCCGACCGCCCGGTAGCCAGGAATCCGCGGCTTAGGAGCTGGGAGCCTGGGCGACAGTTTCTCAGCTGAGGGAAGAAGGAGAGTGAGGGTTAATAAAGTGGATTCACATAAAGGGTTAGACAGAACAGCGGGAGTCCAAGATTTTCAGAACAAAGAGGACGTGTATGGTACCAGCAATGCCAAAAGAGGTAGTGACAGTAGTAGTAGGTGGTTGCACCCCAAGGTAGTTTGTTTGGTGTTGCTGGCCTGCTTAACTGCAAGCTGGTTTATAGTTGAAAGGGTATATAGTCGAATTAGGTGAGGTCCCTAACAATAGGGCAGGTAGAGCAGTAATTGAGAGGAGTTAGATGGAGTGGCTGGAGAAAAGGTTGAGAGGAAATGTGGGATCCTGTGGGTGGGACTGCTTTAAAAGGGGTGGTAAGAAAGTGATTTATCTGCTTTGTTTAAAAATTTTGACTTTCAACACCAAAATTTTATAGTATGGTAGCAAAGATGAGGGGCATCATAACACACATAGCATAGTTTTATCTCTCAAATTGCTTTCCTTTTGGAAAAGAAACAGAATCTTTTCTGTATTTTTAAATTAATCAATATTGATTGTCCTACGAGGGGGTTACTACAGCAGACTGTGTTTTCTCAAAAATCAGAACGTTGACTTGCTATGAGACCAATCAGTTCTGTGTACTCCAGGCTTTGATCTAAAGAGATAACAGATTCAGGTCACTAGATGCCCATGTGCCTCCGTCTAGCAATCGCCCTTTCACAGAGGTTTGCCGGCTTGTTTGATGAGTTTACGATAATATTCATAAGCTAGAGGAGAAAAGAGATGTCTGCCTTTGTTTTCCTGAATGATGTTGGTGGTGGTTAGCCTTAATTTGATGGCAGACAATCACTGAGTTTTCTTTTGGTTAATTAAATATATCACTGATCAGTCGGGAGAGAGATGGGAATACCAGCAAACTGGCTGCTTTTATTTGGTGACTGGAGTGTCTGCCAGTGCTAAAAACCAATAAATGAGAAAGGGGAGCATACTGGTGATAAGAATCCCCAAATGTTCACTCTGACTGATGCAGTCTTTAAAAAAAAAAGAGAAGTCAAAAGTAGAGACATATTCTTTGACTATTCAAGTTTGCCTCAGAGGTTAACTATTCAGTACATTATTTTGGGAAATTGACAGTCACTCGTAATTACTGCTTGGCTCATTCATTTCCATAGCATTCATGCATACCGCGGTTAGTGAGCGTGGTGGTGAGAGGAGGGCAGAGCGATCGCGGCTCCTGTGCATACTGTCTGTGGAATGTGTGAGTGTGTCACTGCTGGGTGGGGGACCACTAGGCTACCAGGGAAAAGGTTGTCTTATAGAGTTAATGGGGATCGGGATTCATGCGGGGTGGGGTGGGGCCACTAGACTACCAAGGAAAGGATTTTCTTTTAGATTTAACGGGGTCAGGAATCATGCTGGGGTGGGGGACCACTAGACTACCAGGAAAGGATTTTCTTTTAGATTTAATGGGAGTGGGATTCATGCTGGGGTGGGGGACCACTAGACTACCAGGAAAGGATTTTCTTTTAGATTTAACAGGGTCGGGATTAGGTGCTGGGGCCCGCACTAGACTACCAGGGCAATAACGCTGCTCACTCGCTGACTAGGGGTCACGATGTGGGGGTCACCACCACATTACCTCCAGCTTTCTTTGTGGTACCTAGTGCTGCTACAGGTCGCACTAATGCCTGTAAGCGTGGCGGCTAACCCTTTGAATATGCCACGCTGCTGGCATTCATGGGCGCCTCTCTAACCCCACCTCTGCATGCCATTATCTATTAGCGTCAGCGCTTCCACATAGCGCCCGGGCGCTAATGGACTTTAAATATTGCAGCCTCGTTGCAAATCCAGCTATTCAGCGCTATGGTTTTGCGCTAGGCGCAATGTTTTGAATATCTGGCCCTTAGTATATTGGAAATACTCAGACTAGAAAGACTAGCACTTCTTCTTAGAAATAGAGAGCATAGGCCTAGGAGAAAATTGAATGATACATATATATATATATGACACTATGTGGTGTAGACTAAATACATAATCAGTTCTAAATTTCCAAATATATCTCTCTCATAGTATCATTCAAAACAGATTATAAATGCATAGCATCTTATACTACTCCCTTAAATATTTATTCAAAGGTCTATATCTTTTCTTGTTAACCTCTCTCTCTCTTTTCTGTCGTATGGCTCACTGTAGCAGGGTTTTATTCAACTTTAAAAATTGATTAGCGTTTGCTCATAACAGTTCTAAAACATTGTGAAAATGCATAGCACTTGCCTCACTGTGTTTAACAAACATAACACTTCTAGAAAACCTATATAAATACTTTCTGTACAGTTAGCATTGTCCGAAAAAACTGCTAATCAATTATTTAAAATCCTGCTGTAGATTTATTTTATTTAGGATATTATATATTTATGACTTGTATATGTCTATAAATGAACATATCTTACAGTTCATACTTAGACTGATATGGGATGTTATCGTGTTTATCAATAATTTTTTTATTTACTATGTGAAATGAAATATCTATGAAAAGTGTTACATTTCAGCTATATATAGATATTCTCGACTATATTATTATATTCAATTCACCATTATTTAAAATAGCTGATGAATGACATATTCATTGGTGACTAAATATTTTATGTAATCCTCACCTGAGAAATATATGTTACATGAAGATAGTCACATTAATTGTAATTTAGTTTTTGTGTGTTGTATATATTTATAAAAAAAACAATAAAATGATATTGACAAAAAAAATAGAGGCAATTATTGTTCATGCCTATAAACTACAGAGTAAACAGAATAAAAAGGTTGGAGGATCTTCCCTTTAACTAAAGTGTTTTTTTTTTTGTAATCTAGGTCATAGTCTAGCTATGGTATATAGCAAAATGTATTCTTTTTATAAAGAAAAAAAATGTGTATTAATGCTTTTGTTTGTGCTGTCTTCCAACTGTGTTATTTTAAAATGCTTTTATGTTTGCTGTACTGCTACTTAAAAGACATCATACCCGGCCCATCGGCTGTGATTGAATTTCCACTTGTGGCCTTGGCGACCTGGATTCGAGGAATGGACCTGGGTCATCAGAGGGCGGCCAGGAGAGAAGGATTGATCGTCCCATGGACTGCTCTCCTTCTTGGGGGAAGGGTGCAGTGCCGACTGGTGCTAGAGGGACCCCTGGCGGAGGCTGGGGTGCCACAGCAGCCGGCACCAGCAAGATTCTGAGGCGGGACAGATGTAGGCAACATTGCGCTCCTGCCCCTCCCTGCAGGGAAGACAAAATGCCACATCCAGCACAGTGGTGCCGCCTCGCTGCTAAAATTGCTTCCAGGCCGACTCCTCGACCTATCCTGGCGTCTGCGGCACTTAGGGCTGGTGCTGCAGCCCTTCCTGGGGAAAGTCAAGGGGTATCGAGGGGAGTAGCGGCTCATGTGGGTAGTGAGGGACGGCGAGGACCGTGACCTAGGCTGAGGTACCGGCACTGGATGGGGCCAAAAGTATAAATGAAAAAAAAGAGATCATGAGACTGTCGGTCTTTTATGGTTAAGACTTCCTTCCTCTAATTCAGAAATGGTTTCCAACATCTGGAACTGAAAAGGACAGGAAATCAGTAATCATCTGGTTACATCAGCAAACCCCGCACAGATGAAACCCAGCTCAAAGACAGAAGTTACTGCATTGTGTTTATTTTTCATGACTCGTTTGTATAGTGCGCATATTTCAATTATTTCTTATACAATGTGAAAAATAAATAATGCAAGATAAACGCATTATCTTGGCACCCAGCATACAAACATACCAGGAAGCCAACAGAGTAAGACCATTTGGTCTGCTTGCATTGCAGGGTCTGCAGCTTATGCTACTGACCCTGCACCCTCCCAAATCCTCTCATCCTTTCCAACTGCCCCCATGACCCATACTTTCCACTTATGTCTATCCTAGCCTCTCTCAAGAGAACATGTTATCTTGCAGTCTGAGCAGATTGCAATCCCTCACCCTTCTCTCCACTGTTCTATTCTCCCCAGAGAACATGTTATCTTGCAAGCTGAGCAGATTGCAATCCCTCACCATCTCTCCACTGTTCTGTTCTCCGGGAGAACATATTCTCTTACAAGCTGAGCAGATTGCAACCCCAGCTGAAGCACGCATTTCTTTCTCTTTTCTGTCTGTGTTCCATATATATGAACACATTTATGCAGCAGCTGGTTGTGCATTTGAGAAAGAGTGAGGTGTGCCTGGGAGTACTAGGTTCCCAGTTGCCTTGGTGATGCAGCTAGTAGTATCACAGAAGAACAATATTCTGAGCAGCCTGGGTTCAAATCCCAGCTAAGGCACTTATTTCTTTCTCTCCACCTGTCTGTTCTCCATATATAGCACACCCACGCTTGTGAATATAAAGGAAATATGTCACAATCACCATCTTGAAAGTTGGGTGCCGGGATTCACAGCAGCGTGTTGTAACATTGCCCTCTGAGATCCCTCCATCCCCTCAGGCCACCTCCAGGATTCTGCTCCTCCCTCGGCTGGGGTCAGGATACAGGGCGCTGCCATCAGGGGTGCCCTTCAGCGCTGGATAGCAGGCGCCAGACCAATGCCCACTTACCTGATGTCGCCTCCGGTATCCCATTGCCTGATGGAGGACCCACTCCACCATCAGGGCCATCAGACCCCTTCTGGGGTCATCCTACTCTGGGTCCAATGCCCTGGGACTGATACCTTTACCGTCTGGTCCACGTGCAGGGCCAATGCCAGGTCCTCTTCTCCATCAGAGCCCCTGGTGCCAGGTACCGATGCCACAATACCTGGCTCCCCAGTATCCAATGCCACAGTATCTGGCATCACAATATCCAACGCACAGTACCTGGCACCTCAATACCCAACGCTGGCCTATGGCTACTCATACTATGGGTTTCCCAACTACCCATACCTGAGCCCCCTCCTCCTCCACCTCCACCACCTTCATAGCCGGCGTGGAGCTGAAGGAGTCTTGGCCTCCTGGTAGGCAGAAGACAAGGCCCAGCTTACCAGGAGGTTGAACATCATCTACCAAGGCGGTCCCTACGCTGGACCCCTTATGTCAGCAACAGGAGACCCTCCCCTTTACCTGATGCCAGAGAAGAACCATCTGGCTCTCAGCTTGGGAGGTGATGCACCACGGGCTAACCCCAGAGTGGTCGCTCAGCTCCCCAACGGGAGGAGTCTTCTCTTCCTCTTCAGAGCCATCCAACTCAGACTCTGACTCAGATCCCTCTTATCCTGGGGACAACCCATATACTCCAGAAAATCCCAGGCCAAAGGACCCTCAAAGTCTCCTCCAGAGGACCCTTCCTTTCTGGAGTTGCTAAGAAAATCCAGGACACCTGTCAGTGGCAATCAGTGGAGCCAGACCCACAGCGTAAAAAATCGCTGCCTGTCTGGACCTGCCGGAAACTGTTTCTACTCTGATTGCACCCTGGCTAAGCCTTATCGGATCTTGTCTCCATTATTTGGAAACAGCCTTCCTACCAGCCCCCTAGGAAGGTGGATAGGCTTTACCAGGGCCCAGAGGGTAAAGACTGTCTTAGTCTTCACCCCAAGGTGGATTCAGTGGTGATTAGCGCCGCTCACGGCCATTCCGCCAACTGAAACACCTCAGCTCGTCCCCCTTGACAAGGAGTCACAGCTTCTGGACCATAGAAACATAGAATTTGATGGCAGTTAGGACCGCTTAGCCCACCTAGTCTGCCTATTTTCCTACCTAACAGATAAGCTGCAGATCCTAGTTAACCAACAGCTTACTTCCTCCTACCCCCACTAGGACTGCCTTATGTCTGTCCCATGCATTCTTGAATTTCCCACTGTTCTCAACTTCACGGCCTCCTCAGGAGGCTGTTCCATCATCCACAACCCTCTCCATGAAAAAATACTTCCTCCACATTACCTCTGAACCGTCTCCCTCTATCTTCAAATTGCCCCTTGTTCTTGCACATCTCTTTTCTGAAAGATGCTACCCTCTTGGACTTTGTTGATTCCTTGAGGTACTTGAAAGTTTCTATCATGTCCCCCTCTCCCTCCTTTCCTCAAGGGTACACAAATTAAGATCCTTTAGTCTTTCTTCATATGTCTTCTGGTGCAGACCCTACACCATTTTGGTTGCCCTCCTCTGGACAGCCTCCACTCTGTCTATGTCTTTGTGGAGATGGGGTCTCCAGAACTGCACACAGTACTTCAGATGGGGTCTCACCAACTGTCTGTACAGAGGCATAACAACTTCCTGTTTTCTACTATTGATGCCTCTCCTATGTATCCCAGTATCCCCAGCCTTCCTTATTGCCTTCTCATTGCTTGCCCACCTTTAGGTCATCTGATATAATTACCCCAGGTCCCCTTCCATTTTACTGTTGTCAGTATCTCACCCCCATTGTGTACTCTTTCCCTGGGTTTTTGTTTCCCAGGTGCATTACCCTGAACTTCTTTGCATTGAATCTGAGCTGCCTTACATTTGACCATTCCTCCAACCTTGCCAAGTCCCTTCTCATCCTTTCCACTCCATCTTGTGTATCAACCCTGTTGCAGATCTTTGTGTTGTCTGCAAGAGACATACTTTTCCTTCCAGTTCCTCTGCAATGTCACTTATAAAGACATTAAAAGGACCGGTCCCAGTACCAAACCCTTTGATACCCACTAGTAACACTCCTTTCTTCACTGCAGACTCTGTTTACTACTACTCTTGAGTCCTGTTGTCTAGCCAATTATTTATCCAGGCTACCATCTTGGGACCCACTCCAAGGCTGGCTAACTTGTGTATTAATCTTTGTGTGGGACTGTATCAAATGCCTTGCTAAAATCTAGGTAGGTCATGTCCACAGCCCCTCCCTGGTCTACTATTTTGGTCACCCAGTCAAAGAAATCTATTAGATTTGTCTGACATGACCTTCTCATCGTGAATCCATGCTACCTTGGGTCCTGTGCCCTACTGGCCTCTAGGTACTCAACAATTCTTTCCTTCAGAAGTGATTCCATTATTTTCTCCTTAAATGCTGCAGCCCTCTCTTCTTTTGGTCAGAAATGCAGGTTGGAGCCAGGTAAAAAACGATTTAATAGCAGGCTATGTTGTCTGAGCTGTTTGTCCGAAAACTGTTCAGCTCTCTCCTGCACCAGGGCAGGGTCCGGGAGCTTGTATGTTGCAAGTCGTCTGCCGAGGAGGCCACCGACGGAGCACCAGTAGCCCGTCGCACCTCCACCGGCAACTGGATTCCTCTGGATGGCATGGGGGCATTTTGAAGCAGGTCAACCTCGCCTCCTCCACGCCAGGCCAGCTGTGGAGCAAGGTCAGTGGGACAGCTCTCCTTTTCAGGAGTGAAGCAAGAGCATCACAGTCAACCCAGTAGCCAATAGAGTTAGCTTTCAGCGCCAAGTTTAAACACAGTGTTATGATCCAGGACAAAGTTTTGAAAATGGATTTCACGGCTGCTGCTTCGAAATAATCCGAGTGCACCCTCAGCTACCCTTCTTAAATGCTGCAGCCTCTCTTTTTTGGTCAGAAATGCAGGTTGGAGCCAGGTAAAGAACGATTTACTAGCAGGTATGTTGTCGAGCTGTTTGTCCGAAAACTGTTCGGCTCTCTCCTGCACTGGGGCAGGGCTGGGAGCTTACTGTGTTGCAAGTCATCCGCTGAGGAGACCAGAGCACCAGTAGCCACGGCACCTCCACTCTGCAATTCCGCATTTCTCTGGATGGCGCGAGGAGGACCTTTTGGAGCAGGTCAACCCTTGCCTCCCCCTTGGCGGTGTCAGCTGTGGAGCAAGGTCTGGGACAGCTCTCCTTTCAGGAGCAAGTGAGAGCATCACAGCCCACCAGTAGCCAATGGGGATTGCACTTTCGGCCAAGTTTAAACACAGAGTTCACAGTCCAGGACAAAGTTTTAAGAAAGGGATTGCTGGTGCTGCCTCTGAAATAGTCCAGTGCACCTCAGCTACCCTCCTTAAATGCTGCAGCCCTTTTGGTCAGAAATACAGGTTGGAGCCAGGTAAAAATGATTTAATAGCAGGGCTATGTTGCCTGAGCTGTTTGAAAACTGTTCAGCTCTCTCCTGCACTGGGGCAGGGGCTGGGAGCTTGTGTGTTACAAGTCTTCCACCGAGGAGGCCCACCGAACACCAGTGGCCACGGCACCTCCACTCGGCGATTCAGCGTTCCTCTTGGATGGCGGGGAATTTTGAGCAGGTCAACCCACCTCCTCCGCACGGGCGCCATCTGTGGAGCATAAAAGCGACAGAGAAACAGGGAATATGGGGGGAGAGCTACTGTGGGTCACCCTTGTGAAGGGGAACAGACTCAAAATTGGGACTGGCATGATCTACAGACCTCTAGCACAGAGGGAGGAGTTAGCTAACAAGGTGCTGGTAGAAGCCAGTAGCAAGATGGTAGAAAGGGAGGTGCTTCTGGTGGTTGTGGGGGCGGGGGTCGTCAATCTGTTGGATTTAGATTGGAGCCTTCCAGCTGTGGCTTCAGCTAGAAACAGGGACATCCTAGACTCCCTACATGGGGTGTTCCTCAAACAACTAGTCAGCAAACCCACCTGTGATGGAAATACTGGTCCTGGTACTCACTAACAGGGACAGTGTTTGCAGATTTCCAGCTAGGAGGCTAGCTGGGGCCAGTGGTCACCGTACAGTGTGGTTCAATATAAGGATGGCTGTTGAATCGAATCACATAAGGGCAGGGTCCTGGTGTTCAGGAGGGCAGATTTGCTAAAGATGGGTGAATGCCTCAGATGACCTGCCATTGAGGATGAATGACCTGGGTGGGGTGGAAGCAGAAGGTGAGGTTAAGGGGCATACTGAAGGCAAAAACTCTCTCTGTCAAGGAAGTCAGCAAAAGTAAAGGGGTGTCAGAAAGGTAATGGCTAAAAAGGTGGCATTCAGAAGGTATAAGGAGATGCAGAGCGAGAAGGATAGGGAAGTGTATCAAAGGAAACTGACAGAAGCAGGGAAAGCAGTCAGGCACATAAAGGCTCAAACTGAAGAGAGAATAGCCCAACCAGTAGGGAAAGGGGACAATATATTTTGTTGGTATGTAAGTGAAAAGATGAGACTAAGGAGAGATTATTAAGTTAAAAAGGAAGGGGACTGTGCAAAGGGGGCCAGGAAAAGGCAAACATCCTGAACAAATACTTTTGTTTAGTGTTCATAGAGGAAAGAAGGGAGGGCCCACAGAGAAGTAAATGAACTCTGGAGGGAGGAGGTAAACACTAGTCCTTTTCAGAGGAGAGAATACTGAAGGACTCACTAATCTGAAAGTGGAAAAGCAATGGTGTTAGACGGAGTGCATCCACGGCTGCATTGAGGGGACCACAGGAGGTACTGGTTGCACCTCTGACAACCCTGTTTAATTAGTTATTCAATTTTGATAACTGGGTAAGCCCACTGGGCCCCAAAGGTCACTTTTAACAGCTGACTGGAAACAGGAGTGGTTCCAGAGAACTGGAGGAGAGTGGATGTAGTCCCACTTCACAAATGTGGAAGCAGGAGGAGACTGGCAATTACAGGCCAGTCAGCCTGACATCAATGGTGGAGAAGTTAAAGAAATCATATGCTGAAGGAAAGGATAGTGGAATAACTTGAACCCCATGGGTTACAAGACATGAGGCAACTTCGGGGAGGGTCATGTCAAATGATCTGATAGATGTCTTTGACTGGGTGACCAACTAAAGGAATCAGACCAGGGTAGAGCAGTGAACATGGCCTAGCTAGATTTCAGATAGATGGCAGTAGTTACGGAGTTCACCATGAAGAGGGAAGGAGACCAGTGGGGTGCCTCAGGGATCGGTGCTGGGACAGTCATCTTTAGTGTCTTTATAAGTTGACATTGCAGAGGAGCTGAAAGGGAAAGTCTACCTCTTTGCAGATGACACAAAATCTGCAATAGGTGGACACCCATTGGGGTGGAAAGGATGAGCAGAGACCTGAGAAAACTCAAGAAGTCATCAAGGATATGGCGGAGGCCTAGGTGGGATGCTGGGGTGCATAAGGAGGTGTATCACCAGCAGAAGGAGGAGTTGTGTTTCCTCTGTATAGATCGCTGGTAAGACCCCATCTAGAGTACTGTGTTCAGTTCTGGAGACCACATCTCCAGAAGGTCATAGAACAGAGTGGAGGCGGTCCAGAGGAGGACAACTAAAATGGTACAGGTTCTGCATCAAAAGCCCTATGAGAGAAACTAAGGACCTCAGTATGTACAAACTGGAAAAAAAGGAGGAGAGGGTGATATGATAGAGACACTATGTACTTTTGCCATGTTGGACTACATTTGTTTTGTACCTTATCTGTATGGTGTACATCTTTTCTGTTGTATTTGCTTGTCTGTTCCCATGCCCCTTGGTCGCACCAGGAAATGAGTCATGGCACAGTCAATAAATAAATAATTAAATAAATTTAAATCGTCACAGAGGTAAATAAGGTACAGGAGGAAAGTATTCATTTCAGGAAAAGAAATGCTCAACAACAAGGAGACATGCTATGAAGCTGGAGGGTAGATTCAGGAGAGATGAGAGACGTATTTTACTTCACAGAAAGAGGGTGGACTCCTGGAACAGGCTACCAATGGAGGTGATGGGGGTGAAAACAATGTTTGGGGTTCAAGGATGCATGGGACTGGCATGGGGAATCTCAGTGAAAAGGAAGGGGTAGGGAGAAAGAGCGGAGATCAAGTAGGGTCTGTGAAGACACTGTAGGTAGGAAAAATGGGCAAACTGGCTGGGTGATGCAGTCCTTGTTCGCCAACAAATTCTGTGGGCTGGATATTCAAACTCGCCCAAAATGTGCGCAATAGCAGGAGCAAGCACAAGTCTTTTTGCGCTTACATCGCAATGGACACGATATTCAAACATGGAGCAAGGCAAATTGCGCAACCAGCCAACGTCTGAATATCGCACAACTGCGCCATAAGCGCCAACCAGGAAGGAAGCTGAGCAGATACGATGTGCTATAGGCGCAACAAGGGCAGCCCAGCTGAGCAGTCCAGAGGTGCCATAGCACAAGCAGGAGCCCCCAGCAGCAGAGCAATGGAACTGCACAACCAGGGAGGTAGGCAGGGCCCACCACCCATGCCACAGATGGGCACAGAACACACTGCAGAACTAACAATGCTCCCCACACCCCAAGCACAGCATAAGTGGGGAGGGACGAATATCCACCAGCCCATGGGGACAAGCCACAAAGCACAGCCGGGCCATGTTGCCCCAGCACACCCACTGGCAAGCTGAGACTGCCACACAAAGGGGTGGACCACCCTAGTGTACATCAGCCCCCCTTGTGCACAGCACACCCTGCACTGTGACCCCAAGACACCACCCATGAGCAGTGACCATCACTGCAGGAATCCCCATGCATCCCCGTCACACTGCAACCTCGTGTACCACAGAACCATACAAGCCAGACCCACCATGAGCACCCAGCAGTGGGTGGCAGCACTGCAACAATACCGACTGAAAGCCACTCCACACCAGAGACACCTCCCCACGCACACACACACATACCCATGACAATACACCCCAGATGCCATGAACACCACTGCAACTGAGCACCTATAGCCAGCTGCAAATCAGAGACCACCGCAGTATTCATATCAAAGTATATATTTCAAATATAACAAGAATAACAACAACAACAACCATAACTATGTACAAATATACAAAACAGGGTGGGGAATGCGGGTACAAGGTAGGGGTGGGTAGGGGCAGGGTGAACAACTGGGAGAGGGAAGGCGGGTGTGAGGAATGGGTAAAGGGGAGGTGATGGGCAGCTACTGCCTGCCAGCCCGCTCTCCTTCTGCCTGGTGCTGGTCCCGGGCTGCCTCCTGCACCTCACACCATGTTGCTGCAGGTCCTGCAGGATGGTGAGCAAATCCATCGCCACCTGAATCAGCTGGTGCATCGAGCGCTCAATGCGCTGCAGGATCCGGACACCTAGGACAAGGGATCAGAGTCAATGGCTGTGACTGTCCATATCCCTGAATCCCACCCATCATGCATGGCATACAGCCAAGTGCCCACTCCTGTGATGGACTACACCCACCCACAGTGGCCGTGCACAAGACATGCCCAACCAGGCAGCAACAGCCATGTGTACCACTGCACACACACTGCCCATGTCCAGCACAGCACACCAAGGCTGTACAGTAACGTGGCTGGTGCGGTGGGCAGGCAGTGCCACAGCCATGTGCCCAGTGCGCATGGACCACCATTGACGCACTCCCAGACATGCAGTGCCACTGGATAGTGCTGACTGTCACATGTCGCGTGCATGGCAGTGTTGTCCATGGATGGTGGCCATGCCCTGCCCCCTCACACAGCATGCTATAGCATTCATAATGTCATAGCACTCACCCTCATCGTGCTGCTGCTGCTGCTGCTGTCGTGGTTCACCACCACCACCACCACCACCACCACGCTCAGCCACCGCTGCCACCACTCGCTGCACCTCAGCCCTGGCCCTCCTCCGCCTCACACGCCTGTGGAAACAAAGGTGAGAAACATCAGTGAAATCCCAAAGCAGATACCCCCTGCCCCAATGAGTGTGCCTGCCCACCCAGCCAGACCCATACATCACATATCCTGTAAACACCGCCACAGCCAACCATAGACCAACCCTCCCCATGTGCTGGACACAATAGACAGTGTTACCCATACGGACCATACAGGTGCATAGTCGGCTCATCTACCTGGCCGAGGCACCACGCCCCTCCTGCACGTGACCCAAGGCGTGCCAGTAGTGCCGCTCCCTCCTCTGCAGGTCCCTGTACCGGTGCCTGCACTGCTCTGCAGACCTCCGCTGGCCAGTGGCCTCCTCAAGGTCAGTGGCCACCTGCTGCCACACATGGGTCCTGGCCATGTTGAGGGGTTCATCCCAAATAGTGGGCCATAGTGAGGCTCCACTATGGCCACCAAGTTGGTGAGCTCAGTGAACTCCACTGGGGGCTCTTCTGCGTGCCATCCCTGCATGTATAGTAGGCAATATGGTGCTCCATGGCCGCTAACCCGTGGAATTGTTGTGCAATACAACACCACTATTCCCTATCGTGCTGTTGGTATAGCACCACCAGTCCCTATCGCGCTGTTACCGAACAGCACGATAGAGCTACCAGACATGCCATACGTGCAAGCGCCAAGGGGAAAGGTCGGGCACAGGGTCATGGGTCTCTGGCACAAGGCCACGACAGCGCCATCAGATGTCTATCGTCCAGTGTGATTGGTCGCCTGTGTGCCATTGCCACAGTGGACTATTGCGCAATTGTGCCACAGCGCCATGTAGTGACCGTCGCTGTAGCGCCACTGACACAATGGTGGCCATGCCCTGAATTGCCTACCATGCACAGCGTCATCAGCGTGGCAGGCGCCTGCATAAGCTACCTGGGCATGTGCAATGCGGTGTACTATGCAGTCACAGAACTGCACCATTGCTCAACCGGTTCAACCGTGTGCGCAAAAGCGCAACAGCGTGATATTCAGCCGTCATATGCAAATCATCCGATCAGCCATTCAATGGTGCAAGCGCGATTTGCGTCTCATTAAAGTTGCTCC
This sequence comes from Neoceratodus forsteri, assembly GCA_016271365.2. NCBI lineage: Eukaryota > Metazoa > Chordata > Ceratodontiformes > Ceratodontidae > Neoceratodus > Neoceratodus forsteri. The sequence continues at coordinate 184,164,673 of JADMNL010000029.1, read as the reverse complement.
AGTCCTAATTTGCATGGATTGCGCTATAAATATCGACACTGTTCTGCAGTGGCCATATTCAGTTACTGCAGTTGATAGGTGAGTTGCATGCTGTGTGATGTTCTGGACTGTGGCCTCAGAAATTGTGTGTACTGCACAGTCACAGGTGACCACTCTCACCCATACAGGCTGTGAAATGACCTAGCAGGACTGGGTGAGGAGGAGGATGATGATGGTGGGCGGAAGAGGAGGCCTAACGATGAAAGCTGAGGCGGAGGCACTGTTCGAGGCCTACCTGGATGAGAGCCACTTCTCAGTGGACGGCGGGGGCACCCTCAGGCCCGTGCTGCTGCATGGGAGGGTGGCACGTGCTACCAACCTGCATGGCAGCCACCAGCACTCTGAGCAGGAGTGTAAAAGAAGATGGGGACCAACAGGAGGAGGGTGAGGAGAGGAGAAGGTTGCAGCCATCAGGGCGGCATGCTGCAACAGGCGGGGCCAGCGGAGATGGTGCAGCTGACTCGGCAGAGGACATGCTCACTGCAAGCATGCAGCGCAGTGCCATTGAGGGTGTTCCTGAGGTGGCTTCCAGACAGGTGGTAGCCCATCACTGCATGGTATGTCATGGTCGGGGAAGATAGATCACATGCACTAACGTGTCCTTCCTTTCTGTTACAGATCCTGTGCATCTGCAGGAGTCAGCAGTGGAGGGCCTGTCCACTGTGGACAGCCATCCGGAGTTGGTGGAGGGACCATCCACCTCCGCAGATTGCCGGTGTGCACTGCGCCAGTGTGCACGCCTGGCTACCATCACTGCTGTCATTGAGACAGGTGTGGGAGTGCCCTTCCTGTGTCTCAGCGGTCTGGCATGCAAGCATGCCAGCACACTGCGGCTGCAGCTGTGGCACAGTCCTGCACCACTGATGATGCACCGACCACTATGGGCATTGACATGTGTGTGTCACAGAATGGACACACAGCAGGACAGCTCATGCCCATGGACCTAGCTGATTCTGACATGTGTGCCAGCATGTCAGCACAGTCCCAGGCTGTGCCTGTCAGCACCGGTGGGACAGCACCGGTGCCTGTGCAAGTCACTGGCACTGTTGCGGCCACAGCAGTGGAACAACTGATCCCTTGGGCACAGCAGGCAGAGAGGCAGCAGCAGTCACCCACTGGGACTGGGGGTACAGGGCTCAGCGGTGGTGTGGTGCACCGCCTGTGGACATGCCCATATCTGGTCCTGGTGAGTGGCGCCCACCCTCAAGGGGTGCTGCACATCAGGCCCTTCCATGCTCTGAGGACAGGTTGCTGATGTGGCAGATGACCTCTTTGATGAGCACACCCACCTGCTGCAGGCATCAGTACAGCAGCAGATGCGGGTTGCAACATCCATGGAGGTACTGTGTGGCTCTGCAGTGGCACAGCAGGGACAACGAGAGATCCTGTCCCAGATTGACCATTCACGGGTGGATGTGACTGCCGCCATCGACAGGCAGACACAGGCATTAGTCGCTGTCATGGCCACATTGGGCACACAGTCAGGTGCCCTGTGCTGCTCACTCCGCGCAGACGCCATCCACTCCCTGTTCCTGGCATCATGTGACACCCACCCTGTCGGCGCGGGTTCAGCTGTGGGCATCCCGAGCACTCCTGGTGCAGGTATGTTTGGTGTGCTGCAGACCCCTGTCTGAGGCAAGGTTGCGTTTGCGCAGTGGGACCCCTGGTGGTCCATCGGTGCCACCCATGAGGCCCGTGCTCAGCCTGCCAGTGTTGCTGAGTCTTGGCGGGGCAGCCCGCATCCAAGGTGGCCGTGGCACTGTGCCGCATGACTGAGCTGTCTTACAGTGCGGGCCCTGTCTGGTGCTGCCCTGTGTGCAATGTGTGTTTCGGTGGGCTCCTACATGCAGACATGGACCACCTGCACACCCTCCCGACTGCTGTCCACAGGTGCGTGTGCATGATGATGCCTGAATTGCGCTGTACACAAAAGTGCAAAGGTGCCAGCATCTGACACACGCACATGGACAGTAAAAGTGGAGGTGGTGGCCTGGGACGTGTGTTTTTAGTGTCTGTGTTCCTGCTCTGTTGTACACCTGACCCGGTGCACTTTGTGCCTGTTGTGTGTGTGTGTGTGTGTGTGTGTGTGTGTGTGTGTCTATGTGGCGTGTTACTGTTCACCCTCCCTGGTTGTATGTGTGTGCTTCTGTGCCTGCCACTTTCCTTGCTGTCATGCGCCCTGGTGTGTTCCCTGTGTGTATGTGGGTTGTGCCTAGCCACTGGTGGTTGCACTTGGCCCCATGACTTACCTGTGATGGCTGAAGTGCTCCCCTGTGATGGTGTTCTGGTGCAGCTGGGCCAGCCCGGATCAGTCGAGAGGTCACGCCCGTCAAGGCAGGGCTGCTCATTCCCATCATCACCGAGCGTCACCGTCGTCCCCATCGCTGTCCCCTCCTCCGACCTGTATGGCTATCCCAGTCTTTGGCCATGTTGTGCAGGATACAACAGGCCAGGAATATCCCACAGGCCTTTGAGGGGCTGTACTGTAGGGCACCGCCGGGTGTATAGGCATCAGAAGCGTGCCTTCAGATCCCAAACACCCGCTCAATGATGTTGCGTGTGGCGGCGTTGCCTCATTGAAGTGTTGCTGCAATGGGGTCGTGGGCGCCCGGTAGGGTGTGAGCAGCCAGGGATGGAGTGGTATACACTGTCACCTGTGTGGAGATAGTGGAGGTTAGTGTCTTGTTCAGACTCATATTGCCCTAACCCTGTGTGCCACAGCCATGGCACCTGTGGCTTACCCACCCTTTACCCACTTTGCCAATGCTACATGCATACTCACCCACTAGATGTCCTGTGAGGATGTCCCCACTCTTGAATTGATGGCACAGTGCTGACTGGTACCATATGAAAGAATCGTGTGCTCCGCCAGGTGCCTGGCACAGACATTGATGATGTGCCCACTGGCATCACACACCACCTGGCAGTTGACACTGGAAAATCCCTTCCGATTCTGATAGGCAGCCCCATCGGGGTCAGGTGGCATGTGAATGGCCACATGGGTGTAGTCTATCGCCCCTAGCATGCCAGGCATGTGTGCTACCCTGTGGAACTCCTGTATGTTTGCTGCACGCTCCGCCACGGTGCTGGGGAAATGGATGTACTCTGCAGCATGTGGCAGCAGTGCGGAGGAATGGGTGAGGATGCATGATGTGGCTGACTGTGTTATGCCTGTAGTGTCCCCTGTTGGTCTCTGGAAGGTACCCATGGCGAGCAAGCACATGCAGGCTGTTACCTTTGTCTCCACTGACAGAGTGTGACTCCGTCATGAGGGTGCCTGCGTCACATCACTGCACAGCTCACAGAGCCGCCTCAGTATTGCCCTGTTCAGGCGGTGCCAGCCCACAATCTCGACATCTGAATAGAGCTCAAAGCTGATCTGCGGGCTTGGTACTGCCTATTGAAGCGTACTGCCGTGGGGCCCTTCCACGGCCACGTCCCCTGCAGCATGCCTTCTCACCCCCTCATTGTAGCTTCCATGTGAAGCTGGCACTGTCCATGTCCCTGGCTTGTGTTCCCCCGGCTGTTGTTGCTCTGTTACCCCGCTGTCCTGACTGCTACCTCCACTGCACCAGGTACACCTACTGGCCTCTGCACTCTGTGGCCCCACACCTTCCCTTGCCCCTCTTCTGTCCTGTGCTCTCCCTGGCCTGCACTGTTTCTCCCTCTGGCTTTGTCTGTCTCCCTGCCTCATGTGGCTTCCCTGTAGCGTTCTTGCACCTCTTCCTTGAGCCTTTTTATTTTGGCTCATTTACGCTATGGTGCAACTCCGCCTGGTCCACTGTTGCACATTGCGCATAACCTTTGAATATCGCATTGCGCCACTTTATGCATGGTTCCACCTCCTTCAGTTGCGCATGCCTTAATTTGCATTAGCTGTTGCTCAACATGTTTTCAGTGGTGCAACTGCCTCCTGCTGAATATCTCAGAATGGCGCAATTTGGACTTGCGCTGGCGTAACCCTATTGGCGCATGGCGAACCCTTTGAATATCCCACCCTGTGTTTTCATGTAAGGGAAACTATTCAACGACCTGAAGTTTACATGAAACAAAAGTTTTAATGATTATACAGATTTAAAGGAAATCCCTCCTTGTGATCTATGGAGATACTTATGCCGTTATTTTATGACTGCAAAAAAAAGTTGAAGACTCCATGAACCTTCACCCTCAGGTCAACCTTCCAGAGCTTGGGAAAACACCTATGAAAAAGGGTACCCAGTGTCCATTTCAACAGCCCTGATTTTTGAAATGGTAAGGCTGGTTTTGGGGTTGAAGCAGAAAATGTTGGGAAAGGGTTCCAGAGCAAGAGGTACAAACTGCTGAAGAATTTAATCTATATAACTATTGACAAGACACAGCTTGGGCACTATATATGCAACTGCATACTATGTAAACTATAGCAAGCCTCTTGTTTGGAGTGAAGGGAAATACTGAGACTCATAACTTGAAATGGAGGATCACAAATGTAAAAGCAGTCCACGCTATAGTGCTGTATCAATTTTAAATCGAACAGAATTCTGCTGAATTTTGGAAAAACTTGCTGATCCCACAGAATTCCATTGGTAGCAGAATTCAGAACTTTCAAAAGTGGAACTCTTTTGTGGATTTTCATAAACCATGGATTCCTTTGTTGCAGTCCATGGCGAATTATTCTGTGATTTATGTAATTCATGGAAAGTTATTGCACAGTTCGTGGAAATGCTTTCAGAATTGATCCAGAAATGCCAAGCACTCTTCAGCTGCAGTATAGCAGGACCAAAAAGAAAGGAGATATACTCCAAAATGTATTTTAAACTGGTTTTATTACTCAAGTACTTAAAGTAAAGAAATGGTGTGAAGCTATATGTAGCCACACTAACATCCCCTGCGCTTTCGCGTAGTTTTCCTTGCATACAGCTCCAAACACTTTTAAAAATATATTTTGAAAGTGGGTCTCCTTTTGTTTTGGTCCTGCTGTACTGCAGCTCATGAGTGCTTGGCAATTCATTGATAATTTGCTTAAAAGTTGGGGTCAGCATCCCTAGCTGAGCATCGGATCTCACCGCCACTGTGCACCAGATTCGCCACCACTGAGCACTGGATCTCACTGCCACTGCACATCAGATCTCACCTCCACTGCACACTAGATCTCACCACCACTGAGCACTGGATCTCACTGCCACTGTGCACCGGATCTCACCGCCACTGTGCATCAGATCTCACTGCCACTGCACACTGGATCTCACCACCACTGAGCACTGGATCTCACCACCAATGAACACTGGATCTCACCACCACTGAGCATATCTGTTTTCTTGGACTGTTTTTCAGAATTCCACAGAATTCAAAAGAAATTCACAAAAGCACTTGAAGTGGATTTGCCATCCCACATGAATTCCACTAACTGAAAAGAAACAGCAAAATCCTAATTGAACAAGACATCAAAAGCAACACACCTGTGCTGTTCCTAACAATGCCATTTGTTGCCCTGTTTCAAAATACCTAAAAATACAAATCTAAATGACTCCTGAAGGGTCAGTCAGAGGATCCTCCCTTTCCTGGCTGTGAATAGAAAAGCAACAAGAAAAGACTACTTGACCACGGATACAAAAATCAACCTGTGGGAATAAATAAAATCAGAAAAATAGTTAAACACAAGACAACAGAGGCTGACATAAACATTGAGAAATGCCAAGAAGTGCGTAATACAGAAACAAGACAAGACCAGAGCTGGCCCATCTAAGATAATTTCAATATCTGGCCAGAAACATGTGTAGAGCTCAACAATTACTCATAAACTGACAACATTCATGGCCAGTGACCATCACAGTTTTAAAGTCCACAAAGATGTGGTATTGGGCTCACTTGTAGCTGGAGATACTGCAGAGATATTGACAACAGACTCTGTTTAACACTAGTACTATTACAGCCATTCTAGAACATTGTGATGTCGCCCGAGTAGCAAGCCATGCCAAACTACATGGAATCAAGCCCGATTGTCCCTCGATGACATCACAGTGTTCTAAAATAACTGCAATGTAGTAATAATGAAGAGACTCAGTCATAGATACATAGATACATAGACAGTGTCAGCAGATAAGGGCCTATGGCCCACCCAGTCTGCCCATTTGAGCTTGTAAGTTCAGTTTGTTTTCCTAGAAGTCTGTTTCCCTTACCCCTGACCTCTAGAATTCCTTTATGTCTATCCCATGCATTCTTAAATCCCGTGATTGTTTCAGTCCCCACCACTTCCTCTGGCAGGGTGTTCCACTTGTCCACCACCCGTTCTATGAAGAAATTCTTTCTCATGTTTCCTCTGAATCATTCTCCCTCCAACTTCATCCCATGCCCTCTAGTCCTGGAACATCTTTTTGCTTACAAATAGTGTTTTCCTGCACCCTGTTCCTCCCTGTAAGATACTTGTATGTCTCTATCATATCCCTCTCTCCTCCTCTCCTGCAGGGAGTACATGTTCAGTTCCTTCAACCTGTCTTCATAGGACTTGTTATGCAATCCATGCACCATCTTTGTTGCCCTCCTCTGAACCTTCTCTACCCTGTCTATGTCCTTACGTAGGTATGGTCTCCAGAACTGTACACTGTACTCCAGGTGGGGCCTCACTAGTGTCTTGGATAGCGTAATTGACCTCCCTTTCCTGCTGGTGATGCCCTGCCTACACATCCCAACATCCTATTTGCTTTACCTGCTGCCTTGTCACACTGTTTCCCTACCTTGAGGTCATCAGAGATGACGACCCTAAGATCCTTTCCTGCTTGGTGCATGCTATATCCTCACCCCCAACTGATATATTGTGCCAGGGTTTTTGTGCCCTATATGCATTATCTTGCACTTCTTTGCATTGAATTTCAACTGCCAAACCCTGACCATTCTTCAAGTTTCTGCAGGTCCCTTCTCATTCTGTCTACACCCTCTGGTGTGTCTACTCTGTTACAGAGCTTTGTGTCATCAGAACAGTGAAATTCTGCCTTCTAGATCCTGCGCAATGTCACTGATGAAGATGTTGAATAGGACCGGTCCCAGCACTGATCCCTGTGGTACCCCACTGGTCACTCTTCCCTCTGTGGAGTGACAGCCATTTACCACCACCCTCTGTGTTCTGCCACCCAGCCAGTTACCTACCCACCACACTACTGTCCTGCCCACACCCATATTCCCCAGTTTGTGTAATAGTCTTCTATGTGGCACAGTGTCAAAGGCCTTGCTGAAGTCCAGATAGGCCATGTCCACTGCCCTCCTGATCCACCTCCCTAGTCACCCAGTCAAAAATTCAATGAGGTTGGTCTGACATGACCTCCTCCTGGTGAAACCATGCTGCCTTGGGTCCTGTAGTCCATTGACAACCAGATGTTCCACCAATCTCTCCTTCAGTAGTGCTTCCATGATCTTTCCCACTACCGAGGTGAGGCTGACTGGTCTGTAGTTCCCTGCTTCCTCTTTGTTCATCCATATCTCTGGCATCCATATCTCTGGCATGCCTCCAGCTACAGGTGAGCCCAACACCTCATTTGAAAGAGCTTTTCATGAGCTTTCCACTATAGGTGCCACTGTGCATGAATTATTTTATACTCCTCCTTCTGTACACCTTACACACCTCTACTCAACTTTTCTCCCTCCCCAAGTGTCTCACAACACTCCTTAACTGACTTCCTTCTGGTCACCCTTTCTTTCTTTAATTTCCTGTTTACATAGTTAGCTAGCACTGCCTGCACCATGTTTGTTTCATTATCATGTACTCCGCCCTCAGTGATGATGCACTTATGTATAATGCACTGCATTACTTGTGTACTCTTATCCTATGTATTATGTACTCTATTAATTTCCTGTAATGTTTCATATACTGTCTGTTTTAAATCTACTTGCCAAGTTGTTTCTTTGCCATGCACTCCGCCCCATTTATGATGCACTTATGTACATGTACTGTATTACTTGTATCCTATCTATTGTATCCTAAAGCTCAGACAGAAGAACACATTGCAAAATCAGTGGGTAGAGGGACAAAACCTTTACAGGTACATAAGTGAAAAAGAAAGGCAAAGGAGGATAGTGAGACTGAAGGGGAGGATGAAGGGGCTGTGTGGAGGATGACAACAGTAAAGCTGACATATTGAACAGGTATTTCTGCTCAGTCTTTACTGAGGAAGAGGAGGTAATGGGTCTGAATGGAGTACAAGGGGTGAGAATGTTGCAGAAATGGACACAAGTCCCTTTACACGAGAAAGGGTCCTGAAGGAACTGGAAGTAATAAGAGTTGATAAAGCAATGGGGCCAGATGGGTGCACCCAGGGTCCTTAAAGAACTAAGAGAGGTGGTGGCTGAACCTCTTGCTATCCTGTTTAGCTGATCACTAGAAACAGGGAGGTACCCAAAGACTGGAGGATAGCAGATGTAGTCCCCTTATACAAAAGTGGGAACAAAGAGGAGCGGGAACTACAGACCAGTCAGCCTCACCTCGGTAGTGGGGAAGATCATGGAAGCACTACTGAAGGAGAGATTGGTGGAACATCTGGTTGTCAATGGACTACAGGACCCAAGGCAGCATGGTTTCTCCAGGGAAGGTCATGTCAGACCAACCTCATTTAATTTTTTGACTGGGTGACTAGGGAGGTGGATCAGGGGAGGCAGTGGACATGGCCTATCTGGACTTCAGCAAGGCCTTTGACACTGTGCCACATAGAAGACTATTGCACAAACTGGGAATATGGGTGTGGGCAGGACAGTAGTGCAGTGGGTAGGTAACTGGCTGGGCAGCAGGACACAGAGGGTGGTGGTATGAATGCTGTCACTCCACAGAGGAAGAGTGACCAGTGGGGTACCACAGGGATCAGTGCTGGGACCAGTACTATTCAATATCTTCATCAGTGACATTGCACAGGACCTAGAAGGCAGAATTTCACTGTTCGCTGATGACACAAAGCTCTGTAACAGATTAGACACACCAGAGGGTAGACAGAATGAGAAGGACCTGCAGAAACTTGAAGAATGGTCAGGGGTTTGGCAGTTGAAATTCAATGCAAGGAAGTACAAGATAATGCATATGGGGCACAAAAACCCTGGCACAATATATCAGTTGGTGGGTGGAGGATATAGCATGCACCAAGCAGGAAAGGGATCTTGAGTTATCATCTCTGATGACCTCAAGGCAGGAAACAGTGTGACAAGGCAGCAGGTAAAGCAAATAGGATGCTGGGATGCATAGGCAGGGGCATCACCAGCAGGGAAGGTCATAATTCCACTATACAAGACACTAGTGAGGCCGCACCTGGAGTACAGTGTACAGTTCTGGAGACCATACCTACGTAAGGACATAGACAGGGTAGAGAAGGTTCAGAGGAGGGCAACAAGGCAGGTGCATGGATTGCATCACAAGTCCTATGAAGACAGGTTGAAGGCACTGCACATGTACTCCCTGGAGGAGAGGAGGAGAGGGGATATGATAGAGACATACAAGTATCTTACAGGGAGGAACAGGGTGCAGGAATGCACTATTTTTAAGCCGAAAAGATGTTCCAGGATTAGAGGGCATGGGATGAAGTTGGAGGAGTGATTCAGAGGAAGCGTGAGGAAGAATTTCTTCACAGAGCGAGTGGTGGACAAGTGGAACACCCTGCCAGAGGAAGTGGTGGGGGCTGAAACAATCACGGATTTAAGAATGCATGGGATAGACATAAAGGAATTCTGGAGGTCAGGGGTAAGGGCAACAGACTTCCTGAAAAACATAAACTGAACTTACAAACTTAAATGGGCAGACTGGGTGGGCCATAGGCCTTATCTGCCGACACTGTCTATGTATCTATGTATCTATGTATCTATGAATAATGCACTGTATTATTCTCCTGTAATTCCTTTTTGTAACCTGTTTGTTTGTAAATCTGATGTGGAGCCTTTGCAAAGAGTCTTTGTCTCAAAGGGTTGTCATTCCAAGACTTCAATAAATAAATAAATGAGTGTTTCCTTTAAATGACTTATAAGAAACAGCAACAGATATGAGCACAGGTAGTAGAGACCTCTACATACCAAGCAGGGATTCAGTTTCTTTTTTATGGAAGTCAAATATTTCCATGAGTCCAAAAATATCTGGAAGTCATCCCAGTTTTTGATGTCAAACTCCTTTCAGATCCCACAATTTGAAAGCCAGTATACTAAGAAGGGTCAATTTATGGATGTTAATACACATGTTTGTGTTAAATACAATTTCTTTTAGAAAAATCCATGCTTTCTTAGCTTCTGTACCTTCAGTTTTGGAAGTCATCCAGTTTTGTTTTGTTTTCACATTTGAAGTCAACAGCTTCCTTCTCCTTTATTTTGGAAGGTTTTGCTTTATTTTTTGGAGACAAATGTTCCCAAAATGGCGTCAACTGAACCCTGGCAGCAAGCAACTGGAATGAATGTGAATCTCTTGATACAACTGCCTAACTGCAGACCTGCAAACATGAGTGACCTGCTTAGGCGTGCTTCAACAAAGACTCTTTGCAAAGGCTCCGTCAGATTTACAATTATAGTAGGGGTTGCAGGAAGTAGGCTGTTTGTTAACTAGAATCTGCAGCTTATCCAATAGGTAGGGAAATGGGCAGACTGGGCTATTTTGTCTAAGGTGCTGGAGAGGCTGATAAATAATCAGCTTAGTCAGCACCTTGACTATTTAGGGTTATTGACTAATTGTCAACACAGTTTAGAAAGGGTAGGTCCACAAACACTGCCTTACTTGAATTTAGTAACTTGGTGTCAACATCTTTGAACAAGGGTAATCATACTGGGGCAGTGTTTGGCGGACACTCATCTTTGATGGTTGGTACATCATGAAACACTTTTGCTAAGACTACAAGCGATGGGATAAATAATAATTCCTTGCAGTGGTTTAGATCTTACTTAGCAGATCGTAAACAGAGGGTGGTTAGTGGTGTTGCTGTCTCGGATCTCCTGGATTTATATTGAGGTGTACCTCAGGGCTCAATTTTGGCCCTGTGTTTTTAATATTTATATTAATAATCTTCCTGATTACGTGGCCTATACTGATGTTAGACTCTATGCAGATGATATAGTTTTGGTAGCATCTGCTACTGATCAGGAGATCTAAGACAGCAACTTCAGACAGACTTTACTAATATTGAGTCTTGGATAAGGGATTCTGGACTTTTAATAAGTTCTGGGAAAACTCAGAGTATGACTTTTCTGTGGGACCTCGAACTAAAATTTTACTGATTTGAAGATTAGTTTTTGGATGGTACATGTGTTCAAGAGGTTAATACCTATAAATATTTAGGAGTTATGGTGGATTATCGTTTTCTTTTCTGAACACATAACATCACAAATTAAAAAGTAAATCAAAGATTGGGAGTATTAAGAAGGGTATCAGGATGTTTGAATAAGGTTATAAAGTCTAAGTTGATAAAACAACTGTTGTTACCTGTATTAGAATATGGTCTTCCACTATATAAACATTCTCATAAAAATCTTTATTAAGTTGGATCAGATTTATTATAGATTGGGGAATTATATACTGAATAACAAATCTGAGTTCATCATTGTATAGTCTATCAAGAACTTGGATGGTTATATCCATCGATCAAGAAAATTTGTGTGGCTCATGATATGTCATGGTTTGATACATTCAAATATGCATTCCTTAAGATACTTGATTTGTTTGAATTCAGACACTAAATACTTAGATATGTTTAGGAGATCAATAAGAAAATTGCCTACAATTCAAAATTTAAATCACATGGGGATATGGTTTTACAGAATAGTGTAGCTAGGTCATGGAATGGCTTGTCTTCGAAATTATTGAAATTTCGATTTGCACATTTTAAGCTTGAATTGTTTAATTATTTAAATGTTGGTTGTAATTGTTATTAAGTTTTGTTTTGGTATTGTGTGTATTTATTATGCTTGATGTTTTGTAATGATAACACAGGTGTTTGTTGAAAATGGGATTAATTTCCCAACAGATAAACCTGTATAAAATAAATTTTAAACAAACAAACAAACAAGTGGTCCTATCTGCCGTCAAAGTCTATGTTTCTATGTTTCTAACATTTACTACTTAAAACATCACTTTCAAGGTACAGTATGTATATTACAGCAGCGTCGCCTTTGTAAATGTGTTGGATATGATGCAGCATTCTTGTTCCCCTCCCCAAGATCACATAATAATTACATAACTCTGAGGAGTGTCATGTCAAGGCATTTGAAATGCAATAACTGACTCCTCGCCCCTAAACACACATCAAGAGATATGACAAGCACAGAAACATTTTTCTGGTAATGTTACATCTCTTCTTTTCCTGAATATGTCATCTTCTATCTTTTATGCCCAAAAAGGAACTGTACTGCTGTGTTTGTTTATAGTAGAACTGATACAAAAGACACAAAAGAAAGGTTGTAATACCTTTATGTGGGAAACCAAAACTTGATGTTAGAGCTTATGAAAGCACATGGGTTTTGCAAGGCCCTACTTTTCTACGCACATTGGGACCAAGTTCTGCTGTAAGAGTACCATTGCCGCCAGAACTTCTGTGTGGTCGCTTGTAATTTCTGTGGACATTCTTGGCACTAACTAATTACCACTTCACAGTGTCAGCTTGTCATCCTGACTTCACTTTCATGGCAGTGGTTATAGCAATCAGGATATGGAAAGTACAGTAACAGTAGTTTAAAAATTAAGACTTTTAGAAATAATTTTATACCTAAAAAGGCACACAAAAAAATCTACCCCTAAGGTCCTAGCCTATTGCATAAATGAAATATACAGAGTGGACCTTATGTGATAAACAAGGTATTTCTATACTCATGCTATCTACACCATCATGAGGTCCCCACTGTGTATCACTGATATACAGTATATTTATATGCAGACCATAACATATATACAAATATGTGTGTGTAGTGAGAGAGATACTGTGTGTGTGTGTGTGTGTGTGTGTGTGTGTGTATATATATATATATATATATATATATATGAAATGGAATACACAAATAAAGGAGATAATGCAGAACTCATTTTCATGCCAACCTGCTTCCCCGGACATACAACATTACACCATCAGGCCATGACATGCATGTGAACCCATTGTGAGATAAAGCTCTCCAGTCCATCACAATGTGTCCCCTGTGTGACAGAACAATGTGCCATACCTTCCCAGGCTCAGAGCAGTGATGTGTTTCCCTCAATCGTTGTGCTGCTTCAACCAGCTCTCAGAGCTCATCTCTGAATCTGAGGTTGCCAGCATGGGAACACAACATGCTACCTCTGGTCCAACAGCTGGCCCTGCACACAACATTTCTCCATAACTTTTAGGTGATTCTATCAACCAGTGACAATATGTAATCAATAACCCTGGCAAAATGTGTACTGCGCAATTATTTAACAGGTCTGTTCTTTCAGCAGGTATACATATTATTATATTCCACTTTTCTGGGCATAATTACTTTATTTTTCTTAAAAATGACAGGTTAATTCATGTTACCAGTTATTCATTTCAGATGGCATCTCTGTACCTTAAAGGCAAAAATAAATTTGTACAAAGTAAGGTATGGACTTAACATGTCAATGTTATTGTCAAGGTTTTGTTTAAGTTGGCCCTGGTGTAACAATGTAAGACTGAAAATCGTATAAACCTGTGGTGCAGGTTGAGCAAATATCACCGTGCCTGATGTGCTGTGCCACCGCCTCTGGCAATGAGTGATTATTCATTTCTGTGGCAGAATACAGCCATTTCATTAGCTAATGTGTGATGTTATAGCATTCATAACATCACATTATAACATAGAGGGTTGGATATAAAAGAGGGAAGAGAACCAGGTTCTATGAATAAATGGAAATATTAATAAAGAATCACCAAGAACAGTGAATTCTGTGGCACTGCAGAAGTTCTGTAGTAGGTTGCAAGTTCTGCACAAAAATTCTGACCACAGAATTCTATGGGCCTTGGGTTTATGAAGCCACAGACGTTGCAACATATTGGACTTTGCCAGGAAAAAAATGAATCTATGTTAGGGTTGTGCCCAGAATTTGTATTTAGTGTTGACATCTTACAATCCTTTTTACCTTACAGTGCCATTACAAAGTGTTAACGCCTTTTTCTACACTGTTAGTTTTGTATATCAGTGTTATGATCTATTTATTGTGTCATCCTTGTGTTGTTTGAGGTACCTATAGCTTTAACCATATGTGTATTACACAACACAAACTATTAAGTGATATGTATTTCATGCTTTGAAATTGTTCTTAATGAAGAAAGTAGCAGAAGTAACTTGTACAAGGCAGGGATGTAGTAAGGAGATCTCTACTCCACATTCTATGGGAATGTGCCAAAGCTGAGCTGCAACAGGAGAGCATTCAATCCAGATTAGACCTTCTGTTGGAGGGAATGATTCTCTCATACCCACTTGGTATGTCTGCTGGTGGGTAAAGATGTTTGTGGGGCATAGAAAACTACAAGCCCATGGTAGCCAGGAAGTTAATTTTAAGGCACTGGTTGGACAAGAAAGTGTCAACATACCAAGAATGACACAAAGAGGTCTTGTGTGCATTACAAGTTGAGAAAACAACAGCCAGAAAAGCATCAAGAATGGACCAAAACCCTTTGTGAAAGGTTAGAACCCTGCAAACTCCACTGCTGGTTGAGGGTATGAACCAGACACCAGCGATAGGAGAGGGTGAAAAGAATGCAACCCAAGGCATGATATAAGAGGAGGAAGAGGAAAAAAGAGTCACAAGGATGAATGAAATCACATCCTGTGAAAGTAACTAAACTAGTAATGGTAAATACGCTGTGGGTGTAGTTGGGTGTTTACTTGTAACATCTGCTGTAACATCATTTATGTTAACTGTATCAAAACATTGTAAAATTTCAAAGTATATAAATGTAAACAAGAAGATCATTGTATAGAACCAAAGTCATCAGCCAAGGACCTCGTCTTTAATAAAATGTATGCAAAATAAATCAGGCAGGGGAGCTGGAGGGGTCCTTTTGGCCGTACATTTGACACAGTGTATATTCCGTCGAACACTCTGATAAATGCAGAGGTGAGGATCATGTGTTTTGCATTGTGATCTTCTATATGTTTCCTAGACTGGAAGCTTTCACTAAAAAAAAAAAAAAACTTGCTAGCCTTAATGGTTCCAATGTTAGACTCTTCTGAAAATAATTTCTTAAAAAAAAGGTTAACTTTGGAACTATTGGGTAGAAATATATAGTGATAAACCTGAAATCATCAGTAATTTAAATGATTCATTATTGAAACTAGCCTCTCACTGTATCTATTTATATTATCTAGCCATGCTGATAATGTAAAATGGTGAGCGCAGCTCAAGGTATGTTTACATTACGGATAGTACATTGGAGTGACTACTAAGCCACAGCGGTAATTAAAAAATATGTTCGGGACTTAAAAGCTTAATTGGGAGGGGTAATGTTTTTGGGGGTGTGGAGTTCTGGGAGGGTCTTCTTTAGTTACTTGCTGCTCCTCCCTCTTCCCAGATGTCTGTACCTCCCCTACCCATCCCATCCCCTTTTCAAACTGTCCATGGACTGTGTGCTTACCACATCCTCTGGCAGCTTGCTACAATCCTCCACCACTCTCTACATGATATTACCTCTTCGTGTCCCTCCAGAACCTTCCCCAAACCGTTTGCAGCTGTTTCCTTGTATTTTTGTTCTGGCTGGTCCAGAATAGTTCACTGGGGTCTACCATGTTGATGCCCTTTAGGTATTTAAAGACCTCTATCATGGTCCCCATCTCCCATCTATCCTCCAGTGAGCACATACTCAGATTTTCAGCTTCTGTTCCTATGAGAGCCCTGCTGTCTCTGAATTATTTGTGGCACTTTTGTGCACCATTTTCAACTGATTATGTCCTTTTGTGGTAAGGGTTCTAGAACAATACACACACCAGGTGTGGCTGCACCATAGACCCGTAAAGAGGCAGCATTACATTTTTCCTCTGCCATTCACAATGATTTCAATTCTAAACAGAAATTATTCACTCAATAAACATCATGTGTTTCACTTATAAATGAAAGGAACTTTGAACACTCTCATTGCTTCACAGTGTGCATAATCAGCCCTTCCTTGACCTGGATTTATATAAACTGTTGACAATACTCCTCGTTTTATCTTGATTAAAGCAGCAATATATGCCTGTTTCTCTTCCTATGCCAGGTGGGTGGGGATGGGCAGACACAGCTGAGGGACAATTAATCTTTTACCATCAAGGAAATTACTTTTGAAATGCTGGTTTGAGCTGCTAAAATAGGATTTAGTTGGTCTGGGGTGTGTGAAAAAATGCATCTTGGCCCTGCTAGTTGATTCTCCACAAAACTACAACTCAGTTTCACACCACAGTGGTAAACTGAGGAATTCTATAGTACTAGTACCCTTCCCCAAACAAAAGCAGAGGGTCTTTACATTTCTGATGCCCTCATCTAAAGAACATTCCTTCTGTGCCATTTGAACTACACAGAGCTAGACTGTTTTCTTATCTCTGGTTGTCCTTCTTGAATAATTACTTCACTGATCTGTGACATTCATGTGTAGAATATATAAATTCTGGGAATTTTCAAGGAAGCTGTTTTAAAGATAACTGCCATTACTTTTAAATAAAGGACCATGCAAGTTCAAAAGCTTAAGGATTTTCTGGGCCAGCCGAGACTCAGACACTGTTATAACATCAAAGTCATACAGACATGTCCAGACCTGAAATTCATAGTGAAAATGCTGAGTATATTGACATGCACAAAAGAAATAGCACCCTTTTGTCTTTAAAAATGAGAAGTAGTTGCACTAGTATCCTGCAGGAGGCCAGGATTAGGCTGGATATTGCCTGCCATAGCGAGAGGAGAAAATGTATTTTTGATATTACCCAGACTCAGTCCATACATTTCCTTTTTTCATCCAGTTCTTTCCTAAATAAAATCCCTTGGGCACAATCTATAACTGCCTTCAAATAAAACACTAGTGTGTAAACGAGAGATCACCAAAGTACCTTGCAGTCAGGGATGTACAAGCCATAGTCTGAATTTTTGCAGGCATTGTGCAGGAAATGGTTGCAATGCATTAGCAATTCATTCACAATGAAACTAAGCTATTTGTGAGTCAACTTGAAATGCATAGGACAGGATATGAAAAAGTGGCTTTGCAAGCATTAACAGGATTAGTCGTAGCTTACAGTGGTTAACTCCCACAGCAGGGGACTCGCTAAAATTTCATATTGAAAGGCACAATTAGCTGTAAGCACTTACCCATAGGTGAGCAATGCTAACCTGTGTCTGTGCACCTATGCAGATTGTCTGACTCTGCATGCATACAGGTGATCTAGCATACTCAAAGGTTGTGGAGGAAGAAACAGCCATTAGCACTGTGCTATTTAACACCTCCACACACCTGGTACTAACTACTGCAGTGGTGGCCACCCACCATGGTACTGGTGGAGTATTCCATGGTAGGCTTGCAGCTCTTACCACTTGATTGATATACTGATGTTCATAAATAGCTTCCTGACAATCTGGTGTCCCCCACTCCTTATCACCACACCAGTGTTGCAAAGATCTTCCTCCCATCTTGTGCCCTCCGATCACCATAATAATAATGTTGATAAATAACCTCCCTGGCAGTCTTGTGTCCCTCTACCCCTGGTCACTATACTCATAATGCACAATAAGGCTGTGAGTTTGCTGTGGAATAAAACTGTTTTAAAAATAACTAGAAAAAATCTAGACATTTCATTGGCCGACAGACATCATGTGACCATGCATTAAATCTCTAATAATCAAGGCCCTAAATTCTGCAGCTGCAGAGATTTTGCACAAACTTGCATCTACATAGAACTTCTGCAGTGCTGCAGAATTCACTGTTCTTGGTGATTTTTTATTATTATTTCTGTTTATCCATAGAATCTGGTTCCCTTACCCTCTTTTTATATCCAAAATCCTCTATGCTCAGAATGTGATGTTATCATTGCTATATCATCATAAATTAGCTAATGAAATGGCTGCATTCTGCAACAGAAATGAACAGTCACTTATCTACCACAGCTCCCACTGCCAGAGGTGGTGGCACAGCACATCAGGCATGGTGATATTTGCTCAACCTGCACTACAGCCTAATACAATTTTCAGTCTTACATTATTGCACTAGGGCCAACTTAAACAAAACCTTGTCAATAGCACAGACCTGTTAAGTCCATACCTTACTTTGTACAAACTTATTTGTGCCTTTAAGGTATAGGCCATCTGAAATGAATAACTGGTAAAATGAATTTACCTGTCATTTTTAAGAAAAATAAAGTAATTATGCCCAGAAAAGTGGAATATAATAATGTGTAGACCTGCTGAAAGAACAGACCTGTTAAATAAATAATTGTGCTGTACACTTTTTGCCAGGGTTATTGATTACATATTGTCATTGGTTGACCGAGACAGCCAAAAGTTATGGAGAAATGTGTTCAGGGCCAGCTGTTGGACCAGAGGGTAGCATGTTGTGTTCCGAGCCAGAAACTCAGGTTCAGAGATTAGCTTTGAGAGCTAGCTGGGCAGCACAGGATTGGGGAACACATAAGTGCCTGAGCCTGGGAAGGTATGGTGCAGTGTTCTGTCACACAGTGGACATATTGTGATGAGCTGGAAGCTCTATCTCACAATGGGTTACATGCATGTCACGTGCCCGATGGTGTTATGCAATGTGTCTGGGGAAGCAGGTTGGCGTGGAAAATGAGTTTTGCAATAACTCCTCTATTCTTTTTATTCCATTTCAATGGGACTTGTAAGAATGAGAATGCAATTTCATGGAAATATATGTGTGTATGTACAGTATATACATACACACACACACACACACACACACACACTCTCTCTCTCTCTCTCTCTCTCACTATACACACACACACACACACACACACACACACACACACACACACACATTTGTATGTATGTTACAGATTGCATATAAATATATAAGTGATACACAGTGGAGACCTCATGAGTGATGTAGAAAGCACATATAAATATATAAGCGATACACAGTGGAGACCTCATTAGTGGTATAGATACCATTCATATAGAAATACATTATTTATCCGTAAGATCCCTCTGCATATTTCATTTATGCAGTAGGCTAGGACAACAAGGGAAAGATATTTGTTCTGCTTTTCAGGCATAAAATAATTTCTATAAGTCTGTTATTTTTGAACCAGTGCTACTGTGTTTTCTCCCATCCTGATTGCTATAACCACTGCCATGAAAGTGAAGCCAGGATGACAAGCTGACACTGGGATATGGTAGTTGTTACTGCCACAGAACTTCATAAGTACAAACCACCGCCACAAGAAGTTCTGCGGCAAATGGTAGTCTTGCCACAGAACTTGGTCCCACTGTGCCACAGAAAAGTAGGGACCTTGCTAATAATGCACACCTGTCATGTCTTATTATTTACTTGAACTCTGGCTTAGGATTGGGAGAGAAGCTACATGTAGTATAAGTCTCAATAAAAATCAAACAACTATTTTAAAACACTAGCATAAATAGAAGACATTAATTGTGTTACAATTTATTTTGAATTTTCCTATATGTTTGTGAATGTACATCTCCCAGGTACATATATTTAGATATCTCATACAAGGAACAACATAATGTGGCATGTACTAGGTTTTCACTATGTCCTAAAGCACATTTACAGGTCATTATTTACGTTCTTTAAATGTTCCCTTTCTTTTCTTTTCTTTTCCTTATATCTATAATTAAAAATACATGTTTAAAATGTTCCAGTCGCTACATTGTTAGGCTCCTCCTCTCCTTTGGTGTATGTGTTTTATGTACAGTTACTGCGTCTCTTATGGATATAAGGGTGCATTCTCAATTTCTTTGGGTGCAAGAACTGTGAAGCGAGCTGAGCTGTCCTGGCTCACAAAGGACATCAGAAGAACAGGATTCAGTGAGGCAGTACAGCATAACAGTGAAGTGCACTGAGCTGCAAACCTAGAGAACTTGGTTTGAATCCACAGCCACCACTTGCATACTGTGTGACCATGAGCAAGTCACTTAACTTCCTGTGCTCCCAGGATGTACCTGGAAACATGCCCTGGCTTAGTGTGTGTCTTTACTGGCCAAAACAATTGCAAAAAAAAAATGCATATAAATTGTGTTAAGGACCATTCTTTTAAAAATGGAATTTCAGTTAAAAATCTAAATGTTTTACTTTGCAGAATATTAGTGAATCACTTTTGTGAACATATACTGTGCTAACTCGACTTACACCTTTAGAATTTTACATCTATACATGTGAGAGACCTCTTATGGTTATAAGAGTACCTAGAAATATTCTATCTGTAATGGTGCTTGCACTGCAGGTAGAAGCCTAGTAGTGATAAAATATACTGCTGAAAATCATTTTGTGACTGTCTTTGTTATTCTTGGGAGAGCCCTGTTGCAGAAAACAGGAAGAGAGCTGTAGTTCATGGTGGAGTCTACCAGAACTACAGTTCAGTCAGTCAGTGCGTGATAATTGTACTTTTAGTACTGTGGGGCTGTTTTCAGGCACTACAGGCCACTTTTGTGGTGTTTTATTATTTTAAAATGTTTTGGGGGCATTTTGTGCACACAAGCACCCTATGACCTTTCAGAGACACCTTCCTGGAGTTGGGGCTGTTGTTTAGGAACTGCCCTTTCGGCGAGCAGGGCAAGTGTGCATCATGGTGCGTGAAGACACATGCAAGACATGCCGTCTGTGCATGTTTGACATGTTTAATAGGGTTGAGCGAGTGTTAGTTTGGAGGCTGTGTAGAAGGATATTACTCAAGATAAACCTCTGTATATGTAAGTGCTCCTGTAACTATCCTGTAATAGTACATTAATCTGCATTGTATGTTGTAAGTGGTTACTGAAGAGTCATAAAACAGGCCAATATACATCATGGAGGAAGTTATTACAACTCAGGATAATAGTTTTGGGTTAAATGTAGAACCTGCATCATGTTCTGTTTAACTCATCATTTGATATTAATCAGTCATTTAAATGTATGAAATGCAGGCAAAATGAAGAATTGCAACTAGACACATCTAATGTTAGTGCAAGATTAAGTGCATTAGAAATATATCAAAAGGCACTGTGAAAAGACTGCTTAATACTTCCTCTCCTAACTGTTTAGTAAACCCTCTGATACCATTTAAAAGGTAATACCTGCTTCAGTCATGCCATTATTGTGTGAGGATATCACATCTTTAAATACAAATACTAGAAAGGAATAAGGGATGAAATGGAACAGGAAGATTCAGCTGAGAACTGGTATCAAGTTCAAGCAGGAAAACATGCACAAGAGGCAGGAAGGCAGACTGTTTTCAGGTGCCTATTTAGAATAGGTATGACCTACTGGTAGATTTGGAAGAACAGCAGGAATTATCTGTTCTCAGGTTTATCAGTTTGCTATCCAAAATAATATTAACATCTTAACTGATACCCCTCCCATGGGAGATACACCTAACATGCAATTTGAGGCTGAGAATCAGATCTGTTATGATGCTGACATTTCTGAGGGCAAAACAGATATTTGTATTGGGGATTTGTTTATTAAACATTTAGATCAAGCTATATGTGACCAAGATAAATCTAATAGAATTGTATCCTGTTTTAGAGGTGCCAGAATTTCAGATATTACTAAGTATGTCAGACAAATTCTAAAGGTAGCGGTGAAAGACTACTGGTTATACTTCATGCAAGGGTGAACAATGTCATGAGCCAAATGTCCAGACTATAAAGAGAAATTGTTAGTCTGACAAATGTGCTTTCTGAACTGGATAGTGATATTGTTTTCTCTGAAATACTCCCTTTCCTAAAGCTACTAAAACACAAATGGATAAGATAGAAAAAATCAACAACTGGCTTAGGTTATGGTGTTTCAAGCAACAAATTGGATGCATTACTCACTGGGAGAATTTAATGATAGCACAGAGTTTACTTGCGAGATGGTCTTCACCCACTAAAAGGGTTCTATGTTATTAGCTGAACATATTAACTGTTATATTAATAAACATTTAAACTGAATGCCGGGGCACAACTGAACTTTCTTTATTGACTCTTATAAGGCCTAGTACCGATAATAAAATTATTGAAAATGAAGTTAGATTTTGCTTCTTAATGCTAGAAATTTGCAAAATAAAACTGATGAATTCACATACACTCTTTATAAGGACAAAATTGATATCTGAGGAGTAACTGAACGTGGTTTACTGAGTCTGATTGGGGAACTGAAATACGGGATATATAACATATGCTAAGAATCGCTTCTGTATCCAGAGGTGGTGGAATTGCTTTTTTTATTCAAAATAACTTGGATTGTCTTGTGAGTTAATAATTAGTCAAAACTCTTCAGAGGAAAAATGAAACCATCTAGGTAAAAGTTACCTTCCCAGAAGACTCCTTAACTGTAGAGTTTAGCTTATTGCTCTCAAGCTTGGATGTGTTAAGTAATGAGCGATTTATGCAAAGTATTGACAATGTAGCAGTCCAGGATGATTACATTCTCATGGATGATTTTAATTTCCCAAAATAAGGTGGACTACACTAGAGGGTACCAGCTCAATGGAAAATAAGTTTATAGAAATTGGCCTTCAGCACAATTTGGAGGAACATGTAAAGGAACCAACAAGAAAAATAATATACTAGAGTTAATATTTACTAACATTAAAGATCTTGGAACACCTCCAAAATGTTGGAACCATTGGGAGACAGTGACCACAATAAAATCTTATTAACAATAAATAGGCTAAAGACTGAATTAACGGAGTAACTAAAGTTCATAACTACAACAAAGCTAATTATGGTGAAATAAAGAAGTATCTTAGTAAATGGAATTGGCAGAGTGAACTTAAAAACTTAGATACAATTAATATGTGTCAAGTAATCTTAAAAAACATCAAATATTGTAACAATAAATGGGTCCCATTCTGTACTAAATACAGCAATAACAAAAATGGTACTGGCTGGTGGAATAATAACATTCAAAGAAATATAAGAAAAAGAAAAGAACTTATAATAAATACAAAAGAAACCTACTGAAAGTAACTGGCAAAATTCAAAACCATGGCAAGGAATACAAAAAAGCAATCAGACTGGCTAAGCAAAAGTTGGAAGTTAACCTTGCTACAACAAGTAACTATTATAATAAAAAAGATTTTATAATTATATTGGTTCTTTAAAAGTAAGTTCAGTGGTGTGGGTCCTTTAATGGTAGATCAGATACTAGTAACTATTGAAAACAAAATGGCAGAGGAATTGAACTCTTACTTTTTAAGTGTTTTCAAGCCTAAAGATAATTTTACCAGAATCATACAGAATATACAGACTCATCTATCCTGTTTACACACAGGATATTCTTGATGCTATTAATATATTGAAATCTAACTCCTCAGCAGGTCTAGATGGAATCCTCCCATTTTTATTAAGAGCTTGTCATTGGAATTGGCTAGTGCTTTGCTTTGTTTATTTAACACCTCAATTGCTGAGGGAGTTGCTGTACCTGAATGGAAAGTGGCAATAATAATGCCTTTACACAAAAGGGGAAGCAAGCAGAACATTGAAAATTACAGGCCTATAAGCTTCACTTCCTGTTTAGGAAAACTTATGGAGCGATTACTCAGCACAAAATTATAGATCACCTGAAAGTTATCGGTTTTCAAGATATCGGTCAACATGGTTTTCTAAAGGCAGATCTTGTCAGAGCAACCTAACTAATTTTCTGATCCAGTTAGTTGGGCTCTAGACCGGGTTTATCTGTGGACGTTATATATCTAGATTATGTTAAGGCATTTGATTCAGTTTCTCATTACATCTTACTTAATCAGTTAGTACATTTGAAATTACTTAGCAATATAATCAAATGGATAACATTGTGGCTTGAAAATAGAAAACAGCAAGTTGTTATTAGAGGGTATGAATCATCATGGGCCACCGTGACCAGTGGTGTGCCGCGGGGCTCTGTTCTAGGCCTTATTGTTTAATACATTGATTGCCTCCATGCAGACTGTTGATGGAGTATGGTAAACAAATATGCTGATGACAGCAAAATTCATTGTATTGTAAACAACAGTGAGTCAATTGCAGCTTTACAAACTAATATCGACAGACTGACCAAGTGGGCAGATGAAATAGATAACCTTTAACATCAGTAAATGTAAGGTGATGCATTTAGGTAAAAATAACACACTTGCAGGCTATAAATTGAATGGTACTTACAAGCAATCACTACTGAAAAAGATTTAGAGTAAATATTTCTAATAATCTAAAATTTGGGGTACATACTACTAATACAATTAAAAACATGTCATGGGATAATTAGTTGAATTTTAAAGCGTATCAAGAGTCATAAACTGGAAGTTATTGTTCCACAAGCTTAGTTAGAGCTCACTTAGAATATTGCACCCCTTTTGTGCTCCTACATGTTTTGGTGACAGAGCTCTTGTAGAGAGGGTCAAAGGAGAATCACCAGGAAAGTAAGCAACTTGTCTGAGTTGGATTACTCCGATGAACTGAAATCTCTGGGGTTGCACGCCTGCACTATAGATCTATAAGAGGGAGTGTGCATTGTGTATGGAGTATATAATGATCCTGTAATGCTTGAAACATATTGTTTAGAAAAACAGGACACACTTAATAATACATGATTGCACAAATTTAAATTAGTGACTGGTCTTAATAGGATGGTGAGAAGAAGGAATTTTGTTAGTTACTCAGTGGATACCAGCATTATGGAACTGTCTTCCACCTTTGTTGTCTCTAGTGTTAACATTAGCCAATTTAAATTTAGGCTTGACTGATCTATGGGTGAACAAAGTTCTCATTCCACCATTAGGATATATGGGCAAATTCTAAATGGGCTTGTCCTCAAACTTGTAACTACCTATGAGCCTATGAACTAGAATGTTTGGAAATAAACACTACTGATTAGCTTAGACTGATGTCCTAATTTATAAGTCTGTAACAAGATTGATAACGTTCTTAGTTATGACTAGTTTCATGCTTCACCAACCATGCATTTGTGCATTTATTGGATCAGGTATGGTCTCGCTATATTAAAGGTAGGCTGCGATGCTTATCTTCCACTGGGCACCCAATTACTTAACTGTAACCGACTAGCGTGCTGGCTCTGGACATGGGAACCGCGGGATGACTAGTGGGTTTGTATTATTTCACATAGTGATTACTTATTTATTTCTTTATCCCAGCCAGGCCAGTCCCATGACAGAAAATCTTGTCTCCCACCTGCCCTGCCCAGGAGAGACATAAACAGCCAATTTACAATGCATAATTGTGATCCTATAGCCCTCGCAACTTGACAGTCATCATAGGTAGTAGGGCCCCCCATTACCGGTTATAGTTTCCAGCAGCACCCAGTCCAGCTGTATTTTGGTATGTTTGCACTCACTGTGTTTTACTTAGTTTTCAATTGAATAAGGACTATTTTAAAAAAAATGTTTTTTTATCAGCAGTTCACCTATAAATAACCCCACCATCTTTATGTCCCCAGCTACTACTGCACCCAGAACTGGATAGCACCATTATAACATTAGTGTAATTTAAATAACATTTTAGAAAACCTGTCTTTGAATGTCAAAACAAACTAGCTGTACCAAGGCGTTACAGTAAGTATATTGAATCTGAACATGTGATACATTGTTTATTGCATGTAACATGAACTACAGAGGCGGATTGTTTTCATTCTCCTCTCCTGGTTGGCCCCTCTTTGGGTGAGCACCCTAGCCCCGTCACCCCAACCTCTGCTGGGACTTACAACCAGCTGTCTTCCCCAGGGTTTGCCCCCTAGTGGGGTTGGCAGGGTCCCCAGTTCCAGCAGGGGTTCAGATCCAGTTCAGGCTGGCAAGCCCAGCTAGTTAGGTG
The DNA here is from genome assembly GCA_016271365.2 of Neoceratodus forsteri. Taxonomy (NCBI): domain Eukaryota; kingdom Metazoa; phylum Chordata; order Ceratodontiformes; family Ceratodontidae; genus Neoceratodus; species Neoceratodus forsteri. Next base: position 184,138,752 of record JADMNL010000029.1, on the reverse strand, counting down.
TGGGGCCTGCAAGCACCACCGACATCCTGCCATCAGCATTTTCCAGTGTTCTGTCCCCTTGGGTTGTGGCATGTAAGGACAACATGGCACATGTGGACGCTCCTGCGCAATGTGTGCCAACATCTGCTACACCTCCTGACCTTCTGGCTTAGCTTGCCTTTCCCCAACTTCCACCAGGGGCTAGCCAAGCATTGAGCTCTGTCCACCTCCACCCTGGAGGAGAAGAGCAGTCCTACAGATGCTCACTCTCTCCCCACCCCGGTGGCTCTCCGACATCCCGGATTCACTTCTGAACTCGGGCCATTGACATCACGAGTGGTAGCATTGCTTCTGCACCAGTGGGCCAGCCTCAGAGCAGATTTTAAACCCTCTAATTTGGGCAGACAGCATGAGCTAACAGTCATGTAACTATGCTGTTTATTTTCCGCTGTTCTAATGTGCTGCTCATATCAATTTAAGAGATCAGACTTAGATTGTTTACAGCCTATTAGAGTTGCAGCCAGGTCAGGTTGTCCAACAACTGTAGTCAGACTTGGCAAACCTGATGAAAGGAGCATGACCAATGATTACCTCAGTGAAAATTTAACAATTAAGCAGACAGAAATAAAATGTTGTTGAATAAGGAAAAACATCTTAATGCTGTCTAGCAGCACAGTTCAATCAGTGCATTGGGTCATGCAAAGACTCTGAAGCTGCCTTTTGGAAAGAAAAACAAAAGATTCCGGCACACCTAGCATGCCTCTCAAGTGTGTTGTTATGAGCAGGAGTAGCTTTGTAATCACTATTATTCTTAGTGGGATCAATGGGGTGTGTGACACCTCAATATCCTGCCAAACATTGTCCCCACATACTGCAGCCATCCCTACCTCCTCCTTAGTTGGGGTCCTATCCCCATGGATGTCCCCCTACGGCAAGGCCAGGAGGAGGTCTGTCTCCCCCACACACACATCCAGATCTGTCCCACACTGGAGCAGCAGGGCAGGTTACAGCATGATAGGCAGGCTTCATGGAGCCCATTCACCATGTTTCCTCTTTTTCTCCCATAGACCTATGGATGTGCAATGAGCATGATATGCATACTTTGCTCCACTGGAGACACCCCATGTGCTCTGAACATTGGGAGCCATTCTCACACAGTGCAACTACCATGCTCTTCCATTTGAATTCTTCCAGGTGTCAGTCAACAGTGGGCGCATGACATGTCCCTCCCAAGGGAGGGAGGGCAGTCTATGGATGCTCAATTCCCCAGCTGGTCCCCAAGTGACCTGTGTCTGTTCCTGAACCCAGGTCACCTGTGTGGTAGGAGGGAGGCACTCAGAATCTCAGTCCTCTGCACTACTGGGCCACCTGAAATTATATTAATTTACTTGAAATTTTGACCAGGGAAGGCACACTAAGCTCTGGCTTGTTTCCAGGTGCATCCTTAGAGGTTAAGTTAAATGGACCTGTTTTATTTATGGGGACAATGTTGGCCATGACACTGGACAACTCCCTACTCTTACATCAAGATGTGCTATGGGATCTTTTTACTTCCAGTTGGACAGTGACCAGAGAGCGACCAGGGACCATGGTTTAACATCTTATCTGAAGGATGGTACCTCAATAGTACAGTACCCCCTAGTAGTGTCAGCTAAGGGTATTATCCAAAGTACCTGATGTGGGGCTAGAACCCAGGGCCTTCTGATCTTCTGGCTCCAGAGGCAAGCATGCCACCTATTGAGCCACTGACACTGGTGGCACATACATGGAAACCATACAGCACTACATAATGCAAAATGAGGAGCACAGGTAACATTCTGAGTGCAGATTTCAGTTGCCGATTCATCTATACATGATGTCATAATCTCCTGTCTGTGATGTCCTAATCATTACCATGGCAACAAATTGGGATTCATAAACAGAGGATTGTGACATCATGTGTGAAGGGCAGAAGCAGTAAAGTGTAGTGGTTAAGAGCACTGAGCTGTAAACCTGGAGAACTGGGTTGAATCCCACAGCCAAGCACTTGCATATTGTGTGACCATAAACAAGTCACTTAACTTCCTTGTGCTTGTAGGATGCACCTGAAACAGTCCTTGACTTAGTGTGTCTTTCCTTGGCCAAAAATTATAAAATAAATAAATAAGAAGCAGAGGAAATCTGATGGACAAGGATCCTATTTTCAGATGGATTCAGTTAACTCCATATTTGGAGTATTTAGCTAAAAAATAAGGCACAAACCTCCAAAATAAAGGAGGAGAAAGTCAATGACTTCAGATGTAAAGCAAAAATTAGATGACTTCCAAAATTGAGGCATGAAAATCAGACATGATGGGTTTTCTGAAAGAAATGTATTTTACCACTAATATATTATATTAACCCCATACAGTGATCCTTCCTAAAATATTGGCTTCCAAAAATGGAACCCTGGAAGTATTTTGACTTCAAAAAATTGGAATGACTTTCAGATTTCAACTCATGTCCCATGAGCACTTACCCGGTTAACAAAAGCTAAATAAATAAAATAAAATGTGTTTATTTTGTTTTTGTTGACCAGGAGAGGACTAGACAATTAACCCCCAAGTAACCTTACCTGCTTTCAAGCGGCTGCCCTTAGCGATAAAGGAAGAGATCGATACTGAAATATGGCAAATATAAGTTGAACTATGACCCTAATGGTTATTCTTGAGCAACAGTCTTCCAGCGGTGGTGGTGGGAGGAAAACAGAGGTGGGGTTCAAGAATGCATGGGGTAGGCATAAGGGAAATTTAGCGGAAAGGGATGGGGAGGAGTCAGAGATCAAATAGGATCTGTGTTGATACTGCAGATGGGAAAAATCGTCCAAATGGTCCTTATATGCTGGCAAATTCTAGATTTCTATTTTCTGTGAGGTCAATGGGATTTCTGATTGGTCGCATTAGCATTGGCATTTATCTACTAGAAATACCCTGTACAGATAAAACTTGGTGATTCATGCTAGTTTCATTTCATGTTTCTTTTTAAAAACTGTTTTTGTTATTTTACATGAATAGATTTATAATTGTAACAATGCCCTTACAAGCGTGTATTTCTGGGATTAACATCTGGACTGGGGTTTATTTATTTCATTTCTGTTAACTGGTAAGTGCACTAGACAAGACATTGCCTACTTTTCCAGGCCATGACCTGGTTTAATTATTTGGTAACGGAGTAAGGCCCGACGGAAGCACTACGTGCCTGTTTTCAGGGCTTGACTGGGCAGCACTGAGCTGGTTAAGTGACCTCTCAGAGCCGCAGCATTGGTATGTAGGTGGAGGGTGGACTCAAACCCAGGTCTGCTCAATGTACAAAGCTCATTAAGTCGGTGACAGATTACCAAAATGTAAACTGGTAATAATAACTGCTCAAGAAGCTGCTATGACATGTGGCTGACTCATTCCTCTCCACTTTTGTTACTGAAATGAAGGACATGGATACTCAAAATGAGGAACAGTGTAAGAGAAGTGCTCAGGCGCCAGGACACATCACCAAACCTGAAGATGCAGGCTCACAACACTGCAAAAACCAGTGCTTTTATTTGTTCAAAGTTAAATTTTGTCTTAGCTTTAAAGAATAAGAGTATCAGCTTTAAACAGCTCCTGACTCCGTTGAGACATCTTTGAAAACATAATAAATGTCTAAAGGTTACATTTACTTAAAGTTTTCCCAAAGTGTACAGCACTCCCACCTTCTCTAACGGACAGCACCTTTCCAGCACCACGACAGATATAAAAACATAAACAGAAACATTGACCAGGATGGCAGAACATTTCATTTTCATTTCATTTCATTTTCACTCCACCTCACCCCTTCAACCTCTCCCCATTGCATATTGCCTCTGTTATTACCAGCATGTGCTCAAGCGGTATCATTGTAATTGCTACTAAATTGTATAAATGTATGAAACCACTATGTGTAGCGCTAAGTTATGTGACTCTTATGCTGTACCTAAAAATTGTTCTGTTTGTCCTCTGTGACGAGGTACTCTTCGAAATGAGCCTCTGGCTCAAAGGTTGTAAACTGATGTACAAATAAATAAATACATTTTATTTGTTACCCTTGTAAGTCTGATGAGCAATTTGCCCATTTCACAGATGACAAGCATACAATTAACATACAAAACAAATACAATACATTCTTTTTTTTACCTTGTTTATCATCCCTCTACCCGTGCACATCCTGTCCTCCTTCAGGCAGCTAGCCCTGCCGTTGCCTTCTCCCACTGACCCGCCATCCGCTGCTCTGTTGCTCCATTGTCCCAGGTGTATCCCTTCACTGAGGGGGAGTCCCCTACCTAGAGGGCTACAGGGAGGGAGATCGAGTGCTGTAGCGCTCCCTTGCATCTAGGCAGAGCATGGAAAGTGCAGCCTGGAGGCATCGTGGCAGAGAGGGGGAGGTAGACTGCCGTCATCCGGTTGGTGACGTGCTATTTCATGTTTCCTTGTTGGCTCACATTGCGATGCTCTTGTAGTGCCTCCGGTCTCCACCAGGGCCAATACAGAGTGAAGCACTACCCCAACCCACCCCAGGAGAAGAGAACAGACCTTCTGCGTTCATTCCTCTCCTCCCCTGCCAGGCCCCGGCTGCAGTCCATTCCGAACCGGGTTGCCAGTGTGGTTCAGGTGTGGCATCCAGCGCTTCAACCCTCTATGCCACTGGGCCAGCTAATAAATACAATACATTCTAACAATATATAAAACATAACTTTAACATGTACATTCCTGGGAGGTTTGTAAATACCTTTTAACATTGACTTAAAAGACAGAAAAGATCAGAGGTCCGTCCAGTCTGTCCATATTCTGATAATTCCCGGAACCTTCCCTGGAACATATTGTTCCTCCAGTGTACTTGACTGTGTTTGTACCCACCACCTTGGCCAACAGACTGTTCTAAGGTTCCACCACCCTTTCCATATAGGGCGAGATTACTTCTGCAGCACAAAATAAGGACCAGTTGAGAGGTAAGGGTCCTTAGTGTGAAAAGCATTTCTGAAGAGCTGGAAGGTAGCATTAATGTCTGGCATTATTTTACAATTCAGGGACCTTCCATGCAGTGACAAATCAAATACCTAATTTAGTAGGGCACAGAAATATATGAGGCAAAATCAGAAACATGATTTTAAAATAGTAATCATGACGAGAAGAATGTGATATGGTGATTCAATTTAATAAAAAAAATACATTCGTGAGGGAGACTTGAACCTGACATGATTTAAATGTTCAGATCCCTAGTCTTCAGTGAAACAGATCCCAAATGTAATATGGAATGAGGAATTTTCCTAAGCACAAATTCAGGACTTCCCCATCAAAAATAAAGAGGCAAATGTTTGGAGCTGGGCATGCGTCCCAAAATTCCACCTCCAAACGTCCCTAGTATTGGTGGCATGAACAAGGAGTCTGGAAACTCCACCGCAGCATTACAGTAGTTGTAAGCAATCTGGCAGGAAATGAGGGGTGGGGATGGGGTGATCTGCAGAGAGAGAGCACAGCACAGGCATAAGATTACAGAAGAATCCGGCTCAGCTCACTGCAGAGCACCTCACCACCATAATCGCATACTCGCCCTCAGACTTGAGATGGTATGGCCAACACTAGAGTTACATCTTGCCAGCTGGTCTGGCGTTATTCCTTGCCTTTTGTCCCTCATCTCAATAGGTAAGGAACATCAAAATGGGCACATTTTCCTATCTTCTGTCTTTCATTTTTGAGCATGTCCTGACCACCAGTCATGTATTATTGCTGCTGAAACTTACATGTTTGGTGACACTGATGGCAGACGGTGTGGGGAGACACTCTAAAGCAAAAAGGGGAACTTTATGTTTAGATTTGTATTAAAAGTGATTATTAATTAGCCAATATAATTAGTTTAATATTAAAAATAACATTTACCTTTTGGGGGTGTCATGATTCTGGAGATGGACTGAAAAGCTGTTTTCATTTTCTTCTAAGGAAGGAGCTCAGGGCTGAAGATATGATGATGATGTGATTTTCAAATGCCCATTAATGCCGCATGCCCCGTGCACTAGAACATATGGCGATGGGCTTGCAGCATTCGCTGCGTCATCCGGGATTTTCCATCCTTGCACCCTGGGCGCCCGCCATGAGACCACAATTTCTAGCTCTAGCATGCACCATTCTGAAGGACACGGTGCCACTGCTGGCACCAGATACGTGGCACAAGCTACTGGAAGGCAGGGAAACTGTCACAACTGTGCCCAATATTGGAAAGTCGGTGCAGTTGTGGCAACGGATCAGTGCACAGCTGAATTCAGAGTCCTGCAGCGCAGGGCTGGACTATGTGCCCTGCACCACCTTTTGAAAATCCTGTAATGGACTGTTGCATGCATTTCTAAAGAGTAAGCACCCAAGACCCACAGGTCGTATAGGCTACCACTGTATAGATTTTAGTGGCCATTGATGAGTTTTAAGTGGTCATTAGCTATATAGCTACTGCATTTGTTACAACCTACACAAAAAGTTTTTCTCTGTGCATCAGTGGCTCTTGAAATCCATAAAAGTACGGCTACAGAAAATGGTAGGTATGCCCAATTGGGGCTGACCAGAGCCCAGCGCTAGGGCAGAGTGGGCAACACCTGCTAGACCTAGGGAGTCGGCTGGCTAGGATATGATTTCCTCAGAGTGTTCCATTTCTTGGAAAAGAAACTGACAGTGGCTAATCGAGTCTCTGTTGGTTACCAGGGTACAACAGGTGGCTGCCAGGATATCTATGCAAAGTGCACATATAATGTATGGGAAGCCTTATTAGTGTCCAAATTCGGCAAGTTTATATTTATCGTTATGATGTCAAGAAGTTGTTAACCCTTCTTGGTATGTCATATTGATACCATAACAATGGGAGTGGATCTGCGCATGTGCGGGTTCATTACACATGCGGTGCACAAAAGGCGGATGTGGTGGTTAGAGGTTCTTCCACATCTAAAGTGCAGTGAAACTCAAACACTGTAATTAAACATTTGTAACACCGTGATTGTCCCATATGCTATAAAGAATAATGCATGGTGGCGGACAACAACCATGCTGAATCACATCTTGCGGTTTCATCGGCAACTGATAAACCTCAGGAGCCACTGCCTCTAGGGGTTTACATTGTTAACAAGGAAACTGCTCAATGCGATACAGCACAGTTATTGTCTGTCCCCATCCATTATCCTTTATATTGTTGCTACGGTGGTAACTAGGGGATGGGAGGGCTGGCTCTGTGTCACATCAGGATCACCTCCCCAAATGGTCTGCCTCTGCTTGACTTTGGAAATCAGACTTATTTGTGACTTGACTCTGATTTCATCTAGTCCTAAGTATTGATCAGGTTCTTATATGTCACTGACAATTTTATTATCCTTTTCGACACCTTTCCTGACATCTCTGACAGTGACAGACCACGATGCAGAGTGTTGGCATTGTTCCATCAAGGATGTCTCTCGTGTTTTCTTCCAGGGGTCTGTGCCCCTAAACCCACCCATGTGGGGGGCTCTGCTCCTCACACCCCTGGTTATTATATATACAACTCCAAGTCGGAGTTGTTTTGGGGGGGGTGCAACACCAAGAGATGCACCGCTGATGTCTGAGGGACCAGCACAGTGACCTGACAATTTTGAGTGAAATCTATTGCTGTCACTGGTCTTCGTGGTTTTGGTGTTGCCCTACGGTCAACATACCACTAGTGACCGGTTCTGACCCAGTCTGGATGACGTAAGTGATTTTGGAGCCACCACTGGAAAGTGAATTGAGGGGAGTGAAACAGTCATAACTTCACCCTTCATCGTGAATCCGCACAAGACAGAAAAGCTCATAACGGACCTGGCAGTGGAAATGCTGACTAAACTGGGGTCACCAGAACTTGAACTTGTAGTCCTGAATTTACACGTGTGGCACGGCCATGCATCCAGCTGATTTAAACCTAACCTTTTTTATTACCAAGTATAGTCCAGCTGAGATAAACCATCTCATTTTCAGTGTGGTCCTACTTCTGATTTTAAAGCTGGTGGGCTTGATCACTGGTTGGTTAGGTGACAGGCTTGGGATCACACAATATGCAAGTGGCTGTGGTGGGATTTGAATTCTGTGCTTTCTAGTTAGACCACATGTCTCTATAACAACTTTATGTACTACTGTTGTGCAAAGCTGGGCTTTTCCTGCTGTCACACTGTGCTTTTCAATCAGTCAATCAATCAATCAATCAAACTTTATTTAACCAGGCAGTTACATCATTGAGCAAGCTCAGTTTCAAGATGGTCCTGGACACAGAGGACACTTTTGCTTACAGTAGACAACACTTCATACAAAAGTAGACATCGGTGCAGGCAGTTACAATGTACCAAAATCAGTACTTGGATGAATCGGACATGTAAAAGTGAAATGTAGGCATTTAAAGTGCAGCGATACTGGTTGTAGCTTATAGAGTACAAGTAAGGAGAGGAAGGAGGGCCATAGAGAAGGGCGGTGGAAGAAAGGTATCAGACACATAGTAGAGAGGGAAAATAAGGCAACTAATAGAATGAGGCCCCTGTGAAGCTAATTGATGGGGGAGGAGGTGGTGGGGAGATGGTTGCCCTAAAGGGATGCTGGCCGACACGGAAATAGGCGGCCCAGGATTACAGAGGTTATGGGACTCAGTTGAGTGGGGGTGAGGCTTTTACCTGAAACAGGCATTTGCCTGTAATCTCCTAGGTCGTGCATGACAATAAACACGTTATGTCTAGCGTACGTGCCAGATAAACACACTTACATAAATAAATACATAGGAGGCACTCCCATCACAGGTGAAAAAAAATATCAGAAGCCGGCCCATCGGCGCAAGGTTAGATTTCCGCCTACACATCCGAGACCGGTTGGGAATGGACCCTGGTCACTGGAGGAAGTTGCCAATCGGAGAAGGATAGAGCATCCCATGGACTGCTCTCCTTCCTCCGGGGAGGGTGGGGAAGTGTCCAGCACAAGACGGACTCTGGCAGAAGCCAGGAGTCATGCAACTTCCGGCGCTAGCATGGACTGGAGGCGGGCAGATGCTGGATGTCATTGCTTGTGCCCGCCTCCCCAGAGGAAAAATGGAAAATCGGGGGTCCTCCATCTAAGTGAAGCCCTCCCTGGGCTTCAATCAGCCACCATCGCCAGCAGCACTCCTAACTAGATACTGGTTCCTCAGCACTGGAATTAAGGGAACCAGTGCCACGTCCTTACCTCAGGGGCAAGCCAGGGTTAACTGGGAGAATGGGAATTGACGGTTGGTGGAAGCCCAGGGGCCATGACCAGGGCTGAAAGCTGATGGATGGATCTCCAGAAAAATATATATCAGATACATCATTAGTAGGCTCCAGTACACCTTAGTCTCCCTCACATTGATTGCTGAGGTTGATATGCAATCAAAGGCAGTCAGTGATCACGGGAAGTGGTTTTCCTCCCTGAGTCGGCTGCCAGCCACGTCTTTTATGTTCTAAGCATTGTTGTCAAACAGAGTGCAGTCAAGTTGAATTACTTAACCTTCCAAACTAAAACTGAATTTCATGATGCTATTTTATTGTTGATAGTGTGACAGACCCACCGTCCACCCCAACCAGTGCCTCGCAGGCGACAGCTGCAGGCGTTCCCCTGTGTTTGTCCCTCACAGTGTCCTTGTGCCCACACTTGACCCTCTGCAAGGGTGGCACACCCCAGACACCTGGACCCTCGGAGCCCAGTCACCAGTCCCCTGGGTCCAAGTCAAGGCCAACTGCTTGAACCTCAGGTGAAGTGTGGGTTCTGTCTTACAAACTTCACTCTGCTCCTTTCTCTGTATCGTGAAAGAGTGTGCTTTCAGATTACTTACACTAGATTCATCATTCGTACCTCTTCAGAATGACAGTTACCCCAGAAATTCACAGACTATACTCCTTTTATTAAATTACACAACCAGTCGGTATATTGTACTAATCAAGAACTACTTTAGTTACACAGTATATTTACGCTGGCCAAAATAGAACAAAGTGCTTAAGGAGAAAACATTGACAGTACTAGGAGTACCATAAAATGCAAACTTAGCTGTGAAGATAAGGAAATAGTACATTCTCTAGTCTTGGGAGACTCTAACCACTTCAGTATTCCCCCTTCCAGTCTCATACCGTCGGGTCAACCTGTTGCACTACACACTAACCCCTTCTCTCTGACCCACAGTGAGGTCCTCCTTTTATAGACAACTCCAATGTGTCTCAGTACATCTGTTTTTTTACCTTTCTCATTAGGACATGTTTCTGGCAAATTAAAACCTTTTGTTTGTGAACAGGATTATGCAGGCTTTTGCTGGAAATCAGACCCTCTCAGATATATTCAGATAGCCCTCAATTTGCTATGCTTTTGGGCATCAAATGTTTGTCAAGTTTTACTGCCACAGGCGACACCTGCCAGTAGATCCCCAGGAACATATGAAGTTTACTACCCCAATGACCCTCCTTGTTACGAAGAGATAAACAGCAGGGCCATTTGGCCACATGTGCAAACTTACATAAGTTTGACCTTGCTGATCTCCTGGTATTTTCTGGGACACTTCAACCAGTTTGCCAGATTCACTGTATTAAATTAAGGTTACCCATTGAATAGCACAGTCAAAAGAGCACTGAGCAAACCACCCAGAAGCATGTGATAAAAAAAAAATGCACTAAAATGAAAAATAAAACAACTCCAAACCATGCGTGCTGTGTTGGCTGTGCTGGTTTGACAGCGCAGTATTACTGCATGATCTTGATGGGATACCTAAACCTTTGGTATACATTTATGCCAGAATGAGGATAATTAGAGTGGGCATGAAAGCGTCACCCTTGTCCTTAACAGTTCAGTTTGCCTGGATGCTAGTCAGGAACAGAGGTCATAATCCAGTGCTTATGACATCACAGTTGCTATGGAAAGCTGACAGTGATGTCACAAGTAGATGATTTATAACCTCAGCTCCTGAACATTGGGCAAAACTGAAACTGTTAATGATAAGGATCCTGTTTTGATGCACAGATCAATATTTTAAAGAAAATAACTGCAATTCAGTTTTATTTCGGTTGTTGAGTACTGGGACCCTGCTGGTTGCTCGGATTCTGTTTATGGGTGATTACAGTACAACTTCCTCTTTAAAGAACTTTTCCCTAAAACACTATTCATTTTATTATAGATCAAGGAAGTGCTCTCAACCAATCAGAGTGCTCCCTCTCTCCTGTACGTGACATACTGTTGTTCTGTAAGGAGTATCGTCCGTGCAACTTCTAAACAAGCATGATGGGGAAGGTTGTTTATTGTTTAAATATATTATTAATCAAACTCGATTAATATTATATTAATACTGCCACTGAGGCCAAACTTATGGTTGAAAAGAGCAGTCTCACTTACATTCTTAGGGTATCAAGACTGCTCACCTTTGGTTTCTGGTTCACATACCTCACGAATGCACAAGTGAGATCAATCTTGCAACTAAAGTCATCTCAGAGATGGTATTACACACAAATCCATGGCCCAACTCTTATCCACTACTCTGGGTACCTACCAAAGAATACTATCAGATTGGTCTGATGAAACCTCCCTGCGATGAACTCCTGCTGTTTACTACCCTGAGTCCATTGCTCTCAGGTAGTTACAAGGTCCTCTTTGCCTGGTGTCTCCATCTGTTTACCCACAATAGAGGTAAGACTGATGGGTCTGTGAATGTTGGTTGCTTCTCGTCCCTCTCCTCCTGTTATGGAACAGAGCACATCTGCTACTCTCCAATCTTTTGGAACTACTCCTGTCTCCAACTGAGCTACTAAAGCTAGCCCACCAGGGTTCAGTTAGCTCCAGCTACCAATTCCTTAGGTCCCTTGGATGCATCCCATCTGGTCCCGGGGCCTTATCTATCTCAGGGCTGTAGCCCTTTCCGAACCTTTTCACTGGTAAATACTGCCTTATCTCAGGGTCCCCTTACAGCCATCTTAATGCCACTGTCTGGTAGAGCCCTCTGTCTTTCCTTGTGAATATAGAGCAAAATAATTAAGAGGCTGCTTTCTGCCCGCCTTCTCAGTTACCCTACATCCCTCTGTTAGCCTAATAATTCCTTCTCCCTTCTTTTTCTCTAATATACTGTACCTAAATAACTGTTCCCCCACACCTTGACCTCCTCCACAGTACCCAACTCTGTGTCTGCCTTTGCTTCTCTGGCTGCCCTATTGGTTTCCCTTGTTCTCATTTGGTACTCTCCCTTCTTCCTTCGTTTTTCCCTTGTACCTGGGAAGGGACTTTTCAGCTCTCACTGCTTCCCTGACCTTTCCAGGAACACTGTTTGTCTCCTGTACCTGTTTCTTTTGACCACTGTTCTCATGCAAGACTGTTTCCTCGAAAATGGCGCCTTTATTCTTCCATCTTCCTTCATCCCTGATGCTCCGCTCCAGCTCCTCATCCACTTGAAGTCTGCCCTTCTGACATCTAGGTCTTCAGCCTTTGATGAGGGCTTACTTGTCGAGGACCAGGTTGAACTGAGTAGCACCATGCTGACGTGATTATTGAGCACTGCGCTTTTGAGTGGACTCAATAATAGCGGCTCTAAGCGAATGGTGCAATATGGCGCTGTATCCTGTATAGCGAGTACAGCAAGAGCTGTACTCACTATTGCAGGATGTAGTATACTTTGAGGCCAATTCCTGCTGAGCTGCTTGCATAGCGTAGTGGTGTACCACTGCTTGCAATGCAAGCAGCCCTGGCTTCGGTCCGACTAGAGTCAGAATACATTTTTTCTTCTAAATCCAATAACTTGCTCCATGGTCTGCACCCCACTTGGAGTTGATTATTTAAGTTTGGGGGTGCGGGAGGAGGTCTTGAGGCACAGCCCCCACATAAAAAGAGATTTCTGTATGGTTTTCTTAAGTATTGTAGCAATGGTGGTACAAACAATCAGCCCCTTTGACCACGGGTCAAGTTTGTTAGCTCTATGTGATGGGCAGTCTTTCAGACTCACCTTTATCACATAGAACCGGCTAGACAATACAGAGTTATGGTTGCTGGACCTAGTGGCTCCTCTACCCTCACTCCTCCTATGACTTCAGGTTGGTGAGCACCACATCAAGAGTGGCAGCCTGCCAATTGGTCCCCTAACTAGCTGCACTAGCAGGCAGTCCAACAATGTATCCAGCAGGGCCAGAGTTCTGGAGCTCCTGGCTGCTGGAATGACCAATCGGTATCTGGCAGATTTAGATCCCCATCACCACCCTTCCCCCTTACATACCCCCCTTTCCAGTTCTGATATTTATCTGTCTCTTCCCTCAGTCCTGGAGGTCTGCAGATTAGTGTTGCCGGATAATGCTTGTGTGGATCCTTCCACTATCTGTCCAGATAGTGCTGGTATCTAACTTAGATCCTACCAGATATCCTGCAAAGACAGATGCAGGATCAAGGTCAGATAGTGACAGATCCTGGTTAGAGATCTGGGTATCCCTGGTGAATATGGCAGATAGTTATGATCATGGGCCATATAGTAGCGGATCTGGTTGGGGTCCAGGTATCCTAGTTGGTAGGATCCATGATCAGATAGCACTACTATCCTACCACAGCAACTATGTGGCCAAATTGGAGGTATCTGTTGGTATCCCAATTTCTAGGATACTATCTGAGCAACACTACTGCAGATCACCCCGTTGTAGTTTTCATTCCTGAGGATGCCAGGATCTGAATCCACAGCAGTTCTGTTTCCCATTACTGCCCCAGCGTTCATCCTCCACTACTGTTATGTCTTCCCTGACACGTGGGACTCTACATAGAAACATAGAAACATAGAATTTGACGGCAGATAAGGACGCTTGGCCCACCCAGTCTGGCATTTCCTACCTACTGGATAAGCTGCAGATCCTAGTTAACCAGCAGCCTACCTTTCTACCCCCACCCCCAGAATTGCCTTATGACTGTCCCATGCATGCTTGAATTCTACCACTGATTTTGACTCCACAGCCTCCTCCGGAAGGCCGTTTCCATGCATCCACAACCCTCTCTGTGAAAAATACTTCCTTAAATTACCTCTGAGCGCCCCCCTCTATCTTCAAATTGTGCCTCTTGTTCTTGCACACCTCTTTTTGAAAGATGCTACCCTCTTGGACTTTGTTGGTTCCTTGAGGTGCCAGAAAGTTTCTATCATGTCCCCCTCTCCCTCCTTTCTCGAGGCTATACATATTAAGCTCCTTAAGTCTCTCTTCATATGTCTTCCGGTGCAGACCCTGCACCATTTTAGTTACCCTCCTCTGGACAGCTTCCATCCTGTCTATGTCTTTGCAGAGATTGGGTCTCAGAACTGCACAGTACTCAGATGGGGTCTCACCAGCTGTCTGTACAGAGGATAACAACTTCCTGTTTTTCTACTGGTGATGCCTCTCCCTATGCATCCCAGTATCCCCAGCCACTCCTTGCTGCCCTCTCACATTGCTTGCCCACCTTTAGGTCATCTGATATGACTACCCCAGGTCCCTTTCCATTTTTGTTGTTGTTAGTATCTCACCCCCATTGTGTACTCTTCCCTGGGTTTTGTTTCCCAGGTGCATTGCTACTTCTTAACATTGAATCTAAGCTGCCATACATTTGACCATTCCTCTAACCTTGCCAAGTCCCTTCTCATCCTTTCCACCCCACCCTGTGCATCAACTCTGTTGCAGATCTTAGTGTCATCTGCAAAGAGACATACTTTTTCCAGTCCTTCCATAATGTCACTTATAAAGACATTGAAGAACCAGGTCCTAATACTGAACCCTCTGTGATTTCCCTAGTAACCCTCCTTTCTTCTGGTGGACTCCATTTACTATTACTCTCTGTGTCCTATTCTCCAGCCAATTCTTTACCCAGGCTGTCATCTTGGGACCCACTCCCAGGCTGGCTAACTTGTATATTAATCTTTTGTGTGGGACTGTGTCAAATGCCTTGCTAAAGTCTAGGTAGGCCATGTCCACAGCCCTTCCCTGATCTACTACTTTGGTCACCCAGTCAAGAAATCTATCAGATTTGTCTGGCATGACCTTCCGCTGTGAATCCATGCTGCCTGGGTCCTGTGCCTCTCTGACCTCTAGATACTCGACATTCTTTCCTTCAGAAGTGATTCCATCATTTTCCCTATCACTGAGGTTAAACTAACAGGTCTGTAGTTTCCCTTCTGCCTTGCTCCCACTTTTGTGAAGGGAATCACATCTGCCCTCCTCCAGTCCTCGGGTACCACCCCATCCTCCCATGATTTGTTAAAAGGATAGTCAGTGGTGTCCTGGTTCTACCCTTAGCTCTTTTAGAATTCTGGGATGAATCCCATCAGGCCTCGTGCTTTGTCCACCTTCAGTTTTAGGTTCTTTCAGAACCCTTTCTTCTGTAAATGGGCTGGTATCAACTTCTGTATCCAGAGTGTTACTACTGTTTGTTTATGCACCTGCCCTCTTCATTTGTAAATACTGAGCAAAATATTTGTTTAGTATCTCTGCCTTTTCACAGTCTCCTCTGCCCACCCTCCCTCCTCCCCTTTATTAAGCCTCACTATCCCTCCCTCGGTCTTCCTTTGCTCCTGATGTACCTATAAAGATTTTATCCCTTCTTAATTGAGTTGGCTATCTTTTCCTCGGTTTGGGCCTTTGCTGTTCTGACTGCCTTCCAGCCTTCTTTTGCTTTAACTGATACAGTTCTCTGTCCTGCTCCTTCTACGATTCCTTGTACTTCCTGAATGCTTTCTTTTCTCTTGAACCTTCACTGTCACTTCCTTTGAGAACCATAGTGGTTTCTTACATCATCTTGTTTTGTTTATTTGCTTCACACAAGGCTCGTTACCTCTGTGATGGCAGTTTTTATTCCCCATTGTTCTTCCACTCCTCCTTCCTGCCCATTTGCTAGTGCATTCCTTAGGCACTCACCCATTTAACTAAAGTCAGCCCTCCTAAAGTCCAGTACTTTTGTCTTTGTATGGCTTGACTCTGTTGCTGTGTTTATTGTGAACCATACTGTTCAATAATTAGCTAGTTCCCAGATGGCTGCTTCTACATCTGTGATCCTCTCAATCTCCATTTGAGAGAATCAAGTCTAATATGTGCTCCCTCTTGAGTGGGCTCCAGTACTAGTTGTCTAAGCATGCCCCCTGTGGGCATCTAGAATAACTGCACTCTTGAGTGGCAGCTGCAACTGCACTCAGTTAACATCTGGCATATTCAGATCACCCATCAGCAATATCTCCCTTTTCTGCCATTCTAAGTATACTTTCTATCATTTCCCTGTCCATTTCCTCCCCCTGAGAGAAGGGTCTGTATACAACCCTGTAAGTATTGTGGTGCCATTTTGCCTGTCTCAAATTGCCCAGTGCTTCTTCTCCTCCCTGTTTACCCTTTTGTTCTGTTGCTTTTATTCCTTCCCTTATGTAAAGAACTACTCCTCCTCTTTTACCCTCCTGCCCTCCTGTAGACAGTGTGTCCTGGTATGTTTATGTCCCAGTCATGGTTTGTGTAACCATGTTTCTGTGACTGCCACGATATCCAGATGTTCCTCCTCCATCAAGGCCACTAATTCAGGAAGCTTGTTACCCAGACTACGGGCATTGGTACTCATTGCTCTCCATTTTTGATGGCTTTACCTTCTGTTGCAGCATCCCCACTGACCGTTCTACCTCGGTCTTTTTCTCATTAGTACCCTGTTTTGTAGGGAGGCTGGGATTTCAATTTTATTGATTTTTTACTTACTTTGTTGGCGGGTAAGTACACTGAGCCAAGGACCCTTTTCAGAAATGACCCTGCTACACCCCTACTTTACACTTATCCCACCTAAAGATGGTGTAACCTGAGATGTCGGGCCCATCAGTATTCACTGTGGTGCAAGTATCTGTGTTGGATACTAGAGCCATCACAGTGTCTGCCGCCACCTGGAGCTCACTACTTTTATTTCCCAGAGTCCTGGCATTAAGGCAGGCCTTTCCACCCTTCCTCCTGATCCCTTCCTGCTTTTTGCTATTCCTTCTCCCTTATTCTTCCCTAGTCTCCTTAATTGTTTATTCTTCATGCTGAATGTAGGCTTCCTCTCCTCTTTTGCCTATGCCCCAAACCTAATCTGATTTCAATCTTACTGTTACTCACATTGCTGCTACAGTCCCTGTTAGGAGGAGCCCTAGCTGAGATCCCCACCTGCTTTCCCTTCTCAGCATTCCCTAGCCTCTGTCACCCCCAGTCAGTTTAACTGTACAATGTAGACTTTGTCCCAAAACACTGGCCCCACCTCTCATCAGGTGAAGGCTATCACCCTTAACACAGAAACACAGAATTTGTTGGCAGATAACCGCTTGGCACACCCAATGTGCCCATTTTCCCTAAAATATCACGTAGACCCTACTCAGTCTGTTGCTCTTTCCCTCCCCTTCCTTTCCACTCGATTCCTTTGTAGTTATCCCTTGCATTCCTGAACACCACCACTGTTTCGAATCTACCACCCTTTCTGTGAAGATACTTTCTCCATATCTCTCTGAATCTTCCCTCTCAGGTTCTTAACATACCCCCTCTTTCTTGGGCACCTTTTTTCAGAAAATACTCCCCTCCTGTACCTTATTTATCCCTGTGAGGTATTCAAGGTCTCTATCATATCCCCTTCATCCTTCTGTCTTCCAGGCTGTATATATTGAGCTCCTTATTGCCTTTTTACACTACTGACTTTGCAGGCGCATCAGACCATCTGCGGGTTGATCGCTGCAAAGTCAGCAATCTAAACTACTATTGGGAGTGGCTTAAGAACCTGTTTGGTCATTTTGTTGATCCAACTCAGTTGTGGGATCAGTAGTGGAGCGAGTGCATTAAATGGTAGTGTGAATGCTTTGCTATGCTTGCTCCACTACAAAGGCTTTTTATCACCCTGTAGTAAATTCCACCTCTCCTCGGCGTGACCTGCAGTGCTGCGAGGGCAGGCTATGTAAATGTGAATGCAGCCAGCAGATTGGGAAGGGAGTGGTGCACAAGTCACAGCACTGCGCCATGTAAACACAGCTTTAGTCTGTCCTTGCAAGGCTTCATGCAGACCCTCATGCAGTGTATGTGTTTGCTAACCTTCGTTCAGAGTCCTTTAGCCATGAGAGGCAGGCGGGCGACACTCTTAGATCCATAAGAGCCTTTCAACCATGGTGCAGTCGTGCAAATTGAAAACATTCATCTTGGAATGTGAGAGCCACTCAGACTGCTTAAGTTTCCACAACCAGTTTACAAGTGTATATCTACTGTTCCTTTGGCTCTTACAGTTACAAGAGTTGCTTTCTTTCTCAAATCCTTTGGGTGAGAGACTTGTGAAGCGAAGCTGAAGTTCTGGCACACATAGAACTTGGGAAAAGACTCTTAAAAGCAAAAGAGACACATGCACTGTACATATAAACATATTAATCATGTTGAAGACTTCTGTTTTTGTTAAAACGTGGAACTTGAATATAAAACCAAAATGCTTAACTTGTGAAAATTAGAAACCCTTGTGTGAGAACTGGATATTCCAGTTGAACAGAGAACTTTTTGGGACTATTAGCATGAGAGAATTTCTTATGTTTATTGTAAATCACTTACATACAGTAAGTTCAGCCAATCAAGCGCACAGAGCCACTGTGTTTGCTTATCCAGCACAGAGCAGGCTCTCATGCAGTAACAATAGGAGCAGAGCATTCCACTTCACAGCCGGGGGCGGCTTCCTGAACTTTTGAAATTAAAACAAAATACTTAACAGTTATAAATCACAGTAGCTAACCTGAGCTATTTATAATCAGTTAATAGGGCCTCTATGAGTGTCTCTTGTTGTATAAGAAACTCCTCTCATGAGGGCTGGGTAAACAGAAATGCTTAGCTTCATTTGGCAGTCCTGTCACCCAAACTTCATGCTCACAGTCTCTTATAGTGTTTCACCTTAGAACTCCTTGCATTTGGCTTAGTCCAGAATCCCCCTTTCCCTGGCTGTATAGCACAGTGGTTAAGGTTCTAAGCAGCGGATCTGAGACCTGGGTTTGAATCCCACAGCTACCTAAATTGCATACTGTGTGATCCTGAGCAAGTCACTTAACTTCCTAGTGCTCCCAGGTCGCATCTGGAAACAAGCTTGACAGTATGTGCTACTCCTGGTTAAACAATGTTACGCTTTATCATGTTGCATAACAATGCTCATGCTTTTACTTTTCCTATCCTCCTGAGACCCTCATGAAAGCGAGATGCTACATCTCATGAGGTTATCCCAGTTGGAGGAATTTCAAATTAATAAACCAGTTGCTCCACTGGCCTGCCTAACCTTTATCTCACACGATGCGATTACATGCTGCTGTGTTGCTTCCTTTTCAATTCACCTACTCATTGCGAGCGGTTTTACACAATAAATAAATGAATGCAAGAACAGCACTACAGCATGTGTAATGGCACTGTTTGCGAGATGGGTTATAAGTCAGCTGATTGAGGAGGTGAGTGGGCTGAGCTAGTCAGAATGGGGAGGAGACAAAGCAGGGGTGCCACGTCATTCTTTTAGGTGCTAGCCAGGATAGGGTGCCACTGGATGCCTGGCAGTTGAGGCAAAGGTACTATTTCACTTTTTCACTATTCCTGCCTTTTTATGCTATTGATGAAGTGGGGGTGGGGTGCCACTCTATGCCAGTGTCTGTTTTTAATGCAGGATGAGAGATGGGGTGTCAAATCTAGGCAGGGATCAGATTAGTCAGATTTTGTGTAAGCTGATTCAAGTTCCATGCACTGATTTTGTTATTTTGTATTACATAAAAAGGACAAGTTTGATACTTTTTACATGTGGACATCAATTTTACTCCATTCGAGTGCACAGAATCTTGTTATTTGCTGCTAGTTTACACTAGGCTTGTCGCCGTTCTTCCAGTGCACCTACCCTGCACTGTGATTTTCTACAGATCGTTCTTTTGGAGTTCTGAAATCCAAACAAATGCTTAGACTTCAACAATATAATTTTTCCAGATAATTTTCAAACAGTACTATTCACAAACTGTTAATCAGAAAGGCATGCTGAGAGAGCGGAGCTCATTTGCAGGGTGTGACCTGGGGAGGGAAGGCAAAAGGCGCCTGTGCAAAGATACAGTGCGGTGTAAACAAACACTGTGTCCTGGGGCAGAACAGGTAAGGGCTGTGCAAAAATACACCTGGTGCTAAAATATTAATGGCATAAAAATGCCCTTTAAAAATATACTAAGAGAGGCCACTGTAAATCCTGCAACTTATGTTGTGAATGAGTTTTTCAATATGATGCATTATAAATTTCAAAATGCGTAGGAAAAATCCAGGAAGCTGACGGGCTGAAGCAGACTTTGACCTGTGATGATATCTCAGCATATTCTCACGGTTCAAAACTGATTGCCAAGGTCAGCCATTTCTGAACACTTTGGGGCCATTTTATAATTAAGCAATAATACACACCAGGGTGTGGTGCATCATGGGATATCATCACTTCTTGGGTGGTTGCAGGCACTCAGTATTGCCTTGGGCCACACAACACACCTTTGATTGCAGGCACTCTGTATTGCCTTGGACCACACAATACACCAAGCTGTGACAATATCTCATGATATACCATACCCTTCATGTATTATTAATCATTTAGTTGGTTCCAACCAATCATCACTCAGAACCGCAGGGGCCTCTTATCCTGTCAATAGCTGTCATTCTGTGCCGGAATGTTTGTGTAAGAACAGCAGTCCACTTCAGAGACTATATCAACTTTTTAAATGAAAAAACAGCTGAACTTACAACTTATAATAAATCACTCTTGCCAACATGGTGACTATATACAAGATGGAGATGTTTCTTACAGTATAGAGCATCATCTCACATTTTAAGGGCAGCCAGAATCGCGCTGCTTTGTGATCCTCTTGCCCAAACTGCACGAGGATGATGCTCTTATAACAAGAGACATCTCACAGAGCATCTACTGTGTAAACTTATAAACCAACTTGGGTGCAACTCCCAGTAAGGATTCTACAGGGCCCACTGGTCATTGATGACAGTTGTAGGTATTTGTGATTGGTTTGCCAGATGTTATGGGACTGTAATCTCTCTCTCTCTCTCTTTATTTACTTTTAGGAAGCAGCCAAATGTCACATGAACAGGAGAACAGTGAACAATGTTGTCATGATGTTGTCAGGCTCCCAGCATGTCCGAATCAATGTAAAAACTTAAAAGTGAAGAGCTACAAGACCTGTGGACCTCTTACAAGGTAATTATTAATAAGTAGTAAATTAGTGTATTGTATTCAGAACACATAAAATAAATGTCAGCAAACTGTCTCTGTAAAGCACCAACACCATCTTCCATTGCAATTAAAGCAAAATCCAGAAACCTATGTTTTCAGGAATGTTATATTAAATGTATTAAAGGGACCGGTCAACCTCCTCTGGCCTTAAAGTGACTCTAGTTAAAAAAAAAAAACACATTATGATCAGTCACATTCTATAGAGATTGCGGTGCTGCTGGTAATTGATTCTGATTTCATTTTAAAGTGTGAAAAACAGACTGCCCAGCGGTGTTACCACACAAAAACATGTTTGTTTACAGTCCTTGATCAACTCCACTGCATCTTTCCTAGGCTTGAATATCCCAAACACAGTCTAGCCACCACGTTGCAGTGGGAAGAGGGGAGACTATCGCACCATTTGTGGCAGCACTGTTTGGGGGTGTTCCTAATGTTCGGAAGTATGCAATAAGAGTAGGTTAAATATGTGGTCCTGGTAAAGGGTCACTCATGCAATGTAATTACCATTGAATGTCTTAGTCTATTTATTCTGTATGTATATGCATAGTTTACCTATTACTGCTCACTGCAGACTATCTATATTCATCTTGCTCTCCTGTAACCATGTACATTGCTCCCCTTGTTGTTATGTACCCTGTTTGAACCTGTATTTTCATTGTACTCTCCCGGTCGTACCTGAAAATAGGCATACCACTTGTCTAGTGTATCTACCTGGTCAACAAAAGCTAAATAAATAAAGGATTTGAAACAAAACAAGGTTGGGTATAACCACACCATTAGCATAAATTTCAGTTCTGCTGAGGAAATAACCAGCAACATCAGTGAATTTTAGAGAAGCAAAGCAATGTTAAAATGTGGGTTTCAACTAGAAATAATATGATGCAAAAAGGTGGACAGTGTCCCTTTTAAGTTTCTCTCATTTACACTTTTGTACTGACTTTTATGCTTTTGAAAAGTGCCAGGGCCTCTAAGAAGGCCATCACTGTGCTCAGATGGAACATCGCCAGCCAGTGCAGAATACTACTTTGAGGCAGTATAGTGCAGTGGTATAAGGCTCTGAGCTGCAAACCTGAGACCTGGGTTTGAATCCCACAGCTCCCACTTGCATACTGTGTGACCCTGAGGAAGTCACTTAACTTCCTTGTGCTCCTAGGTCACACCTGGAAACAATCTTTCAGATTAGTGTGTCTCTCCTGGTAAAAAATTAAAATAAAACTACATCTCATCTTCAGAGCCCTTGAGGTCGTGTCATATAAGTATGGCATTGTGCAAATAGGGTTGGCTGTCTGTTAGACAAAGGACCAACTACATGCTTATTATTATGATTTTTATGGCCTCTAAATGGATCGTGTCCTACTTACACGTGGAAGTTTCTGACCCCAAATCCCCATGGTAGAGCCACTCAATCCGAGGAACAGGAGCTGCTTATTATCTATCCCTGCTCAAGAGCTGAAATCAGCTGGGGATAAGACATGTTCGGATGCAGCTCCAGTTTTGCAGAACTCCTTTCTTTCATTCTCTGCAAAATCAGAGCTTGGCGACTCTTCAAGTGCAACTCCCGGTCAGTGGTGTTTTTAGCTCCTTCTATCTTACCTTATCCTAAGACATAAAAGGATGTTTTGCTACTTTTCTGACAAATTCCTGTCACAGCTAAAACAAGTCCCTGACAACTTGAACATTCCATATCTAGGTGCCAGCTGCATGGAATGTTAATTTTAAAATTCAGCTTTTCCACACACAGCAACTCCAGAAGATTGACATCTAAAACATACTTGCAGTATTTGGTTTCCTCATCCACTTCAAAACCGTCACATTTATTTTTATCCTATAGACTGTTTCTTCTTCATTTTAAAATCAATATTGGTGCTTGACCATCTGCTTTCCTGCCTTCTTGCCCCCCACTGTGAGTGTGCTCTCTTGCTCTCCTCCCCAATCTTGATTACCATTACGATGTTCTGTTTCTCCCGCGACCACTCAAACCTTATGGAACTGTAGACAAGAGAAGAGCACAGGATGCAGCTGTTCCACTTTGCAACTGTCTGCTCTCTTCCCTGAAACTGTAAGTAGTGTGTGTCTTTTGACTCCATGTTGAAACACTTGCTAAAACGGACAGCCTGCCTTGCTAATCCTGCATGTACTCAAACTTAAAAAACGAAACTTGCAGTGAAAGAGCAGCTTACAAACAAGTGGAAAATGATATAGCAGGCTTCAGAAGAGCAGCAGGAGATAGGAGAGACCGCTTCTGTGGGGGCGGGCATGGGGCTGCTTCTTGAACTTTCACTTTTTTGAACTTGCTGTTTTCCGCCTTCCTGCCCTCTATGCTCCGCTTCTTTGGGAGCGCCTGGCATCTGCCTCAGTCCCCATGTGGCCTTAGATCCTACCCCCAGGCGAGGATGAGGTGGGGCCAAGCACCCTGAACTAAAGTTGCCGTTGGGGCAGCCATGTGGGACAGGCAGGGACCATTGAGGTCTGTGCTGGCGCTCTGTCTACGGAGGTGAAGGAGGTGTTTTTTCCTTGTTTTTCTGGGTGTGCCATACCCT